>QANW01008859.1:29652-94486 GCA_003254865.1 Dryas drummondii | reverse complement strand
CGAGTAACTGGGCGATCTTGCAATGGAGGTGGGTCTTTCACTGGTGTTTTCTTCTTACGTCTTCCTATTGTTGTAGTTGAAAATATAACGACAAGGATAAATAGAATGGATTGGATTGCTTCGAGGGAACCCAAGACCTCCAAGTTAGACAAAGCTAACAAATTGAGATAAAAAGGTCGTGCTTCATTCTATTCAACAATGAAATTTATACAAGCAAGACTTGATAATGGAAAGCATAAAAGTAGGAACACAATCCCACGACTCTTAGCGTAACACCCCACTCTGCAACAGCAAGTGGACCAACATAACTCCTACTAACTCTCAACTAACCATATGCTGACTCCTACAATTACTCAACAACTAAAACATGAATTAAACTAGCTATTTGACTCATTCAACTACTCATCACGACCCAGCACGTAACAGATGGTCTTCAGTCTTCAGTCTTCACTACATATCAAGACCCGTGATGAAAGCAAATGCATGTTCAAAAATCAATGTCCACAATTGCAACTCATAGGATTTGGATCCTCTCTTAAGCTATCTAATCTCCTAATCTAACTAATCTTCTAATCTAACTAAGCTTTTTATTTTAAGATGTCATACGTTATTATAAGATCTTATAGTCTACAATAATTAGGGGAAATAAAAAAGAGGAAAAAAAAAATGAGTTTAACAATTTTATTGGCCTTTTTCTTTGGATGATTACGTTTCTTTGGCTGCCATAATTTTTCTTTTCTCTGTAAGCTGGGTTTGTTTGAGGATGTGCAGAGAGGCAGTGGTGGTTGTAAAGCCCTAATTGAATTGTGAAAGGCTACACGAGGTATCAGAATAAATTGTAGAGACATACAACAAGTGCATGTGGAGACTGGAGAGGTGTTTCTCTCTGCAAATTTATATTTCCATGAATTTCATCAATATGCTCTTAATATGATTTGTGCCACATGAATTTCAATACCCAATAATTGAAATTCGAGTTCTAATCACTCTTTGGAAATCAAATCCAAGAAAAATAGAATCATTATGCAGGAAGACCTATACTCCAGGCTTATTGCCTCTCAAAATTTGTTCGGATGAGCAATAAGCAATGGACTATATATATACAAGTTCCTATTAAGGTATACATCAATTTATTTATGTTGAGGTATACCTTATTGAGGCCCACACAAGTCGTTTTGCGTCGATCCGAACCGTTCATTTTTTACATCTCCATTGATAGATCATTCTTGCAAAAAATTAGCCAAATCGGAAATCATTTGCATATCTAATTTTGATCAAATAAATAGACGAACTAAATATTTTCGATAAAACCGTTCATTTGTTTTATCAAAGTTAGATAGGCAAATGATTTCCGATTTGACTAATTTTTTGCAAGGATGATCTATCAATGAAGATGATAATTTACGAACAGTTCGGATTGACACAAAACGACTCGTGTGGGCCCCAGCAAGGTCATACCTCAACATAAATAAGTTGAGGTATACCTCAATAGAAGGTGGCCTATATATATATATATATGAGGGACAACTTACCGAGAAAGAAAACAAACCATGGCAACCAAGGGTTATGTGTAGGAGACGAATTCATAAGGAAAAAAAGGTCCATGTTTTCCTTTATTTTATTTTTTCTAAAGTTAAAGGTTTATATTTTACAATTTAAATGAAAAACAAATCTCAAATTATTGTAGACCATAGGATTTTATAATAGACACCTGCAAATAAAAAGCTTAGCCAAGTTAGGAGATTAGCTAGCTTAGAAAAAGATCTTAAGAAAGCCGATGATCTTAAGCTATGTCCTTAAAAGAAAATGAGTTAACATAACATGTATGTCATTTAGAAGTTATGTCCTCGGTAGCAAAATATAAACTTGTGCTGAAGAAGGTTACAAATATTGTCCATAAGTGTGATTAGCTCCAGGATGGTTTATGGTATGAATCATATCGTTTATAAAGAAAAGAAATCTAAAATCTAGAAGTTAGCTCAAGTGGTGAAAGAGTGTGACAAAATAAGCTACAATTGAGATACATTAAGGGCTGAAATCCCCAATTAAAATACGTTTACGGACTGGAATCAACAATAGAAAAGAAAGCTCAAATAGTCCTTTCTCATATTTTTTTCTTTTTCGCCGTGTAGCTAACTTTAATATTAAGGACCATAATTCCCCAGTTTTTCTAAACCAACACTCTCTATACTAATAGAACAAACAAAAAATTAGAAAGTAATATATGGTTCTCTTCGGCAAAACATGGAGTTATATATATAGCTGGAGCAGAAAATGGGTGATACATTATGAAGAAAATTTTCTCCAGTCTAGTGAAAATAATAATGGGACCATAATGATGGCACATGCACATGTATGAAAAGCTTTATAGCTTCAGGCCCTCCACTGCCTGCCTTAACTAGCTACTACCACATGCACTCATCAAAACGGTATTTTCTTTGCTTATAATTAAGCTCTAACTCAAGTGATATTGGAAGTAAAAGTGTTAAAAAAAAAAGGGTACATATTAATTAAGTCTGTAAAGACTTATTTAGTGGTAGTGAGCATGTATCTTATATATCATTAGCCGTTTCCCACTCACGTTTTTATTGCACAAACACCAATATTTTAACAAGCATAATTAGTTTAATAGTTAACGGAAAGTAAATTTGGGACAATTAACTAAGGGGAGAGACGGTAAAACCAATTTTCATGGGTAAGAAAGTAAATTTGAAAAATAGATAACCGACCATTAGATTTAAGTCAAAACAATCTCAACCACTCGGATCTTGAGATAATTCAAAATCGTTATATTTTATTATATAGATTTAACGTGAATTCGTGATATTAAATTTTGCTAGCTCTTCGTTTTGCCAAAGAGGAGAGAACCATATATCATTTCCCGATTTCTTTTTGTTGTTTTGCAAAATATGAGGGAGTGCTGTTTTGTAAAATAAAAGACTAATACGTGACATTTTTTTCTCACTCAAAATAAGGTCATTCATGCATGAGCTCTAACTCAATTAGCATCAAATGTAGGGGCAAAAAGGTCGTAAATAACCTAGTCAGGATATTTGCAAATTGATAACCATAAATAATATTAAAAAACCTCCTTGCAAACTTTACATCAATAACAATAACTAATGTTTTTTTAATTAATAATTTTAAAGTTTACTTTACAACTTTTAATGATAAATTAACCTACCTAAATGTTGCAACGATAAAAAAAACTTAAATTTTAATTAAAAAATAATAATTAAACCCGCAATATAATTGGGTGACTATTTTCACAATGCTGATTAATTACCAGAATATGGATAAATGTGATTTTTTTATGTTGGTTTTATTAATTTTGAATATATTTATGTAAGATAAAGATAAAATGTATATTTATAAATATCATTTTTATGCAATTCAAATAGTCGTTGTTGCACAATATCAATGATAATTAATGTCAAACCGTGACTACTTTCCAAAACACGAAAAAACAATGGAGTGCTGGACTCATTAAAATTGACCGGCTTATTATCGTGTTTTTGTAGGTGGGACGTCTTATCATGGGCTTTTTGTTTTTAGATTAAAAAAAAAAAAAAAAAACCTTTTTTTAAGGAAAAAGGCCCAACGATAATTTTTTTCTTTGGTTCATGGAGATTTTTTTTTTTTTTTTTCTGTTCCACTTTTAGGTAGGGGTGGGCACGAGACTGGATGGGACGGGATTAACCTCATCTCGTTCCCAAGACCAGAATTTTATGGGGATGGGATGACCATTTTTAGTAATGATACAGTGTCAAACACCCATACCATATGGTTTGGGATGGGTTGGTACTAGCTTCGTTACCATTTGCAAACCAGCGATGGGCTAGGCTTTCCGACCTCGATTGGTTGTAGCTGGTGATTGACCTACAAGGGAGAAGGACGAAAAGTGATGGTCGGCGGGAGGGAGTCACTCTAGTAGCCTTGGGTCGCTGGGAAAGTGGCTAAACGGCGAGGTGGGTGACTGGGCTGGGTTGCGCACAAGCTTAAGGTGGGTGGCTGGGCTACCTGGTGCTGGTTGAGAAAAAGAGAGAGAGAGAGAGAGAGAGAGAGAGAGAGAGAGAGAGAGAGNGGAGAGGGAAGGAGAGAGAGAGAGAGAGAGAGAGAGAGAGAGAGAAAAGGAAGAGGGTAGGAAAGAAAAAAAAAAGTAAGGACCTGGAAGGGTGTCACAGGTTGGAGATAGAGTAATAAAGTTTTAAATTTTAAAATTTAAAATAATAAATAAAAGGTTAGAGAGAGAGAGAAAAAAAGTTTTGAAATTCAAAATAATAAATCTATATAATAAAACTAGGGGTGTGTTTCGGCCGGATCGGATCGGAAATAGGGTGTTTCAATTCCAATCCAAAAAATTTTGGAATGGAATTTATGTTCCAATTTCCATTCCAAAAAATCGGAATTTCAACTTCTCATTCTGATTCGGAATTTTTCAGATTTCTCGGAATTTTCGGAAGTTTTCGGAATATAATATTTTCGGAACTTTCGGATAAACATTTGAAATTTTCGAATAAAAAATTGAAATTTTCACATTTTCATAATATTTTTTAGAACATGTTCGGATTTTTTTTCATAATAGTTAGGTCTCCCAAAGCGCATCAACGAAACTCTCTGCCAACAAAATTCTACATTTTGTCGGTTCAACTCACTTGTTAGAAAAAAGCTTTCGTCGGCCACCTCAATCGGCTATTAGCTATTGTATCTTTTCGTCGGCATCAAATTTTTAGGCACGAACTAATCCCATTAATGTATGGTAAATATTATGTATGATATAAGAGAAATAAATTATGTATGGTATATATTATGTATGTTATAAGCGAAATAAATTATGTATGGTATATATTATGTATGTTATAAGAGAAATAAATTATGTATGATATATATTTTGTATGTTTAATGGTATATATTATATATTATAACACACATAATATATAAGAGAAATAAATGTCAGTATAAATGTATAATAGGCTTAATAGCACATATCTTAGAGGTGGGGGATTAATCTTTGAACCTCATCCAACATTGTTAGAATAAATGTCACTAGTAGATACATGTTACTCACATATATATATCAGGCTCCTTCTGTTGAGGTATAACTCAACTTATTTATGTTGAGGTATACTCTATTAGGTCCCACACGAGCCGTTTTATGTTGATCTGAACCGTTCATTTTTTACATCTCCATTGATAGATCATTCTTGCAAAAAATTAGCTAAATCGGAAATCATTTGCCTATCTAACTTTGATCAAATAAATGGACGAACAAAATATTTTCAATGAAACCGTTCATTTGTTTTATCAAATTTAGATAGGCAAATGATTTCTGATTTGACTAATTTTTTGTAAGAATGATCTATCAATGAAGATAATCCTTGCGAACGGTTCAGATTGACACAAAACGACTCGTGTGGGCCCCACCAAGGTTATACCTCAACATAAATAAGTTGAGGTATATCTCAACAGAAGGAGCCTGTATATATATATATATTATGTTTGAAATTTTGAATATAATAAGCTTAAATATTTAATAATTAGTAATTACAATTGGTGGGATATTCGAGTTGGAACAACTGTAGAATTGCCCCATATCTTCAATTCCCCTCCCTAATAAAAAAAAAATAGTAATTACATGTACAGAAAAATGTGGGTGTTTGTGTTACCAACTTACCATTTATGTTATTATGATACACATATATTTATAATGTACATATGTTTATATTAATAATATTAATCATCTTTTTAAAAATATATGTTTTATGTATCATACTAAATAAATGATAAAATATATAATATTAATATAAATATGGAATAAATTGGCATAATTTCGGAAATATCAGTTTGGAATGCCTTCGGAACATTTCGGAATTTTTCGGATCGGAATCGAAATTTACATAAACATTCCAATTCCAATCCAATTTTTTTCGGAATTTTCCAATTTCGGCATTTTTCGGATTTGGAATAAAATTGAAAATTTTCGGATAGGAATCGGTCGGATTCGGATTTTCCAATCCAAATCACACCCCTAAATAAAACAGAACGGTATTTGAATTATCTTCTGGTCCGAATGACTGAGATTGTTTCGACTTAAATCCAATGGTCGGTTATAATTTCTCAAATTTACTTTCCCGCCCATGAGAATTGGTCTGCCGCCTCTCTCTGCTTAATTAATTTTTTCAACTTTACTTTCCGTTATCTATTAAACTGATTATGTTTGCCCAAATATCGTTGTTTACGCAATTATAGGAACCGCTTCGCCCTCGCATAAGAGAATGCAGAAAGGCTAGTAAAATATATTCCAGAACGGTACGAGACAAGATGATTTTCAAACATTAGAACCGTTTCCATCCCATTTAGGAACGGGACGGGATGTGGGAAAAAAAAAAAAATTTTGAGACAGGACTGACCGGGATGGAACGGCACATAATGGGACGATTTCGGTATTTTCAATCTTAATGCCCACCCCTACTTTTAAGTCTTTTTTTTTTAATTTGCAAACTTCGATGCTACTGTCACTCAGTGGCATACTTGAAGTTTGAAGAAATTTCATTGTTTTATTGGTCTTGTATATATTAAGAAGTAAATTCTGCCAATGAATAAGAAGATCATGTTGTAACCAAGGGAGAAGCCATGCAGGTCCATCCTCAAGCCAAACATGTCAAAATGAGTACAATCAAGACTAAACTTTAATTGCTAACTTGAGGTTGATATCGAAAGGAAAAAGACTCAAAACGTGTTACTAGAGCCCTCACCTCGTTTACTTCCAGCCGTGGTTAGTTTGAATAAGATGAATTGCTTCTGCAGAATCACCCTCAAGTCTCAACCATAAGCTGTGTGAAACCAGTGCATGTAAAAAGAAAGCTGCAATCCCAACACCAAGGCAGTAAGTTCAGCTGCCAGTTTCAATTATAAGACTACACTTTATAATACTACACTGCAAATGAGAATAATAAGAAAAAATGTTAAAAGATAAGGTAGATTGAAAAATGTAACTAACATTTCTCACCCAAAAACAATAAACTAAAATTTAAAAGCTTCTACAAATTGCCATTAATTTAAAATGAGCAGCAAGCATGCCGAGGGAGCCACTAGTTGTGGTCCTCATCTCCACATTATCCTATGTGACATTTACTTGGTTCATTTTATTTGGTTATTTAATTTGATCCAAATAACAGTACTCTTTTTTATTTAATAGAAAAATCGATGCAAGAAAGTTAGAGAGAGTTCCAATAATCACCAGCATTCAGGAAAATGTGGTCAAAGAAAAAACAATCAAGTCAATAAAATAACATGAGATGTCAGCCTTGAGTCTTGACACAAGTTTTTGGATCTAATGACTTTTTTTTTAGCTATAGCTCTAATGTCAATCATAAATAGGCTTGCATCATTAATTTTCGATCTCCGCTCAAATTAAAAGGAAGATTAATATAAAGAAATTTTTGTTGTTCATTTATGGAGTAAAGAAAGCATTAATTTTATTGTTGGAGAATTGTTATTTTTATTAATTATTGTTGAAGTTTGGAGTTAAAGAACTCTTTAAGTAATTTAATTTTTGCACATTAAACTAAACTTATAGTAAATGAAAACCAGGCGCCAAAGGGTTTTAGAATGGTGGTATGCATGTTTACTTATCTAGAATGAAAATGAGAATGATAAAGTCATTTTGTTGTTAATTTATTTCACTAAGAGTCTAAGAGAATCAATAGTCAGATGAGCAGCATGAGCTCCACATAAAATTAAGAAGATTTGTCTCATTCTTGATCTTGCAAGAATGAGATTCCTCAATAAGACCTTGGAAATGGGAATGAACCATCAGTAATCAACATTTCGTATACCAAAATTATTCTCTCTTTATTTATAGTACACTCCCTAATAAAAATGAGGCGTTGGGGCATTTTAGTAATCAGCTTAATTAGATTCTTGAAAACTAGTAAACATTTCAATAGAATTCATCTTTGTTTTCATTATGATTCAAAACTTTATTTGGATGCGTGATTCTGATTTCTCTCATTCATATTTAGTCCAAGTACGTAAGCACGCCATAACTATTGTGTGCCATTGTGCACACAATATGTGTCATATTAATTTCGTTAAGGTCTATTTGAAAGTGCTTTTGTAAACATTCATGCATATTCATTTAGAACTAAGCGGTTCTTAAGAAAGCACCTGTTAGATAGATATATATTCACTTACAAAGTTACAATTAAGCAAAACCAAGCACACCTAAATATGGTACCCCAACTTCTGGTGCATCGGAGCATACTTTCGTCACCGGAGTACTAAATTATAGTATAGAACCCCACTTTTTCAGGGCATTGGAGAGAGTCTAAGAAGCACTTTCAAATACTTTTGGTAGTTGAAATCACTTTTAGAACTACCAAACACTCTCAAGTCTCAAAGACACACATTTAGTCGGGAGTGTCTACAATGAACCTGGATGATGGGTCCATCCTAGGCAGGAATAATATCTAAGCCACACAAAAATGCATCCTCCCCTTCTGGTGTGTAAGTTGTGACAGTTGATTCCGTAAAGAGCTGAGTCCTTATCTTTGAAATCTGGGTGTGAAGATTGTACGTACCAATAAAATCATTGTTAATCACAAGCTCTTCTTTCCATCTCCCCCAAGATTTCAAACACAGCATCCTTTTTTTTCTTTCCCACTTATAATGTGCACGTGAAACCCCAATAATTCTCATGCACCAGTGGGGTCCTAAAGCCAGCCCTTCCTCTTTTGTTCTCATGCCAAACTCCAACCCCCCAAGAATCTCTCCCCTCTCCCTCTCTCTCTCTCTCTCTCTCTCTCTCTCTCTCTCTCTCACTCACACACACACACACACACACAAGCACAACCATTGTATCTGTGCAGCAGTAGCACATTTTTCATATCTTTCTTCAGCATTTTCAACAATGGTGGATGCAAAACCTCTTTTGCAGCTGCTGCTGTCTCTGTTTCTTCTCTGCCTCAGTTCTGCAAATGGAGTTCAGTGTTTTAAAGAGAAGAAGGTCCTCGACCTGCAAGAGTTTCGTTGGAGGCAGCATGGTGGAACCAGAAGTACTATTTGCCACTCCCAGAAATCAAGTAAGTCTTGTAGAAAATAGTAAAAAGAACTCATAAACTAGTCATATAATGCTGGCCATAGCTTTTTTTAGCTTTGTTTTATTCTCAACTTTGGGATTGTTATATATCTATGCAAGAACATTATTTATTTAATTTCTTAATTAGGATCTACAACTGCTTTAGTTCTTAAAGTTGATTAAAGAACTAGTACTATTGCTCTCTCTCTCTCTCTCTCTCTCTCTCTCTCTCTCTCTCTCACACACACACAGTATTGTTGGAGTTAGGAAGGACATTCAACTGTTTTTGAACCTTATCTTGGCTTTAATTACTTTTTGTACTACATTGGAATGTGTTTTGAATTATTGGACTGTATATGTGATTTAAAGGTCTCACTACAAGAATAATTAATATCTACTAAACTTTGAGCGTCTTTTGGTAGATTACAATGTGTTGTGGGTCAATGCACCCCAAAATAATGATTACAGAAATCTTCTAGCTATGATATTCTCTAGGCCTACCTTATCTGCGTTACAAGTTTTTTGAGATATACTTCCATTGTAATTCTTTTTTTTTTTTTTTTTTTTGAGGTAATTGCAACATTTCGGTAAATTTTGAATTGGATTACCATTTATTTTGATTCTTTGAATATAGGAAGGGAAAAAGGTGCAACTATATTGGAAATGAAACACAGAGATTACTGCTCAGGAAAGGTTGTTGACTGGAACAAAAGGCTACAGAAGCGTTTAGTTTTGGATGATCTTCATGTTCGGTCACTACAATCCCAATTCAGAAACAGGGTTTCTGGCAGTAGTACTATAAAAGATGTATCAGAAGCTCAAATCCCATTAACTTCTGGTGTAAGGCTACAAACACTAAACTACATTGTAACTGTGGAATTGGGTGGCAGAAATATGACAGTTATTGTAGACACCGGCAGCGATTTGACTTGGGTTCAATGCCAGCCTTGCAAATTGTGTTACAATCAACAAGAACCTCTGTTCAACCCTTCTGCTTCCTCTTCATACCAATCAGTTTCATGTAATTCATCAACATGTCAGTCCCTCCAGATTGACACTGGGAATTCAGGGGTATGTGGGAGCAATTCACAGACCTGTAATTATGTGGCTAACTATGGTGATGGCTCCTATACTCGTGGTGAGCTCGGCCGTGAACATCTCAATCTCGGAACTACACCTGTGTACAATTTTGTGTTTGGCTGTGGCAGGAACAATAAGGGTCTCTTTGGGGGAGCTTCAGGACTAATGGGTTTGGGAAGGAGTGATGGCCTTTCAGTGGTTTCTCAAACTTCTGCCTTATTTGGAGGAGTATTCTCCTACTGTTTACCTACAACAGAAGTCACAGCTTCTGGTTCATTAGTTATGGGTGGTGATTCTTCAATTTACCAGAATTCCACTCCCATTTCTAACACTAGAATGGTTACAAATCCACAGCTATCCACCTTCTATTTTCTCAACCTTACTGGTATGAGTATTGGGGGAGTGGCTTTACAAGCTCCTAGTTTTTCAAATGGTGGAGTTCTGATTGATTCTGGGACAGTTATTTCAAGGCTGGCTCCTTCAGTTTACAAAGCTGTAAAGGCAGAATTTCTGAAACAGTTTTCTGGGTACCCTACAGCACCAGGTTTTTCAATCTTGGACACTTGCTTCAATCTTAGTGCATATCAAGAAGTGAACATTCCTACTATAAAGATGCACTTTGAGGGAAATGCTCAATTGAATGTCGATGTAAACGGAATTTTTTATCTAGTAAAGACTGATGCATCACAGATCTGTTTAGCTCTTGCAAGCCTTTCGTACGAAGATGAGATAAGTATTATTGGGAATTATCAGCAGAGAAACCAAAGGGTTATATACAATACTAAAGACTCTGAGCTGGGATTTGCAGAAGAATCATGCAGCTTTATATGATCTGGGATTTTAAAAGAAATTTGGTATGTTTTTACAAATATATTTTTAAGTAAAGCCAAGCAACCTGTTGGCAACAAAATCTTCAAGCAGTAGCTCTTCTTAGTTCATATAATGTATAAATAGCTATTGTTACAATTGGGATAAGGTATAGAATATATGAATGCCATTTGCCATTTCTGAGTGCCTTGTGTGTAATAAAGATATTCCTTAGAGCTGAGGCAGGAAGAGTTTGAACTGTATATTATTTTTCTGTATAATCTGTTTGGATGTAAGATCTGTAGGAGTGTATGAGAGTAGATAATGTGACCAAATAGAGTTCACATATTTATCCTCTGCTTGTTCACATATGAAAACTCAGTTCTTACAGAAGGTTCAAGGACTTTTTGAGCACCGTGAAATTGTTTCATATAATTCAACCTATTGCTCTCAATTAGTTAGAAATAAAGTTTACTTGAATTGACATGGGTCAGGTAAGCTTCAAGAATTCTGTTTAGGACAAAGTATATATTGAAAAAAATAGTGGAACAACGAACAAATTGTTTCACTAGTTTCAAACGAAGGTAGAAACGACATTTTCAAAGGATCAACCGCTTTTAGTAAAGGTGATTAGCAAAAATATTAAAACAATAATAAAAACAAAACAAGTTAGTAGTTTCCCACCCGTTGAGTTTCTGGAGCCTGAAGCCACTGTTCTTCAATAGCAGGAAAGCGATAAGAAAAATGGTTCTGGTTTCAATCTGTGCACTCCAACTTTAGACCAGTACATGAAGGTGACATAAATGGAGTTCTGACTCTTAGCCAGAGAACTTTCAAGATATCCACATAGATATGATTTTCAGCTTGATGATGCATACAAAAACCTTAAGGATGAATGACCTCAAACCACCAAGCTCATCCCCCGTGCATTCTCATAAGAGTGGAGCAGTAAGGATCTATTATGGAAATAAGACTGTTGTAAACCATGTCCTTGACTATGGACAAATATAATCATACTCTTAATACTTAGAGAACTTGAAAAGTGCCTCCTTTCAGAGGCTTGGTTCCAACATTTCAAAGAACTGTTTCTCCTGTATCTCCCAACAACCATTAGATGCAGTTCTTCCTTCAAATTGCACTTTAACACATCAAAAATCCCTAGTTCAGCTCAAGTGCTATTGGCAAGGGATGCCATTTCAAGAGTCTCAGACTTAAGTATATCATCACCTTTTTTGGTCCCCAACATCTCAGATGGAAGGATGGATAAGTTGGGATCAGTTCTGGGTATTAAGAAAAGTAGTGCAATTGGAACGATTCTCAACAAACTCCGAATCAAAATGGCCATCCAAAGATTATCAAACTGTGTCCGTGTAATCTTCAAGATGTGGAGTAAGAGTCCTCCAGCCCAAGAAGATGAGAGCATCCCAACATGATCAATCGACATAAGCAAAGCAAAGAAAGTGCCTTCTATACCCGCAGGGCAGAGTTTGGAACTAAGTACAAGAAGGGGCATCCACTTAATATGCCCAATCAACTGAGAAATGGCTTCATCAATCACAACAAAAAGATAATCTGGTAAACCAATTTTCAAATTTATGCGCAACACCAGTACCAAGTCTAGCAATCCTGATACACCATAAAACAACTGAGTCCAGAAAAGCACATCACTGAAAGGATAATTTTTAAAAAAGTTTTGGTAGAGAAGGAACCCGCAAAGGGATCCGACAGCACCAATAGAGAATATGGACCCAACAACCTCCTGCAAGAAGCGTATAAATAATGAGTTTGCATTTCATTTTTACGCACTTCACATCAAAGAATTTACAAACATAATTAAAACTCCGCAGCTGGTAGCAGGAAATGAGCTGGAATTATAGATATAACTCATGTTACCTTTGAGAAAGATGGACCCCTCCTTTGCATCTGTGTACCAGTAAAACATTCCTTCACGAACATTCAACCCCAAAGCAAGTGACAATTACATGTATAAACGGCTGCATTTTAGTGTTGTCCACATAACCTTTCCAGCATCCAGAAACTTTTCACTGACCTAAATGAAGAGCTTGGTGTGAATACTGGAGAAAGCAGGAGTTAAAACTAGTAAATTAAAAAGAAAAAAGGTAATGTCACCTGTCTATAAGCAAAGCTGTGCAGATGGGATTCTCTAAGTGTCATCCAAACCAAAATGACCAGCGCCGGAGGGATGCTCAGCAACCCAAACACACCCTGTAGTAGAAGTGCCATACTTGCACAGATCAGAAAAGCAATTTAACCGGATAAAAGGTAGAACTCAGGTCAAATTTGACATAATGAAATCCTAGGCATAAAGAAATTATCCCAACATGATCTGGTCCAAACTTGACAGGTCGCTAAAATCAGAGTGCAAATAAAAGTTCTGTCTAACCTACACTATGATGAATCATGAAATGAATTTCATAGATGAAATATCACTTGTTTGAATTAGAGTGTTCAAGGCTGAGAAGATCACTGAATCTCATCTGTCGATTGCAGACCAAAA
Source organism: Dryas drummondii (assembly GCA_003254865.1). Classification (NCBI taxonomy): domain Eukaryota; kingdom Viridiplantae; phylum Streptophyta; class Magnoliopsida; order Rosales; family Rosaceae; genus Dryas; species Dryas drummondii. Next base: position 81,002 of record QANW01008859.1, on the reverse strand, counting down.
ATCCTTTGCAGGCCGTCTTACTATAACTTGGACAAGCATCTCTAGACGTGCCTAAATTATATGCCAAAGTATTACCGTAGAAGATTGAGCAATGATCTGATCTTTCTACAGATTTACAAACAATGCCAAAGGTTTTTATTGTCACAATATAAGAAGCTGTAAAGGAACTTGAGAAGAAGCAAACCTTAGGCCCCACTAGGTGAACAAAAAAACCACTAAGTGAGAATCCCACCAGTGCCCCAATTGAAGAGGTAAGTCCACACAAGCTTTGCATGTCACCAGCAAGGGATGGATGACTGATACTGTTTTGTGTAACACAGGCATCAATTGTCACATCGGCTATTGCTACCCCAGCACTTGCCGCCATCAGAGACAACTGGGACATTGCAAGATTTAATTTCTTGTCCAGTGATAGCACAAGCATGGAGATCACCCCAAGTAAACCTGGAAAGAAGGGAATAGCCTTCTGGTAAATAAAGGCATCCAGCTAATACTTGTTCCTTTAAATTTCAGGTCATGCTACCAAAAGATATAAAGTGAGTTATTTGTTATAAATATTAAATTAAGAAAACAGCCAAGTTGCATGGCGACTCATGCAGACAAGCTAATGCAGCATCAGTTGACAAATACCTACGAGGCAGTCAAGGCATGGATTTGAAAGCTCAACCCAATATTACAATCACTGGATTTCTTTTATGAACCAGTTATCTCTCAATTTCATTTAACTTTATGCAGCATAATTCATTCATATATGACAATCTGTTTGACAAGACTTCTTGGGTTCTTGACTAATAATTGGTTTTCAGTGAAGAACACCAGCAACATTTTGGAAAAGCTATAGCTGCCCAAAAGATATCCAATTGCAGGTATTTCCTTTAACACTGTTCAAAATTTGGGTAACAAGATTATGGAACAAAAAATGTGTTTCAGCTCCATATGCTCTTCTCTTGTGCCAAATTGTGCACTACTTTCTCTTAACATCATGATTTTACTTTGTTGACATGTCCTTCTGTTCACATTCTACAGAAACGAAAGTTCTCACATGTAAATGCAATAAGGTGCTGCAACTCCAATCACATAGAGCCAATCATCTTAGCATTGAAATATCACAGAAAACCCTTTAGTTCCTGCTTAAATTGCATTTCTGCATATGGTTTGTATGGGTGTTTCTGTATTGGAACTCATAATTGTATTGTAAGAAAGAAAATTTCCAAGGGATACAACATATTGGAATTGACTACGGTGTTGGATTTTTAAGGTCTAGCAGATTTTCAAAGAGAATCGTCATTCTTCTAGAGTATTCAGTTTTGGACTGTCTACAGCAGCCACATAAGCTCTACACACAAGCTGTAACCAGCAATTTTTTGTCTCTTTTGAACAACTGCTTACTTGTCATAAATAATTTAATGTTCATCCTATACCTAAATTGACAAATGAAATATCTACTTGAAATCTTATAGCTAATGATGTTCACCATCATTTCTTGCAGTGAAATTTCTGAATGAATCATATGATGTAGTTAAAAGAAAAATGATCTGTAACAATATATGACAGAATATCGTTATTAAATATTGCTTAAATCATTCTCGGCATGAGCATAGATTTGAATCTGATGCCAAGCCAGACTATGGAATACCAAATTAAGCATCACACCGACATTTTATAGAAAACTTGCTTAAGAGAGTCCAAAACAAGTAACTTAGCAGTCTACTTCTGTAAAACATGCCTTCACACACAGATTTAACTTTTCATTGTGTTTGTACTGTGAAATACATATATAACTTGAATAAAAAAGAATGATCTTTCTACTTTCTACCTGTCATTTTGTATCCAACTCAAAATTATCCATTTGCAGTGAGTTTTCTGAAAATATAAATCGTTTACTTCCAGAAAGGAAAAAAAGATGATCAGCTTATATTATATAATTCAGCATAGATTCTTTTCCCCAAGTAAAATTTGTTCAAGATACATTCCAAGTTTCCAACTCTTGCCCACCCCTGAGCCATAAGAAAATCCCAACTTTCCAATACATCTTTCACATGAATCAGTTATAATCAATGTAACCAATAATGTTAAATTTTTTTCTTCTTCAGATAAGTCTCTAGTCTAGACTGTCTAGTAGACCTATTATATTCAGAATTAAAGCTCCTCAGAAACAGACCTATCAAGTAAACTACAACATACATTGATCTTGAAATAACAGAACAAATATGCTCCAATAATTCAATCCAAAAAATCTGAAGCTGAAATCATATAAATTTGCCAGCAACAAAATCATATAGAAAATGGGTTGGTATCATTTACCAGCAAAAACAAAGTACGGCTTTCTGCGGTACCCAAGAATAGGAAGAGTATCAGTGAGAAGACCCCAGAGAGGCTTGACAATCCATGGAATTTGAATGATACCAAGGTACACTTGAGCCTCAGAGGGCTGCACTTTCTGGTCATCTTTCAAGTAATACTGTATGCTAATTCTACTCAGTCCCATACTCAGACCCTGCCTGATTCCGTACACAATGACCACACCCATCACAAAGCTCCAATGCAACTCGCAGCTGAGCATTCTCAGCCAATTTATGGGAGTCCATAGCAAATCCCAGAGACCCTTTACTGGAATTTTCTCTTTTTTGTTCTCAGCTTGAAGGTGAAGACTTTCTCTTTCCTGTACTTCTTCTGCCTCCATTTCCATAGCTCTAGTTTTCCTGCAAATTTTGAGATAAATAAAAGACACCCAGTTGAGAACTCTCTGTTTCCTCAAATTTGTTTTTGTCAAATTTTGTTCAGAGCTTAGAAAAATTTTCTTAACTTTGTATCTGTATGCAACTATGCAATGAAATCCTTCCATAAAAGAAAAAAATTTGTATCTGTTTGACTTTGACTTCGGCTTTGTCTTGACAAATGCAAAATGAGTCACTGAGTCAATATTTGACGAAATAAATATAAAATGAACCAATATGATCTCATCGATTAGAAATTAGCATTAAACTATTAAAGTAGGGAAGCCGAAAGCTAATCGTGCTGAAGAAATATGTATTTTAATTTGATTAATGTGGAAGTGTGGAACTTGAGACAACGTTCAAATGCTGATTATGAGTTTTTATGGTCAGTGATGGGGATGGACACGATCTAATTTAGTTCAATTTTGGACCAAAACATTACCAACTGTCATGGTTGGTTTGAGATTTTCTCAAACCCTCACCAAATCATGGTAGTCTGAAACTGCAGACCGCAGGCATGATTCAATATGGTGCATTGGTGCATACTGCATACCATCGTTAGAATTAGCATCTTCCATCTCGAATTAGAAATAACCCACAACTTACAAGAGCTGCTGCTGACTCTTTAAACTCGAGAGAAGTCAATGGGCAACGGGCATTCTCATTTTTAGTATTACTAGGTGCAAACTTGAGTCTTGGTTTTGAAGGAAACTTTTCCTTCTTTCCATGGTTGTTTGGACTTGGTCATGTTGTAATTGCATTGCTCCCTTGAGAGTGGGTTTGGGTGCTTAGCTTTGCTTATTCATTCACTTTTTTATAATTTCACACTTTTTTAGAGTCCGATTGTAGGTGCTTTGCAAAAAATTTCTTCAAAACACTTTTATAAACCAGAATCACTTTTATTTATTTTTGTCAAACGCTACCAATCTGAAAGTGTTTTTAACGATTCTAAAAATAATGTTAAAATTAGCCTTAATGTAAGTATTTGTAGGTTTAAAAAAAAAGTCTAATTGGACTTTTCCATTGGGCCTTATATGGCTCGACTCAATCTAGTTGCTAATCGCAAGGAACCAAGCCGTACTAGGATTTGGGCCCAAAACATCGGACCCGGCCCACGCTATACCCCACCCCCAACCCAATGAAGTTTTATATCTGACTCCCTACCTGCCGTGGTTAATGTTGACTTTTTTCTTTAAGCAGTACGGCCTTACCTAACACGAGTAGAGCAGCTCAAGGCACCCAAGCTAGGCCTCCCTTGCTTCCAGGCTTCCAGCACACAGCACCTTTTCAAAGAAGTAATTGGATCAATTTATGGTCAATGCCCGTAGAGTTATATAGCTATTTGGTGGTTCAGAATTAGTTCATCAATGAACGGCCCATGACAGCCTTGATGTGCTTTTTTAACACTTTGAGGAAGAGAGCCGCACAATAAGGCACACCAAGAAGTTTGTACCAATTAAAAGCCCTTTTTATGTGCTGCATATTAATTGGTGAACATGCAGATGTACAGAATGGTGGGGTTCATATATAATATGGACCATATACTTTAACCCCTAAGTTACTGAGATGATGACCCATATTGGAGGAATTTTTTTTTTTTCTTAAAAACTTATTTTTCCTATTCTAAAATGGCTGCAAGTCTTTTTCTGTGGGCCTTTGGCCTCCACTCTACCAAAGAAAAAAGAGAAGTCTAGTTTTTGGTCATTAAATGGTTTTACGTCTATTAGGCTATTAGCTAGCCTTTCCTGCATTGTAGTCTTAATCCGTTAATCGTAGGTTTGTAGTCGACAAAACTCAAGTGTTGTTATATGATTGATAATTTGATACATGTTGGTTATTCCCTCATCTTTTTTTTTTTTTTAAATTCAGGAAACTGTAGGAGGATTGGAATCAAATTCTTGCCTGGGTGCAGGCCGGTTAAAGAAAATTAATATGTATCGTATTTGAGTAAAAAATAATGTCGGTATGAAACAACATTTTAAGATTAGTCCAAGTGGTGGTGTCAAAAGTGATGTCGTTATAAATTAAGCAGCATTTTAGAATTTTCAAGTGGTGGTGAACATGGATGAGATGATGATTTAGGATCAAAATAAATCTAGAGTTCGATTCTCGTTTTAAAAAAAATAATAAAAACTACTTCGTTACAATGTTTACTTTTAAATGTAAGTATAATATCAGTTTAAGCATAGAAGCTAGCAGAGTCTAGGTTAATGTAGGCTAACAGTTTGTATTCTTTTAATGTTTTTACAGTTATTCTTTTAGCAATGTATAAATGATTTAGTGCTGAAAGAAAATAGTACTAAAATTAAACAATTTAATATACGTCACTAATAGCTTGAGAAGTTTTCACATACCTAATTTGTGACCACTGATTTGTATCTCATATACAAACATTCAATTAGGGGACCTTCACATTTGGGGCCTAAGGCGACTGCCTACTTCGCCCCCCTCGGGGTCAGCCCCGTTCATGTCACAGTTGTGCATACTCATGCTCATTAATTCCATATTTCCATGAGATAAGAATGAATAACTTTCACTACGGTGTTTAAAAATACTGGGAATGGTAATAAAAATAACTTTTACTATCCCAACTTTATAAATCCTAACTTATGTCATAATTATTAATTTAAGAGCAAATTATATTTTAGTATCTCAATTATACCTCGTTTTTGAACTTGCTACCTCAATTTTAAAAAGTTGCATTATCATATTTCAACTTCCATTTCGTGTCAATTTCATACATTTGTTCAGTCATTATCTATTGACGTGGCATATGCAGACCCCACCGCTAAGCATTGACATGGTTTTTAAAAATAACCACATGGATAAAAAATAATAAAAACAATAAAACTTTTAAAAATGAAATAAATTAATTAAAAAAATCTTTTAAAAATTAATTAATAAATAAAAAAAATCTTTTAAAAATCCAGGTGGCTATTATTAGAAGCCACGTAAATGCCTAGAGGTGGGGTCCACGTATGCCACGTTAATAGATAACAAAATTTCTAATGGGAGAGATGTAACTGAGGTATGAAATTGACACAAAATGAAAGTTAAGGTATGATAATGCAATTTTTTAAAGTTGAAATATCAAGTTAAAAAATAAGCTATAGTTGAGATATTAAAATGTAATTTGCTCTTAATGTATTCATTATTTGTCCCATTTTATACTAATTTATTTACAGACTGACATGTCATCTATCATATTAATTGGTGACCAAACGTTGGGATAATAATTGGTGTCTCTAGTATCATTGTGACCATAATGATGGGAATAGTGAACCCAAAGGGCACCAAGGCCGGGTTTCAAATATTCCTTTCATGTATCTCGCATACTTATGTAAAAAGTAATACATTCTCAAGAGTGTATTTACCAAACATGAGAATGAAATTTTGATACCCTTTCTCAAGCCTCAAATATGCAAACCAAAAGGGACCTATAATTAAGTTATGAGTCTCATCATCACATGATCGATGAGAGAGATAGGCATAAGTGTTTGTGTATGACATCCCTTATATGTAAGTTTTTACTCCTCAAAATAGGGGTGATAATCACATACTTATACAATTAAGTGGTTCTTATCTCTATTAGAGATGCGGTACGAATAACTTTATCTAACTTTAGTTGTCATCAAGGACTGAAATTTCAAAAATTTTAGCGAAATTTCGCTGAAATTTTAGGTTTTTTTTAGATTTCAAAATTTTATTACATATTCCTTATTTTTCGTAAAAATTTTGGTAATTTTGCTTGAAATTTTGATTATAGAGCCAGTGAGTTTTTGTATCAAATTTCGTTGAAATTTCATTGTAACTTACCGAAGTCACAAAGCCCAATCTTCACCAACAATCTAACACTCCCAGCGGTAGACACCAGAGGGGAGGAAAGGTGAGCTGGCCTCATCGCCAAAGGTCGTCGGAGGCGGCAGATCGGAGGGTGATTGAGGAGGGAGGAGAGAGAAGAAAGAGAAGAGATCGGGGAGGAAGAGGAGGAAGGAAGAAATCATGGAGGGAGAGGGAAGAGAGAAGACTGTGCGCAGGTCTGGGAGAGAGAAATGAGGGAAGAGGAAGAAAGTCACCGCAAGGAGGAAAAAGTTACGGGCAAGGAGGAAAGGAAGGAAAGAAGAAAAAAGAAAAGGAAAGAAAGAAAAAAACAAAAAAAAAAGGAAAAAAAGAAAAGAAAAGGAAAAGGCTTAAGGGTTGATTGGGATTTGGAGCCTTTGGGCAATTAGAAAGAAAAAAAAGAGTTTGGGGTTTCGTTTGAGGTTTGGTTTGGCTCTTTTAAAGTTTCGTTTAGTTGTTTTTAAACCTTAAACCTTAATATATTTTTATAAAAAAAATAATTAAAAATACCCTAAAAGGCCTTAATATCTTATATCATATCATAAATAATGTAGAGTATATATAGTTTAGTGCATAGATAATATAGAATATATTAATTTAATTTAACAATATTTGTCTCTAGCACGCATTATATTCATATTATATCACATAAAACATATTATATAATTTGGTTTCTTCAATATTTTTAGCAATTTTCGTCGTTTTTGTCTAATTTTGTCGAAATCTAAATTTTTATCAAAATTTCCGAGAAAATTTTCGTCGAAATTTCTATCAAAAATTTTCTCGCAACCAAAATTTTACTCTTTGGTTGTCATCATGTCAAAGTTTTTTTTTTTTTTAATCTTAGAATTCGAACTTGAGACTTGTTTCAACAAAGTTAAGAAAAATATATATCACTAGATCATACCTAGTTAATCATTATTTATGGATTTGAAAATCCAAACAATCCAAAAAAATTTCATGGAAAATGTTTACATTGTAATGGCTCAGTCTTTTGACCTATCTTAACCCTAATCAATCTCTTCAGATTTTCTCACTGCTTAATTGATGATATACTAATAATAATAATTAACAAATTGTGACAATATATATATATATATGATGAATCGATGATGGAGGAAAAAACAAGATAATCACACAAACAAAAAGAGAGAATATATAGAAGGGATGAGTTTAAAAATTGATGAAGGCCAAGGGTGAATAAGGTGAACCCTCCATATATATAATTGCATATATGATGCAAATACCACAAGAGTAGGACAAAAATGAAGAGAAAGTGTTATCGATCAATTCACGCAATAACCCAAAGCACATGCAAGTGAGGACATGATAAGAGACTACAAGCCGCTTACAGACGGCCACAACAAAAACCTCTTCTCATCATATCAGCCGGCTCCACATCATATACATCCTCTATTTTCTCATCCCAAACTACGTACCCTCCCAAATTATGATATAGGAATTGAATATCCTTCTAAAACTTTTGGTGATGATAATTTACTTAGAAATAATTACCCATAACTACACATTTCCTATGTTTTTTAACTTGTAGTACCACTATTATTAATATATAATAATTAGGTTAGTTTTATTAACAATTAGGTTAGTTTGACTGCATGGGCTTTAGTTGACTGCAGCTGAGTGGGCTGCTTAGCAGCTGCATGTGTTTCTTTCTCTCTTTCTTTCTTTCTTTCTTTCTTTCTTTCTTTCTCTTTCTCTTTCTCTCTCTCTCTGTGTGCTTGATCGAAGCCTGCTCGAAGCCTTCTAATGGATCTGCTCCGAGCTTGATCGAAGCCTTCTAGATCTGCTTTGACCACTTGTGGTACGTAGACTCCTACTTTGATTTTTTATCAGTAGAAGGTTCTTGATTCTGAAACTGCAATTTCTGGAACATTGGAAGTAAACTGAAACTGCAGTTTATTAGAGTTGTAGTTACTAACTGCAGTTTCTGAAACTGCAAATGAACTGAAACTGCAGTTTATTTGAGTTACAACTGCAGTTTCAGAAACTGCAAATAAACTGAAACTGCAGTTTTTTTGAGTTGTAAGCTTGCAGTTGTAATGTAAGTGAAACTGCAGTTTATTTGAGTTGCAACTGCAGTTTCAGAAACTGCAAATAAACTGAAACTGCAGTTTTTTTGAGTTGTAAGCTTGCAGTTGTAGTGTAAGTGAAACTGCAGTTTCTGAAACTGCAAAGTAAAATGAAAATGCAGTTTTTTTGGAGTTGCAGGCTTGCAATTGCAGAACGATGTTTGTGAGTGAAGATGAACAATTGTCGATTTGGTAAAGTTGAAGAAAGAGATCGATTTGGCAAAAAAAAAAAGAATATTAAGCGTGGTGTCCGCAAAAGAATATTAGCATTGTGGTAGTTGGCCCGCAAAGAAAGAAAGGGGCTTTAGGTGGTTTTGGTTAATAATTTGTGGTATTAGTACCTGCATGTTAACGCACTCATTTACTTATATATGTTCAAATTTAGTTACTTCTGATTTTTAATTAAGGTTAAAAGATAATTAAATAAAAGTTTAAAACGATGTAGTTTTAGGTGTATTCATAAGATTTAACATCAAAAGATTAACAGAGGATCAAAGATATATATTTTTTTTTTAAAGAGATATTCAAATTGAAAACATTTTCTAACAAAGTAAAAATACCAATAAACTGATATTTACTTGATGTCTACAATTAAATAATCCATTTATTTATTTATTTATATTTCCTCTTTTGGGCCAAGAAAACCAAACCCATATCATTCCCTCCCTCCATATATTAGATTACTCCCTTCTCATTATATTATGACCTAGTCTCTCTCTCTCTCTTTCTCTCTCTCTCCTCTTTTTTCTAACTCTTTGTACGTTTGCTTTGTTGGGGTGAGAGAGTTTAATGGCGAAAACCTCACAGGAAAACCAAAAGAACACTCCTGTAAGCAGCAGTAGCACCACCAACAATAACAACACTAGTACTCCCTCAACTAATAAGGTCAAGCGGACGCGTAAAAGCGTCCGCCGTGACTCTCCGCCACAGCGGAGCTCCATCTACCGAGGGGTCACCAGGTTATTTAACATATTCAAGCCTTTTCGATCTCTCTGCTTTTTTTCTTGTTTCATTTCTCTTTTTAATTTTACATGGAGTGATCGATGATCAATAATGTTGGATTAATGTTGTTTCAGGCATCGATGGACAGGTCGGTATGAGGCTCATTTGTGGGATAAGAATTGCTGGAATGAGTCACAGAACAAGAAAGGAAGACAAGGTTCTTAATCACTGTTTTTCAATTCCTTGCTTTTTTTCTTTTTCTGTTTCTCTTTTTTTTTTTTTTTAGTTTAATGAATCTATTGGAGTTAACAATTCTTTTTTTTTTCTTTTTTTTTTCTTGTTTCAATTTTCTGTTTGGGTTCTGATCACGATCATGGTGGAACTCAAATGCAGTATATCTAGGTATGTCCCATTTTGAAAGCAACTTTTCAAGGAAATGAAAAGCCAATTAATAGAGACTAGAGAGAAATTAAGAGAAATTAATATCTACTTTCTTCATTTTACTACCCTTTCATTTTATTTATTTATTTTTTTTGTTCATCTAAATTCAATTTAATTTTGGTTGGGCTTGAGCAAGAATGTGAATCATTTAATACAGTATATTGCATTTGTTAGGGGCATATGATGATGAAGAAGCTGCTGCACGTGCTTATGACTTGGCAGCATTAAAGTACTGGGGACAGGATACAATCCTCAATTTCCCAGTAAATTTTCATCTCTCAATCTGAATATCTGGACCTCTAGTTAAATTTATTTTTGTTTTATTTTGAATGTAAAATAGTATCAATTTATTTTAATTTTTACTATTAATTACTTGTAGTTGTCTAAATACCAAGAAGAGCTGAAGGAAATGGAGAGTCAGTCAAAAGAAGAATACATTGGATCATTGAGGAGGTGATAATTATATATTTCAAACTAGTATATATGAATTTACTTTGAAGATATATATTAGAGGCCGGATCTTAAAAGAGTTATTTTCATATTTACTTTGTTGATTAATTTACAGGAAAAGTAGTGGATTTTCTCGTGGGGTTTCAAAATATAGAGGTGTAGCAAGGTACAATTGCTTTTATTAATTAATTACTCAATACCAAATTCATAGCTATAAAGAGTCATTTGGCCTCTCAAAATTTGTATATATCTCATATTCAATTACAAATGTATGTTAATTGCCACAGAACTCTTTTAATAATTAATAAATGCTTTGATCACTTGGCTTCTCACATCCATAATGCTCAGTTGCCAAAAAAGTGAGATGGGTGTCACAATCTATGAATTAATGTATGGAGGTGTTGTACCACTTGCTTTATAGAGTTAGAATGGCTTTCAAATTTTTGTGATTTAATTAAAATGTGCAGACACCATCATAATGGAAGATGGGAGGCTCGAATTGGCAGAGTATTCGGAAACAAATATCTCTACCTTGGAACCTATGGTAATTAATTAGATCCCATTTTTTACAGTTTATTTATTTATCTAGAGCTATTATTAATACTTTTTTTTATTGTTAGTAAAGAAATTTAGAATAAAATGTAAAAAAAAGAAAAACTTGGTTGCCAGACGGCCCAGACATAAGTTACATAAAAAATAATCTTTAATTTGTCATTAAATTATTGATTAACTTTAGTGCATGGCTTTACCTAAACCCAGTTGGTCATTTTATGTGCCACGTGTGAAGTTGCATGCAATTACACGTCATGAATGTATTATTGGCCAACAACTAATACCGAATAAATAAAGTTTTGCAGTGAAAATAGGATGTGATGGACCCAAGATAATAGGATAAAGAAATTAAGCAATGAAATTAAATTTATATGCAATATTCAAATCTAATTAGTTGGGATGTAGATCACCTACCTCAACTGCCTAGGCAGCCCATTCAAAATTTCTTGAACAAAATTTCCAAACCTTCCCACCAAAATTTGCTAGAAATTAAATTCTTGAATTTAATATTCCTTGGTTGTCAACCCACACAAATCGTGTACCCTTTAATTAATTATATTATTTTCAATCTGTTTTTTGGCAGCTACCCAAGAAGAAGCAGCCACAGCATATGACATGGCAGCAATAGAGTACCGAGGACTTAATGCTGTTACAAACTTTGATCTTAGCCGTTACATCAAGTCACTATGCCCAAATAACCGAAATATTGTTCCTAACAAATCTCAACCAAGCCCTCATGGTGACATCAGTCCAATAACTCAAAACCCTAGTTCTAAAGTAGGGTTAGGGTTTATGCCCCACCATTCAAGCTCGAGTGCAAATGATTCAACGCTAGCTCTGCCACGGCCGAGCAATGGTGCCTCGGCGTCATCTGCATTGGGACTTTTACTACAATCCCCTAAGTTCAAAGAAATGCTCGAGAGGAACTCAACAACAGATTGTCCGTCAACACTTTCAAAACCGGACGTACCGCGCCGAAGTTTTCCGGATGACATTCAAACGTACTTTGATAGTCAAGACCTAAATTGCTACATGGAAGGAGATGACATTATTTTTGGTGACTTGAACTCATTTGGTTCACCTGTTTTTCATTGTGACCTTGATGCATGATATTGATATATATGCATAGAGTAAGAACTTGGGCACATAATAAACCTATCCGAACAATATGAGTTTATTTTGTGATTCATGTGAATATGGAGGTAAGGAGGATGCTAATTGACAGAAAAGTCAATGATGAAGATTGATGGTAAGAGTAAACAGACAATTCATGAGGTTGATCTTTTAATTAGACGCTTCTCTTCTTTAATCCAAGAGTACGAGGAAGAAGAGAGTTTTCTAATTGTTATTGTTATTTGTTCATTTTCATGTATAGGGATGAAAATAGACATTCATTTATCAAATATTTCTCTTAATAAGACAACTTAGAGTTGGCATTTAAAGGCCCTTACTCCTATTTACTTCTACATATATCTTCATTTTCTATTACGTGTATGTCTTTATATATTCCTTTTATTCAGCAGGTAATATAGAGTTCTACTAAAGCTTAAATGAGATTCAATTCGTAGAATTCAGACTTGCATGTGCATTTATATATGGAAATAACATCTTATGCTTATGGTTAATTTTTGTGTTATATATCTAAAATACCTCATTTTAGGATAAGAATTAAGCGTTTTAGATTTAAGGGTTATTATTAATTAACTAGGTTATGTTAAAATGATAAATAAGTAGTCGAAAAAGTAAAAATCCACCTCACCTAAAAGACTTAGCATGAGTGATAAATGAGGAAAAACTCATTTAATGGCTAGATTTAACGCAACGAATAATCCATTAAAGTAAACCCAATACTTGAATGAGTTGCCTCTCACTCGGACTAAGTGCCCATTCATGGCTATGATCATTTGAAACAGCTAGTCATTAGCCAACATCGATCTAGTTCTAGAGTCTAGACAGGAATAGGGACAAATACGAAAGTTGTTATGATAGAAACACCCATTTCCTTCTGAGTTCTAATTGTCCTTCAATAGGGCCCATGTACGTGCATGCCATAGGAATGTGGGGCATATCAGGTCGTTAGAAGTTGGGGAAGCTGCCACTGAATTTTGTAAAGTTCAGTTGAGGGCTAGGAAAGTGAATTAATTAATAGCGAACAAAATGGGTGGGCAAACGTATAGAATATACTTGGTAGGAGGTTTTGACTTTTATTTCATACATATGTTGTCACCATTCCTAAGTTATTGTAGAATTAGGTGTTAGAGGCACCGAATACTTGGGCATGCATATGGACATTCAAATTAAGCTTTGATTAATTCAAACACTGAAGTAACTATAGATTAATGCTAGTTAGTCAGTTTACAGTTGGATAGTTGAGCATGATGGATGAGCATCATTGGCAAGTAAGTGACCTCAAGTCAACATCTTATGGTCCAACTCCAACTTTTAAGGGAAGGGTGGTTATTTTTCGATAGGAAAGGGTGTTTCTATTATGTTCTTTAGAAAATGTTTAAAAAGTCCATGTACATGCTTGATAAAAAAAAAAAAAAGTACATTTTAAGATTGATCGGACATTCAAATGCCAATATAATTGTTAGTTAGTGACATAATGTTTAGTATAATATTAATTTTCTAATTTTTGAGTTGATGAGGCTCGAACTTCCAGAAATGTACACGTCAGTCAATTATCTTCTAACTTACCTGCAAAACTTACAAATCAGTCCTAACTACCCCCTAAAAGGCTACTCCTCAAAGGACCTCCGATGTTTAACTCAATGTTAATCACTAACTTGGCTTCTACAAAAAAAAAAAAAAAAGTGTGTTACCTCAGTCCATGGTCTTTGCCGAGCTTTTTATACTCCTTCCTTTGGGAGTTACTTCCTAAAATCATGGGTTTAACCTCTTATCCGCTTAACCGCTGAAGCAATTAAAGGGTTTAAGTATTATCTGAGGTTTAAATATTAATTTGATCATTTAATAACCAAATTAATTAACATTATGAGTTCAAGGCCTCTCAATCTTACTAACCCAAGACTTAAACCAGATCCGGCCCATTAGCGAATTCAATTTTAAGTTACGTTTTTTTAATTTGAACTTTATGTGAATTAATTTCTTGTAATATTAGTGTATTAATTAATAATTTAATATTTCACAAAGATTAAAGAGTTTATGGATAATTAATATATCAGATGGCCAGTTTTAAGTTCGGATCATCTAATATGTGAATTAATTATCCATCAACTTGAGCATACATGCCTCCAGGCTCCAGGTTGCTACACTTTTTGTCCTCCAGGTTGCCTCCTATTTCAATTGGGCAGGTGTAGCCGTGTAGGTGGGGAAGCCTATAATTCTGAATTGAGTTGCCATGGATCTCCAACACCCTTGCTACTTTTTTTTAATCACCTAAAGACTTTATTTTGTTATTTATTTATTTTAATTTAAGTAGGAAAAATTCAAATTCGTATTGAGGAAGAAAAATACTATTAAACCAATAAACAATGCCTTAAACGAACTTATATAAGAAGATAAAGATGGATGAGTGTGCATTTTCCTTCATGCTCTTTCTAAGTTTAAACTTGGACGGCTAGCTGTGTCAAGGAGGTTGTGCCCGGCCCACACCAATAAAATGCAATTTGAATTTTGAGAGATAATTGCATGCACAAGAGGGAATTAAAGTTGAAAATCTAGTGTAATTGAAATTTTTCAAGTTTAAGGGGTAGATCCAGATGATTAGAGGTACATTCACGTAATTTTTTTTTTTCCTTAAGTAGTTATTAAAATGATCATAAAATATTAAGATTTATAAATTTTGAAAACCCGATGCCATTGCCTACTCTCAGAATTAGCCTGAATAATGTGACAATATTCTCTCTTAGAAATACTAGTAAATAGTCTCACATCTAATATTAGTGCTAAATGTGAAATAAAAGTTTCTAACCACCAAAATGCACTGTCCACAAAAATTCACAATGCACACATTAATATCACCTTGCATAAGAATCTTGCATAGTTGCACATGCAGCACCAACGATGAGGATTAGGCTATAGAAGGCAATAATGGCTGGAAAGATTGGCCTCCTTTTTTGGTTTGAGGAAAAATTGGCCTTAGTCGATGTTTGTGACTTTATAAAAAATTATTGGCTGAGACTTGAGGTTGGTTGTTCCTGTCTGTGCTTCGAGAGCATGTGTATGCAATTAGAATGTCAATACAAATTTATTGACCCCCCCTTTATAAATTGTGTCAATTATTGATTTGACTTAAGTAGTTTTGTTTGCAATGTTCAAATTAATAATATAAGTCAATAGTTATATATTTTTTAATATTTTTGTATATTTTTGTATATTCTCTTACAAATTAAAATTTTTAAATTTGCTTGTTCAGCTTGCCTATGTTATTACTTTTTTTTTTTTTGGTTCTTAATAAATTTTCATTTACCAAAAACTTGATAAATTTATTTACAGCAACAAACCAAAAAAGAACCTTAACAAAATTTATATTGAGAAATATAATTAATCAGACATTAAAGACCAAAAAACAAAAGATACATCTTGGATATACAGATGCCAATTAAACCAGCCTTCAAATCTTAATTTGCCTTTTGGAAACTTCTGTGAAGTAAGCAAACCACCATCTATTTCTCTTTCCAATCAACTATGTTTCCCAATGTTATTTGCTTGGCTTGTCTCTTTTCTACTGCATGGCTTTTAGTGAGATGGGGTGCAAGTAATGCAAAAAACAAATAACTCAACTCACAAGCCTTGTGTTCAGAGGTTGAACTACAACATGCAGTGGCAGATGAGAGAGATTGTGCTATACTGTGCAGCAAAGCTTTGAATCAATAGAAGCCAAACTTATGCAAAACGCTTGGTAGCCCGTCAAAGGATATCTGCAAAAACAAAGATATCACATAACACTTAGCAGTATATCTCTTCCATTTCTCACTATTTGTATATGAATCACTATATATTGCCTTTTATATATAACACACACTACTACATAAATTGCTGCTTGTATATACCTGTAATCCATCACGTACTTTGATTTCCCAACCCTTCCAAGCTGCAGGATTGTCTGCTTTCCATTCTCCTAACAAAGCATATAAAAGTTAGCATCCCAAACCAAGCACGTTTTTAACGAGAAATTCTTGTATACAACCGTTGTATATAATCTCTCTTTCACAATACTGGTGTGAGTGGTTGAATGTGAGAGCGAGGCTGTATACAACTGTTAAGTAAAATATTTTTTCAGTTTTAACCACTGGTTCTATCACCACAATGTCATAAACAAAGCACCCTTTTGAGAGCCTTGTTCAAAGTGTTTCTACAGACAGACATGCACATAAACACATACATGTATATAAGTTAGAGTAACATGAATTTCTTAAAATTGGTGCCAGATTTTGTTTCAGAATGGTTGAATAAGAAAATTGCTTTTTTTTAGGCTGAATCTGAGTAAAATCTGTTGAGTCATATTGTTCATAATACCTCTAGAGTCAGCTGGAAATTCTTGACTGAACTTTGGATTCTAAGACCAGCTCTTCCCCTATCTCTGAAGTCCAACTCATATTGCTTTGAAATCTGAATGAAAACAGAAATCAATCAATGGAGAGAAACCAAAAAACAGAAAACAAAAAAAAAATAATCATTTCCTACAATGAGGTAATAATATTACATCCTTTCGTAGACCTACTTTATTGTAATGTGGAACCTTTGAGAATAGCTGATGTACTTTGTCCAGCTTCCCCTCCCAGTCCTTTGGCAGTCCCTTGATGTGTTGTGTCTACAAGAGAAGAACATTAGCATTGAAATTAAGCATACTTAATCCATTGACTGGATTTCAGTATGGAATCTACATATAACAGACAAGAAAAACCTGGTCTATCTGATCATGCACTGAATCTTTGATAATTGTAAGAAACTAAGATATCTTCTAAACTGTTAAGCTCACCTGTGTGGTATTCTTTAACTGCATGGACTGGTGCTTGGCAATATATGCCCTTATGCGTCGGTAGCTTCCTGTCCAGGTCGAAATTGTTGGCACAAACCTGCAAAAAAAAGAGAGTAACCATTACAAGTTGAGGGGGGAAGGGGGAGAGTCTGAGAGAGAGAGAGAGAGAAGAAAAGGCTTACGCTACGACAGCAAGAAGTGATTTAGACTGTCTGCTCATGGAATTGGAACGACTACCCTGCAATCAAAACGTTATCGTCAACCAAATTACTGATAAAAATGTTTTGTGATATACATTAAAAGATGTCTGATTTCCATTTTTGCAGGTAAATATAAATCAGAACAGTTCAATTTCTAGAAAGTCTAACCTGATCCCATATATGGTATTTTGAGCCCATGAGATTAGCATTTACAGTCCCAATAAAACTATCATCTGAGTTAGACAATATTCCCTTCATATTCTGAGCAATGGTTAACTCAGACTTTCCATTACGCCGCTTATGGTGAGCAATAGCTAGTTTCCGGTCCTGCCTTCCCTTACCTTCCTGTAAGTTCATAATACCACACCAAAGATTCAGGAGCCAATTGACTTACACAAGGGAGTTTAACATGTTAGACAAAAAAAAAAAAAAAAAAGGGTATGTTTCACAATTAAATTTCAATCTTAAAAGTAAACATGGAGCCTCAGAAACAGCAATAGACAAGGGCAGGTTAGAGGAATAGGGTGTGGGGAAGGGTTATCAGAAACTCAAGCATACATGAAGCCATGAAGTTTATGAAAGAATCAAATAATGTAAACTTGATTAACATGTTAAAAAAGGTCCAGAGAAATATTCAAACCCAAAATCCTAATTATAAAAGAAACTCCTCCTCTTAGTCCACTAGAAAATCTATGTATTTCACCAGATTAATGTTAATTGGTTCCCAGTGTTGGGTTATATTTACATTTTAAATATAGCTTCTTTTTGAAAATTTGGGAATTGCATGACCAGCCAACTACATGCTTATTCATTACACAGCAGGAAATGTTGTATCCATTACATATTAGTACATTCAACATTGTTATGATCATATTTATTGCACAACCAACATTAGTGAAACTAAGAGGCCTGTTAATTGTTAAAGTTTGCTGATTCAAACCGAACCCAAATTTCATTTTTAATTAAAAAGAAAAGTGAAATGAGGGATGCCCCAAATGAAAACACTTAACAAGTCACAGATAACTTACATTGGTATAAAGAGAATACAGAGTACCCCCATGTAATCCTTCTGGTGTTGCCTCCTTCACTATAACACAAGTGCACCTTCCTACATCCATAGGCAATGGCCTGCACAACAGAGACCTGAATGCACCCCCACCACACCAAATTTACACCCGCACACACACAACCAATTAGATTGTTCCCAAAAAATATAAATAAAACAATTATATTTTTAGCAAAAGAAGACTCACTTATTGGGCAGAGTAGACCAAGAAGAAGCAGGGGCAGCCTCAGAATCCGAGTAGTCCCATATCTTCAAAGAGCTAGAGTTCTCTGATCCAGTGGTGGGTGGGTCCCACAGTTTGGACCCACCAAAGAGCTCCTTCTCAGGCTCATTCATCTGCATACAGAACTGAAGCGAGGAGGGTTTCAGGACCCCACAGTCTGTGGACAGAGACTTGTTCAAATTCTGCTTCAATGGCTTCGCAAAAGAAGACCCATTTTCTTGTAGCAAATTCTCTTTGTCACTGTCCAAGACAGAGTGTTGTTGCTTGTTGGGCATTGCGTTTTCTTTGTTGTCGTTTAAAACTAATGGGGTTGGCTCCAAGTGGCCGTTTTTGGAGCTCAAGCTGAGACCTTCACTGTAGCTGCGGTTGTGTTTTTGGTCGGTGAGGGGATTGACATAGAGGGAGTTGTATGAGGATTGGCGTGGCATTAATGTGGTTTTCTTGCAACCAGTCATCATGGTTCACAGAGAGACAGAGTGGTGAAGTTTGAGCTTTGATGGAGTGAATGAGAATGCTAGTTGTTGGGTTTATTTTGGCAAAGATTTATGAGATTGCTGGGATTTGTGGTTGGTTTCTTTGAAGCAAATCATCAGATAGGTAGTTGAATACAGGGAGAGAGAGAGAGAGAGAGAGAGAGAGAGAGAGAGAGAGAGAGAGAGAGAGAGAGAGAGAGAGATTTGAATGAAGTTATATAAGAGATAAGTTGAAAACTTGAGTGAAGTGGAAATGGATAGTACATGGTGGGAAACAAAAGCTTGTTTTTAGAGGACTGTGTGATCAGATGAATAGTTTTCCACTTTCCAAAAACAAATTTTTACAGCACCCAGCTCTGATTCTGCCACGTCAGCATAGTGGTGGGCCCAGATGGGGTTTTTGACCCACCCATGCTGAGGTGGGGCTCTGTGGTTTGGTATCAGTGGATGAAAGTGGTTTTGAATTTGAATAAGCATTGGAAAGTGCGTAGGCTTTTGTGTTTCACTGTTTTGTTTATGGGGGTTAGGAATTAGGATGTTTTTATTTGTGTGGTGTTTGGTGGTTTAACGGTAACTATTCAAATTTTGTTGACTTCTTTTGTGTGTTTTGAAGTGTTGATGGGAGAGTCGAGGGGTTTTTGACGAATAAAATTATAAAAAGGTGTGGGAAAGAATAATGAGCGGGAAACATATTTGAATACACTCTGTTCTGTTGTAGTGGGAGTACGTGTAGGATACTAACTACAACTACAAGCGACTTCATGGTAGTGTTCTTGTAGGCTTTGTAGCATACGTACTAGAAGTCTAGAATAGGTGAATTAAGTAGCCACTCTAAAGCCTGGCATATACATCAATGTTAGGCTGAAATTTTTAGTCCTAGCTTGTACTCCACCTCATTTGGAGACGTACTAGACAACATGGGATGAGTCGTGTTTGAGCACACACACATCTATTTAAGTTATATATAAATTGTGCTTGAAATTTAAAGTGTTTGGATGAAAAAAAATTAAAATAAAATTGAAATTTAGACTAACTCAAACTTTATAAATAACATAGAAATTTTTAAATTTAGTTTGAAAAGATACTTGAAATTCGGGAGCTTTTGATAAAAAAAAAAAAACCACAACAACAACAACATCACCTTGCCACTACCACCCATCATCACCGCCACTACCACCATCATGCCTTCATTGTTATCGTCACTGCTAGACACTACCACCATTACCATTACTATCACCACCCTTATCCCTTAAATCCTCCAAGTGAGAAGCTTGTAACTCCAAATAATAACATGATTTTATAACGCTAAAGACGTAAACATACAATAAATAAAATCGATTTCTCGGTGGACTAACCAATATCAGTAGTGGCTTCAAGTTGTTGACAATGTTTCCAGGAAATGGCCTACTGACTGTTGAAAGAATGATCCTACATTGAAAATGTGAGGCCTTTCATAATGGGGTTTATCAGGATTTGAGCTATTCGTCCTATTGCCAATTGGTTTTGGGATGGATACCTAGATTCCTTTATAGTATCAGAGCAGCCTATCCACGTGTTAGGCCCAACAGCCACATATGCTCTCATGTAACTCAATATGAATTATCTACATGTTAGGCTTGAATGATGCCACACGTGTGGGGGCGTGTTGAAAGAAAGATTTCACATTAAAGATGTGAGGCATTGCATAGTGGCTTATAAGAGTTTGGGCTACTCCTTCAGTCCTCCTATTGCCAATTGATTTTGTGATGGATGCCTAGATTCCTTCACTGACAACATCAGCCCAGTGGGCAAACAAGCCAAGAACCAATCGTGCCAACCAATGCCTACCTCTAATATCCTTAATTTCATCAATTTAGTTAAGGAAAATAGCATGCGACATGCAATCATGCACGAATTGAGATATTTAGGTGGTGGCAATGAAGTTACTGTTAAATATCACACATCGTCAGGATATGGTTGGGTTGTGCACTATATAAGCCTTGAGCAATCATCTCCTTATAAGCCGATTTTTTAGGATGAGTTAGGCCCATGGGTTTAATATATGCACTTTATTGTTGGTCCCATGTGAGCTTTTACATGGTATCAGAGTCGATGGTTCGTATTCCTTGCATTATTTATGCCCAACTGATTCTTGTGACCCGATGTATCCTGAAATTAGTTAGGCCCATGGGTTTAATACATGCACTTTATAGTTGGTCTCATGTGAGCTTTGACAGTTACATCACCCAAAACTTAAAATTTTTCCACTCATGCGCTTCACGTGATAATTTCATCGAACAAATTAACTGAATTAAAGGTGTGATCTTTAATTGCAATTAATACAAAATTACATGGATAAAATCAACACAACTGAAACTCCTGAAACTTAAGTAAAAGGCCAAATTTTGTTTTTGGTCCTAGTAGTTTGGGTCAAGTTTTACTTTGGCCTTTATATTTCTTAATAGTTGTACTTTGATTAAGAAAAATAGTATGTGGCATGCACAATTCTGGGTATTTTAGATAGTAATAATGATGTTAAACTATCCAAAAGTCTAAAATACCTTCGCCTATGTGCTTCACGAGCTATTTTCGTAGAAGAAAATAGACAAACATGCGCATGTTCTCGAATTGCAACTATTAGAAAACTGTAAGGACAAAATTAACAAAATTAAAAGGCTTAATTATCGATTTACCACCAAAAACTGTAACTCATTCCCACTTTACCACCTGAAAGTTTTTTTGTCCCAGATTACCACCTGTAACTTACATCCGTGTCTCATTTTACTTTGTTCCGTCAACAATTCCGTTAATGCTGACGTGGCGCGCTGGATGTGCGCCACATGTCACATCTTTTTTTGTATTTTTTGATTTTTTTGATTTTTCTATTTTTATAAACTTTGAAAATTAATTAAAAATAGCTACGAACTTAGAAAAATACACGGAAAATTCCTACTGACTTGTCTTGACTAGTACTAATTTACTATGGGGTCAAAATGCCAATTTTCCCTCTAAAAAATTTCAAAAAATTTGGAAAGTCTAAATTTATTTCTAGAAAATTAAAATACTATAGACTCTTTGGAAATTCATAGAATAATCTCCCGAACTCCAAAAAATATGAGGTCTGCACCGTTAGTCTTCTAAAAACTAACAATACCTTTCTCGTGAACACTTGCTACCCAAAAGACCTCTCGGTTTTAGAGAAAAATAAAATTCCCTATAAAATAAATTCTAGAAAAATTCTAGAATTTCTATAAAGTCTCGAAATAATTCTCTAAAACAGGCTTTTGGAAATTTTTCAAAATATTTTTGAGAATTTGTCCAAGAGTTTACGAAAATTCTAGAATTTTTTTTAGAATTTATTTAATAGAGGAAAATTTATTTTAATTTTTTTAGAAATGAATTTGGACTTTCTAATTTTTTTGGAAATTTTTATAGGGAAAATTGGTAATTTAACCTTATAGTTAATTAGTGCTAGTCAAGACGAGTCCGTATGAATTTTTCGTGTATTTTTTTGAGTTCATAGCTATTTTTAATTAATTTTCAAAGTTTATAAAAATAAAAAAAATGCGGAAAAGAAAAGATGTGACACGTGGCGCACATCTAGCGCCACGTCAACATTAATGGCCAGATCGTCAGCATTAACGGAATTGTTGACGGAACAAGGTAAAATGGGACACGAATGTAAGTTATAGGTGGTAATCTGGGATAAAAAAACTTTCAGGTGGTAAAGTGGGAATGAGTTACAGTTTTTGGTGGTAAATCGATAATTAAGCCTTTTAATTTTGTTAATTTTGTCCTTACAGTTTTCTAATAGTTGCAATTCGAGAACATGTGCATGTTTGTCTATTTTCTTCTACGAAAATAGCTCGTGAAGCACATAGGCAAAGGTATTTTAGACTTTTGGATAGTTTAACATCATTATTATTATCTAAAATACTTAGAATTAAAACTTTCAGGTGATAAATCGATAATTAAGTCAAATTAAAATAAGAACCAAAATAAAACTTGACTCAAATAACACAGACAAAAACCGAGATTTGGCCCGAGTAAAACCGAGGGTGCAAAAGAAGAACCAAACCCGAATGCCAATTCTTTCTTTGGATAGACCGATAGGCCATTACAGAAAACGAGTGGCTCATCTCTTTCTCAGTTTCTCCTCCTCACTCCCACCTGTGAGCGCCAACAAACTAAGCCCACTTCAATACCCAAAGGACCATCATGTCCCCACTGACTACTATCCTCTCTAACACTCTCAACCATGGCCAACTACACACTCGCACTCTCTAGCTCCACTCTCTTCCACCTCACAAGAAAACCCACTTCGAGACTCACTCTAAGAATCAAAGCCAAAGCCTCCACAGCCACGGCCATGGCCTCTACCACCAAAAACAAGGTGGTGCCTGCAGTGATAGTCGGTGGTGGAAGGGTTGGAGGAGCCTTGCAGGGCATGGGAAATGGTGATGACTTGCTGGTGAAGAGAGGAGAGCCTGTGCCTCTTGATTTCGATGGTCCAATCTTGGTTTGCACTAGGAATGATGATCTTGAGGCTGTTCTTGAGGCCACTCCAAGGCCTAGATGGAACGGTATTACCATCTCATCACATATTTCTTTTTTTTGTTTTGTTTGAGAGAGAAAAAAAAGAAGGGCAAATTGCAATTGGTAGCTGAGTAGTTTTAACTGACTGTAAAGAGTTTGTTTGATGTGAAATTCAAGTGGTTGATGAATCAATTGTTATATACGAATTGGATGATTAATGGGTATGTTTTATTTTTATCAGAAAGAGAAAAAAAAAAAATTCTGAAATTGGGTGTGCGTTGTTTGTAATGCTAAAGAAAAGGTGATGTTTATGGGCAGGGTTCTTGGTTTTCTGAATTTTCTTTCAATTTGGAAGTTGGATTTAACTTGGGAATTTTGATTGAATGTCAATAACCTGGTTTCTTCATGAAATTGGTCCCTTTTTATGATTATTTGTTGCATTTACTCGTACTGAATTTAAATTGGTGAAAACAATTGGAGTTTTTGACAGAATTTCCCTACCTATTTGTATGGAGCACTCCCTTTTAGCTTAGTTGTCTGATTGCAGGCTGATATCAAATTTACTAATCTGTGATGCAAATCATGCAATTTTCTCACTGTTCACATTCAGTTGTTAATTTACATGTTTAAGCCTTTTTAACTGCCCTCCTCTGATTTATGGGTTTGCATGCGACCCAATGGACTTGACAATCTAGCAGATTTGGTTTTTTTCCAGAATGGAATGCTGGAACCATGGCTTGAAAGTAAAGGTCTTGGTGATGCAGACCAAGTTTTAGCATATTTTGCTGTCTCCAAGCTTGGTGAACCCCCCATTGATGGAAAGACTGATACCAATCCTGAAGGACTGACAGCAGCCTATGGGAAGTGGGCATCTGCAATAGCTGAAAGATTACATGCCGGAGGCCTCACGTGCAAGGTGGAAGAAGAATTTCCTATAATATTTCACATTATGTTGGAATTGATTTTTTTTTTATTGAAGCATTCTTCATGTGAAAAAATAAAAAATTTATTGTATCTGTATTGAACAATTTTTTTAATTTCTTGTATCTGTATTGAACAAATTTTTTTTTTTCATCCTTTGGGGGAGAAGGGTATGGGTCTGGTAAGTTTGTGGCTTCATTGTTGGGATAAACTTAAATAAGTCCGAATAAATTTATTAATGAATCAAATTTGAAGCAGGTTCTCAACAAGGAAGCATTTCAGAAGCAGATGTTAGAGAAGTTGATATGGATCTCGGCATTCATGCTTGTTGGAGCTCGTCATCCAGGAGCAACTGTAGGTGGTGTAGAGAAAGATTACCGCTCTGAGGTAAGCTTTCATTATTCATAACTATTCTTTTAAAGTGCAAAGAACAGAAAATAAAATGAAAGTTCTGCCTTTGTTATGATGATGGTGAATAAAAGGATTATTTAAGCATTTAATCAGTTGGGGGATTTCATGAATAAAAGGATGTTTCCTGGTATCCATGCCTTCGTATTTCCTAAATTTACTTTTAGATAGTATTTTATTACCTCTTTTGACTGTTGTTGTTTTATTACATAAGACATTAACCAACAAATGGAACTACATTAATGAATTTTGAAGAGAGAGGTTAAATTATATCGCATGACTGGAATCTAATGAGATAACTTATAGTGAGATTGAGACTCTTCTGAACTTAATGATACACAAAATGTTGGTCCTTGATCATGTTTGCTTTCCTTAACACTATCCTTGCAAAAGCATGCATTATTTTAAATTAGTATGAAATGTTAAATGATCATTTAGATGGGCCTGAAATGTGATAATTACATGCTTCAATGTTTTCCTGAAGTACCAATGCAATGTAATTTCAATTTTGTATATCTTAGATAAAATAGATAACCAATGTTTGATGCTTTCAGGTGTCCAGCCTCATTGTGGAGCTTGCCGCAGCAGCAGCAGCAGAGAAGGGATTGGTATTTGAAGAAGCCATGGAGGATAGATTATGTGCCTACTCACGCGCGGTTGCCCACTTTCCTACAGCAGTTAAAGAGGTTAGAGATGCATGCAAGTCATAAATATAAGTTTTCAAAGTATGTGTGTGACTCAATGATTTTAATTTGGTTCTCACTGTGGAGATTGCCTAATGCTTGCAGTTTAAATGGAGAAATGGTTGGTTTTATTCTCTGTCTGAGAAGGCAATTGCGGAAGGAAAGCCTGATCCCTGTCCTCTGCATACGGCATGGCTCAAAGAATTGAAAATTGTCTAGAAAAACAGAATTCAGTGTATCAGTAATTTGGATCTGCTTTGTATGAACAATAAGCTAATACAATTAGGGACGAGCTCTTGTTTCTCTTCCAATGTTGAACTGCATGCAGAATTACAAATTGAATTATCTTTAGATCTTTGTCTTGTGCATTCTTAAAGTATCTTACTCTTGACCAGCAACAAAAAAGAATGAAAAGAAAAAAATTGGCTAGCTTTTTTTTTTTTTTTGGGGTAAAAAATTGGCTTTCTTTTTTAAAATGGCCCAAGTTGTGTGAGTAGTTTGAAGTTTGGCTTAATAAGCATTTGCTTCTGTTAGTTTACTAATAAAACTTTAGGAATTTTTGAAAATAGTAATTTCTTATTTGCCATAAACAATTTTTTTTTTTTAGTTTTAGAAATTCAACACTTGAATAATGTTCGAGATTCTCTGAGGCAGTGTTCAAACCCCATCTAATAGTGCTGGAATTCGAGCACCGCTCAAGAGAGCTCAAACAGAGCATCCAGTTGGAAAGGTCCAAAGTTTGATATTATTTCCATGACTTGGAAGCACCAAGCATTATGAAGAATCAATTACACAACAACAATATATCAAGTTTCTTATTATTTTTGAACCCATAAGAGATGCAAGTGAAACAGTATGAATCAATTACAATCCTACAAGATATGAAATTCCTCTCTTTTTTTAGTATTTCAAATTTTCTTTTTAGTTGACACAACATAAAATTTGATACTTGAAAAATATTATGTTGAAATATTTATTTCTTATTTTTGAAATCTCAAGCACATTACATAGTGATCGCAGACTTATTACATTTGGACACTTTGACTCGTCGTTACAAGATGATTGTCCTTCACTTGGAGTGAAAGACACATCTGAACCAGTCATATGCCACAGTAGCAAAACGAAATCAACGAGCCATGCATGTGCATAAATAGAGAATGTGATTGTAGCACCACTTAATCTGGAATGAAAAGCCATCGAACTTCAAGCTTGTGTGTCTCGTGATCTGCATAAGCTTACAGTACAAGAATTAGAAGATTAGTAGATTCAGATGAAACAATTACAAGATGGAAACATCTTTCAATAAGTTTTTCATTTACTAGCATCCTTGAAAGATGGTAATGAATCCAGATGAGACTCACCAATCTAGTGTTTTTGCTCCAATATTTTTTCAGCCACCGGAAATGTGGGAACTATATCCACAGGTACCTATAAAGATAAAAATAAGAAAAAAGTTAGGGGGGAGAGAGAGAGAGAGAGAGAGAGAGAGAGAGNGAGAGAGAGAGAGAGAGAGAGAGAGAGAGAGAGAGAGAGAGAGAGGAACTAAAAGATTTAAAAGGAAAAGTATAATATTTTGCAATGCTAAAATGGAAATAACTTAATAATATGCAAATCTCAACTTAGGTCAAATGAAAAATGAGAAAATGTCTTCTAGTGATTTTTGTCACTCAACAATTTAAGAATGGTCAGCAGAACAATAAGGCTAGACAATAACACATGCATTTAGTCATATTCATTGGTTGGCAAACTAGAATTACTTGTTAGTTATTACTGGTATATCAGCCTTAAAAGCATGGAGTTTAGACTGGAATAGGAGATCTAAAGAATACACGTGTGTGTATAGTGTATATATATATATGAAAAATAAAAAAAGACAATAATAAGAAAGAGAAGAGAGTAAAGAAGAGGCATGTAAAATAAAAAATAAATTTTAAATTCTTGGTATAACATATATCAACTGACTCGTTAATCTGAAAAAAAAATATAACACCATACACAATCATTCACAAAACAACAGATTTGTTATGTGCAGTTGGTCATGATCAAACATTCATCTATAGAATCATCTTCTTTCCTCAGTTGAGCGATTACACAATCAACTTAAATCAGCTACCGTTTTGCAAATCTGTTTTGTAGTGCAAGAGATTTGATCTAAGTGCTATTAGATGTTTAAAATGACTGCCTCCTCATCCCATGTGTCCTATCTTATAAAAATTTCATACAAGTGCCTAATTCTTCATGTTAAAAGTAGTACTTATCAAATCATTTGTTATACCTGAACTTTCTCTAATTTTTGCAAAGCAACTTTTAATGGGTCTGTCAATTTGCAGTGTTTCTGAAGCAGCAACTTTGCAGCCTCTTTGTCACCTTTTGCTTGTATGGTCAGTATCTCCCTACTCAGGCTCTCAACTGCACCTTCCACCTTTTACAAAAATAATTAACTAAATATATATCAGCTTTGACGCATCTCAGGCAGGAAAAAGGAGGAAATTTGGAATTGAGGCATTTATACCTTGGCAAAGTCAACAGAAAATGTTTCATCAGGATTAAAAATAAAGGCTCCTTCCTCATACAACCAGTTAAACTGCAATGCTTGTCCTTTTCTGACAATACATAATAAGTATAAGATACTTAGTATACTGTGCTTTCTGACAAGAGAGTACCAAAGAAAGATGAATTGCTAGCATACCCGTGAGCTTCCTCGAGACCAAACCGAACTGAGCGGAAGCATCCAGCAAGAAAAGAAACATACATGGACTTCAATAAACTCTTCGGAAGCAAATCCTGGATTCCCTCAGAAGAATAAAACCAGTGACCGACATGGAACCACATAAAAGCACTAGAACATTACTCTATGCCACTAAGATATGAATACCATTGAAAATAACATACTTAACACTAATGAAAGATGCAAATTCATCAAAAAATTTGCAAACCACTAATGGATAAAGCAATATACAGCAATTTCAATTAAATAAATAGCCACTCACCTTGTGGATTAGGAATTTCAGTGCCCACATGCCAACTATATCAGCTTTTGCTTCTTCCAAAGCTGAGTGGAGTTCTTGCAGTTCCTTTATCAAGAGATGAAAGGCAAATCACAGAAAATCAGAATTGACATTAAGAAAAATAGTGCATACTTACCTTTTTTAACTTTATGAAATTGTCTTCTATTTTTATTGCTTTCTGAAACTGTTTTAAAATGACATTAGAAGCTTATGTTCATGTCTTATATATATATATATATATAAAATAGTATTTCAAACAGAGACTTGCATAATTTTTTGGTAAATAGGCTGAGACTTAGTTTGCCAATAGTTCTTTTTCGACAGTAGGTCATACTGAGTCGGATACTCAATCTGGGTATTAACTGGACTTTAGCAAAGTTTTTCTAACTGCAAGTAACACTAATTCTTTATTATGGTTATGTTATTGTCTGAAGTAAGATAGATAGGTAGAGCTATGCAATCCAACCTCAGATTTCATCTGTGCATCCTGATACCAGCAAGAGTTAGTAACAATAAAACTTTATTAAACTTCCATGTGGTATACTGAAACTTAGTTTGAAACAATAGTTTGGTTACTATAAGCAACAATGCAGTCTAAACAGGTTGTCAATCTAAATGATGGTGAACTAGTAAATCAGATAATTTATAGTTTGTCACTCACCAATCTCACTGTCGACTTTCTACCATTTGGAAGTGTTATGGTATGAGGTCCAATCCCATGGCAGCACTCATGGCAAATTGTGTGAGTGAAGAAAGATTCAAAATCTACCAGTTCTTGTTGCTCCTTTGTAATACAAACATCAGCTATAGGCTGAAGAATATGCTTGAACCTGGTTAGCAGATGCAGTTCTGACATCAAATTTCCAACACAAAAGATAAAAAGTTTGGAAAAGCAATAATTGACATTCATCTAAGAGAAACATAAAAACTGAGGAAATCAAGTTTTTACTTAGCCTCTGATATATTCTTAAGCATGACCATTGATGTTCCTCGATCTTTTACTATACGCTCGTCATTTGGTAGATTAAAGGCTACAGTTTGAGGTCCCTTTACATCCTGAGGTAAAATTTAAACTCATCAGTGTCACTTCATCAAAGAGATAAATTTACATATATATATATATATATATTAAAGACACAGTTTGGAAAGGACGTCTTAGAAAACTATGATTTTTCTACATTGCAATTTTAATGCATTATGGAGACAGAATATTATATAGTTTATGGCATACAATGGAACACATTGCAGACTATATATTTCTAATCTTTAATCATTTTGTTTTAGACAGTAGACATAACTAAGAAGCTTCAATTGCATATACAACCAGTAGTCACAGTGTTCAAGTCCCAATCCCTTTTCAAAATTTCTTACAAACCCTGCTACAATCCACCATTATTTTTTATCTAAAAACCATATGAGACTCAAAATCACTGTTTACAACAACTGTTCACAACCCAGAAAAGAGCTAGATCTTCAACTTTCCTTGTCCTTCTCCCTCTTCTTACAACATCATAAAGCCTACAACCATAAACTTTTCATACCCTTCCATGGAGGCCCCTCCTTGAGCCTCTTTCTTAGTTCTTAATCAAGCCTTCCTATAATAAACCTGACTCTTAGCTTCCAAAATAAGAAAAACGGATTATAGCTGCAAGCCTGCAACCAGAAAACTCCAACAAAATGCCCTTTTTGTTTTTAGCTCGTAACCCCTTTTCAAAACATTTATACCTGAACCTTAGCTTCAAAAAAAAAAAAAAAAAAAAAAAGGATTATAGCTGCAACCAGAAAATTCCTACAAACTGCCCTTTTTGTTTCTAACTCGTAAGCCCTTTTCAAAACATTATCAGTTTACCCACTTTTACATCCATAACTTGTAAACTGCCTTTCTAAAGCATAAATCTTGATAAATGGAGGCTCTTACTCGCCCCCTACCATAAAATACAGTTACTCCACTAAAACCCTCCTTGAATAGTCCATTGGTGTGGAAAAACTTTAACTTCTTATCAAATACAAAAAGATCAAGGTGTGAAACATTAGAAGGGATGCAAGAGAGAGAGAGAGAGAGAGAGAGAGAGAGAGAGAGGAGAAGAGAATCTTCAGCAATGGAC
Source organism: Dryas drummondii (assembly GCA_003254865.1). Lineage (NCBI taxonomy): Eukaryota > Viridiplantae > Streptophyta > Magnoliopsida > Rosales > Rosaceae > Dryas > Dryas drummondii. The sequence goes on along the minus strand of QANW01008859.1, from coordinate 50,424 downwards.
TATTCAGGAGAAAGAGAGAGAGAGAAAGGAGAAGAGAATCTTCAGCAAAAGGTTGTTTTATTATATATCTATAGGAGCTTCTTTAAGAGGGACCCCTTTTGACAAGAACCAAAAGGGTTCCCCCTTTTAGGAAGCTCCTATATATATATATTTAAGATTGCACTAAAAGAAGGACAATGTTTCTCTAATGAAATAAACGCATGTCCAATAGAATCATCATGAATTTTTTGCCACAGTTCTAAACTTACTCCTGCATTATAGAGAAGGTCAATGACTCGAATAGGAGCAGAAATAACATCCTTGGACTTGTAAGCATTGTCCAGTGGGAGATTTTGCTCCAAAACCTTTAAAAGAAATATTAAAGGGATTGATAGTTAGAAGGAATAACAAAGTTTCAGGGATAATTCTTTTTGTAAGCTATTACATCTCTGGTAGAAAAAGATTGTACAATGGTACCTGCAAATTATCACCAAAAAGTTTTACTTGAGCCGTTGATTTGTCATCCCGAATTCCAATAAATGCTTCAAATGTAGCCTAAGGTAAAAAGGCAGTTCAATTATTTCTGAAGGTTAATTGGATTCTCAAATAGGTCCTTAAGAAAATAAATGCATTTTTAGTGGTAAAATGCAAGAAATAGACAAATTATAAACTTTATGAAAAGGAGGCAATTTAAGATCAAAATCATTGTATATGCAGTATATCACACCTATTTCGTCTACAATCTTAAACTACAAGGTGATGAAAGCAGAAGCTCAAATTACATGGGTGTTCCATATTAATAATACGGTTAATACCTTATACCCAAATAGTGCATCTTCATATGTTTCGTATGGACCAATAGTAACATCCAGCTTAGAGTCCTACAGAAGAAACAGAAGACAAAAACAAAGGCTATCAACAGTTTAATGTTCTTAAGAATTGCCAAAAAGTAAGCAAATTGCTGCAATAAACTTGTTGCCATAGAGAGAATTGAAATTCAGGAACAAAAATTCTGCAAATAGTGCATTCTTTTTGTTATACTATCATATATCCTTTTTTTTTTAAATGTAGAAGGTCAATGCATATAACCATCCAATTGAAAGGCATGAATGGAATCCTTTTTATTTTTTATTTTATGGCAGTCCTGGGGCTGGGGTGGAGGAACTTTGGGATAGAATAAGGTTTTGTGATTCATTATGGGTGTTGTTATCAGTAGCTTTCAAGGATTTATCTTTTTCTAGTATTCTTTTAGATTGGAAGGCAGTTGTAATTGGTTATTTAGGATGTCGATGTAGTGTAGTCTAGGTAGTGTTTTGTTTAGTGGAGGACTACTTGTCCTCAGCCTTTTACATGTTTTTGTTAATCAAATTCAGTTTCTTTAAAAAATAAAAAAATAAATTCAAATCAATGAGCAGTAAGAAACTAGGTGATTTTTGTTCTGTAAGCTACAAAACCAATCAATTATTGGCAATCATAAAACCAGATTATGTAAAGGCATCAAGCCATTTGATTAATAGCAACTTAAACATATTAATAAACTAGCTCATAGTTAAAATTGTCTATAATAACAAATAGGTAACTGTAGTTAAAACTTTGTACCAACACCATATAAGTGAACTGTAGTGAACAGATTTATGATTGTAAATACAATACTAAGTACTGTACTAACCAACTCCATCCAGGCTATATCAGAGTCATAGTAGTCATTTGAAAGGAAAGCATCGCCCTTGCTGTGAAGCAACCTCTTCAAACTTCATAGAGAACAACAGATTAAGTTATCATTTGCAAGAAGATAATATTTAGCATGCTGACTGTTAAATTTTGCTGGTTTACTGTTTTTCCAAAAAGCATTAACTGCCAGGATGTGGAACAATATAAATTGGGAAATTGCAAATGCAGGGAATCAAACTTAATATCTCCCGTTCTTATACCACATTACGGTTTAAAATTCTCAGAATGCATTTTCATTGATGCAGTATTGGGTTTAAATACAAAGGTTCCAATGATACAAAAAATTACAGACATTTCATGTTTTGAGTTACAACCTAAAAATTTTTACAAGATAAATCCCTTGATAGTTGGTCTGTGATAGAGGGTGAGTTTTATGTCCCTTGATATCAGCCATCCCTTGATATTTGGCTGTAATATATGGCACAATATCAGTCATAAAATCAGCCATAGCCAAATATCAAGGGATAGGCGATGTCAAGGATAAAATCAGCCATATATAACAGCCAAATATCAAGAGATTTGTCTTGTGTAATTTGTTAATATTTGTTACCTTGTAAATCATGAAACCTCTGTATTTATATTTAAACCCATACTTCATCAATGAAATGCAGACAAGAATTCTTAACCTTGGTATCAATAATTAATTAACTTATAAGAAAAGAAACTCTTCAAAGTCATACCTAGTCGAATTGGTCGAGTCACCAGCTTTATGCAATAATTCACCAGCTCGTGCAAGGAAAGCATTATACTCTTGGGAGAAAGGAATACTGTATAGGTCATTAGTGGAACCCATCGAATGATTTGTGCTGCCAACTGTATTATTATATAAGGAAGAATCCAGACTAAATTCACTGTGTCTTTTAATAACATTGAAAAAGCCTGTTGCAACTTGTTGTTGGTCCTCTGTTAGACTGCTCTTCCACAATTCAAATTCCTATACAAAGGAAATTTATAGGTCTTCATAAATGCAAGAAATTATTTTTCTATAATACAATTAACTTCTGATTCTACTTTTATATACCGTTTTGTCCATATCTGGAGGATAGAAGTTTGCACCAGGTGCTTTCAGCATAGGAAATGCAGCTCTATATTCAAGTCCCTTCCACCCAGTAACCGGCCTTGTCGCTTCGGGAAGCAACTTTATAGCAGAATCTGCAGTTGTCAAGAATGCCTCATTTTCATCAAGGCACGACCTGTTGATAGAAAATGAACTTCAGTTTCTTTTTTTGCATTGGGAAACGAGAATTTTATAGAAAGGGCCAAAGTAAAAAAAAAAGGGGGGGAAATTAAACAAGCAAACCAAATGGAAATTTTCAAAACTAAACAAATAAAGCCACACTCATAACAAACCAAACAAAATGACACACGCAAGCCACACTCAGTAACAAAACTCCAGTCCAGTCAAGATGATCACACCAAATGGAAAATTTCAAAATTTAACTTTCACATGAAAGCCACGCTCAGTACTAAACAAAACAAGCAACACAATTTTTTACGCATTTACAAAATTGAACTTTACTAAAGAAAATTTCTATTGAACCCATTTTACCACAGCAGAAGGCCCATATAATGAAAATATTGCAGACATTCACTCAAGAAGTTAATTTCACAAAATATTTGATGTATTCTCTTCAAAAATTACACAAACACACACCAGATGTCATATGATACATATGCATGTAAAAAATGGCATGTGCAGTCAGCTGAAAGAGCACTAAGTAAAAGAAGACATACCATGGACTCTTATTAATTAAATAATACATCCATTTCAACTTGTCTAACTCTGATGCATCAGCATGCTCCTTCAACCAATCTCTTAAAACTGGATTACTGTACCAAACCTAAATGTAAAATTAGAAAATAAAAGGAAAAAAAAAAAATCAGAAATGGGCACTGCAACATAGATTAAGAATTAAAAAAAAAAAAAAAAAAGAGTTTAATTGAGATATATAAGGAAAACCAATATGTGCATTACAAACCAGTTGCAAGACATGGAAAACTACAAGATCTTTTGCATGGCTCTCCCTTGGCTCTTTTAGTGCATTTTATTTGCATACCAAAATATAAAATTATAATATAAAATATTCCAACCTATGTATATACAAATGCAAACTACTAATAATAGTCAAATGTACCATGCAGCAGTATATATCATCCTTTTCATGCATACTAACAATCTTTATGTATCAAAACAGTTTAGCAGCACAAATACACAGGTCTATGCGTGTGCTTAATTATTCTTTCTGTCGATGCATGTATTTGTTTATGAGTCTACATACAACCTGCAGGTAAAAGATTTCATCCATAATTGTTGCAGCCTTGACGAGTATAGCCAGAGCCTCCCTGTCTGCATCTGTAAGCCCTGTTAACTGCATCAAGAAAATAAAATATGCAGAACTTCACTTTTAGCGCCCAAACAACTACATTTTTGGGGGAAAAGGACGAAAGAAAAAGAAAAACAACAAAAAAAATGCAATGCGCATAGAATGCAAATGGTAAGAATACAAATTAATAACTGCATATCCACATCCTTAGTCAGGCTACATAACTTCAATGCCTCTTGTGAAATGAAATTCAGAATTGACTTAAACAAATGATAAAAGAGAACAAAAAATAACATTCACAGTCAAAGATATAAAATAGATTGCACCATGACTGAATATTGTCTAAATAAAATAAATTTAGAAAAGAGCAAAGGAATAAAGTAAACAGACAATTTAGCAAAAGAATAATAGGCGTAAGAAATGTCAAAAGGACAATAACCTCTGCATTGAGGGAAACAGGAGCATAGCGTTGGAGTTGCTTTTGTAGAGACATACTTCGAGCTATAGTGTTCTCCTTGTACCTTTACCAAATTAATATCAACTAACTGGCATAAGCAAGTAGTGATATCCAGAAAATTTGAAGTCGATAGGGATAGATGACACATGTCTTTTAGTCTTCATAAAATATGTACATATAGATATATTATTAATGTTTCTTCATGCCAGCTAAATCACAGAAGGAAAATTTATTTCCATGGCAGCCCAAAAACATTTCATAACTTTAATGAATAGTGAGGAACAATAAAAAGAAAGAAAATTTATGGAAATTCTGAAAAAAAAAGTTTTGATTATGTCCAAAGAAGTAAAAGATAGATCTTGTTTCTTTGAAAAGTTTTGAAGTTTCGAAAAGGAAAACTTTTTGGAGATGCAACTAAATCCAGCCTTACATGTAACAGGAGTACATTGTTCCTTGACCAGCTAAACTCTTAAAAGAAAGAATCTTCACATAGGCTAGCCATGGGATGATTTATTCCATCTCATTAATAAGAAAATTTATACCAAAAATGCTTTTTAATAGCATACCTCCTTGCAATTATGTCAAAAAGTTGACCATATTGTCCATTTACATCATATGGGACGTACTCAGGTTGTTCTTTAGCAAGTGAGCTTCTATACTCCTCGTAATGAATATATTTAACAGCAGAGACTTCTGATTCCTGTCATTAAAGAGAAAAGAGACATGTTCAGATACTCACAAGAATTTACATGGCTGCATAGGCCACATAGCAAACAGTATCAGGATGACTATCATTCAGCCACATGGTTGCACATGCAAAATCACAGTTGCATTTGTTATATTATATAAGCCAGCTCATCTTCCGATTGTACTAGTTTTCATCCCTAGTCTTTGAACTGTTTAATCGAGATGATTAATAATAATTGACAATATTTCCTGCCTTAAGGAGAATGCAACTGACAGATCTCCCTAGAAAAGTCGAAGTATCATAGAACAGCATAAAGATAACAAATAAATATAACACATGAATGTAACTTAATACCAGAGCAAAAGCAGAATACCAAACAATTGGAAGACTTAAATCACCCTCCTCACCTGAAGAATAAATGCCTCCAGAGGGATTCGATCTACAGTTGTAACCAAATATACATCATCAAATTCATTATTGATGAACTTCCCATCATGTAGCACACTGCATTCAAAATGTGAACCCAACATCAGTTAATATACAGAAGATCAAGGTATAAACAAAATACAATCATCGTCGCCATATCATCATCATCACCCTTGCCTTTGTCCTAATTGTATGTAATTATCCACTTGGACTCCCGTCTTCCATTCTTTTCTATTAATAATACAATGTTTCCTCTTAGATCTAATTTTCTTACACCCTTTTGTGTCACTTCTTCCCATGTTAATTTTGGTCGGCTTCTTTATCTTTTACCTTTTAGTTTAATTTTTCTTCCTTTAACTATAGACGTATCTAGTTGCCTTTGTATATCCCCATACCACCTAAGCCTACTTTCACATTTCTATCCATAATAGATTTCACTCCTAAGTTTTCCCTAATATATTGTTCTTTAATTCTGCATTTTGCTAGTCACATATACCGTCCATTTTAAAATTCTTAATTCATCTACATGGATGCATTGCACTTACTTTTACTTTACTGTCCAACATTCTGCCCCATACAAAACAGTTGGCCTATGAATAGTACTGCAGAACTTTAATCTAATTTGTATTCTTTTATCCCAAAACATACCACTACCTTGTCTCCATTTGTCCATCCTGTTCTAATTCTATATGGTATCATCATCTATTTTCCTGTCATTTTGCATTATGGATCCAAAATATCGGAATTGATTTGTTGAGTACCCCTTTGCTCCTGTATTGTTATTAAAACTATTATTGTTTTGTCTCTATTGAAGTTGCACTCCATATATTTTGTTTTAGTTCTACTCATTCTTAAACCTCTACTGTAATGCATTTGTCCATGCTACTAACTTTGCACCAAGTGACTCTACGGAAGTATCCATCAAAACTATGTCATCAGCAAACATGCACCATGGAATGTCTTCTTGTATATCCTTTGTTATTTCATCTATTACTACTGTAAACAAATAAAAAATTAATGTTGATCCTTGGGAGTTGGAACACCCAATCCTAACCCATCTACTACTAAACACCCATCATCATGAACTTCAAGCCATTATTTGTTGCTGTCTGGAACATTTCTACTTAACACCTTCACAACTTCACGCAGCCCTTACAAGTATAACATCTCATATTTAATTACAGCACTAAACATCAAAGACTCAAAGAAATCATACATTATGTACGTTTAGGGATGAAATCCAGAAATAGACCTTGATAATAACAATAAAGAATTTTAACCAAGGATATCTGAGTCCAAACTAACACAAAAAGAAAAATAAAAAGTGCAGACCTAGTAACAAGTAATAGCAATTATTCAAAACAAAAACCGTTTACAATAAAATCTGTTAGACAAAAGTATATATCCAACCATAGAACAAAGGAATTAATCTACTAACCACTTTTGAAGGAAAACGAATATCATTTCAAATGCATCCACTGGAAGTATTATACCTAGCTCTTCCTGAAGCTCCCTCCTGAAAATACACATTGCTATGCTTCAGTGACAAGCTGGGTTCAGAAAGCTGTAACTTTTAACCAAAAAAAAAAACCAAAAAGAAAAAGAAAGCGTATGACTATCTCATGCAGGGGGGAGGGGAGCAACGAGGGGAAATAAGGAGAATAAAATACTTTCAATTCAGAATTGCGGATGTTCTAAGATAGGCAGTTCTGTATATGCAAATTGCCGACAATGTAAAAGAATGTATATGAACGAAAAAATGCAAATTCAACTAGCATCAACTTGTGCAAGTAAAAGGGAGACTCATTGATAAATACTAATTCCAAAGTAAGTAATATGCAAAGTAAAAATGATCAATGTCAGGTCAGCTTCCTTATAGCCATTAACAGCAGCAACAAGAAAAGATATAATAGAAATGGACTGAATCAAAGAGTTAAAACTGTAGCTTGTATTAGAAGAGCAAATAATTGCTGTTGTTAATATTAATGGCACCTCATCTAAAATGATCAAAGCAGAGATAAAAATATTAAATTCAAGGGAAAAAGCCTTATATCTACTTTATGCCACAAGGTCCATCTTCTTCATTAAGGCCCAAATCTCAGAAATTAGGAACTAGGGTTTTCTAAAACAAATATAAAAGAGAATATCTGGTATGACCTTCAGCTTCTTAGATTATTTTAGCTTTGTACATTTTGTTCTAGTTTTATCAATCAAGTTATAGACAGCCTAGAAAGTTTAGAAAACTTTATGAGCTTGAAACTTGCTCTCATATGACATCACCACAGTCAATTTGTATCATCTATTGGTCTGGAAATTGGTGCCCCAAATAAAAAGAGTTAATCGTTTGATGTTAAAGCATTGAGTTGAACTGTATCCTCAATTAAAGTAATTTCTAAGAAGAAGAACATGAATCAAATAGTGTGTTCTTATAAAAAAATGATAAATTTAAGGAAAAAAACAATAATAAACTCTTTTCTCATAAGGCTTTTCACTGTCTAAACTCAAAAGGTGAAAATGAGAAGAACAAACTCATAGCTGATTTGTTCTGTAAACATGGACATATATATACCTGTAACTTTTACATGATAATTATCAAAACAAAAAATTGAATCCAACAATTTATTTTTCCATCATAAAGGCCATTTTTTGGTCACATTAACATGGAATTGTAGAAGGGTAATTTGGATATGGTCCTATCCTTCAGCAATTTAGCATGAAGTAGCTGCTCTCAAGACTTACCAGCCAATGACTTTAAAATTAAAAAAGGAAATTGACAAAACCAATGAGGCCACACAAAGGCCAAAGAGACAATACAATACAGTCAGCCACACTTAGCACAAAACAGCTGACCAATTCGGATGAATCACACTAAAAGGAACATCCTTAAGAGTTCTTTGACAAAGATGACCATAAGGAGGCAAGGAATCTAAGTTTGTCCCACAACAAAATCCACTCTTCTTCCCTATCTTAAAAATTCTTCAATCACTTTCCCACTTCACCACCCAAATAGGCAAACAGAGGTCAAAACTGCACAAGACCAAAGGGTAACCGCTCACTTCTTCCCTAACTTAAAAAATCCTCATATGCTGTTGATATTTTGACCTGAGAAAGTGAGAAACCTTTAGAAGGGACCATTTACATCTAGGCCAGACCAATGGGGGTGCTAAAAACTTCATGCAATTTCCTACCAGGCTTACTATCACACATTCACACTTCACTGCAGCGTTGCTTGTCAATGATATTCCACCCATCCTACATTCGTAGGTTGATTAAGCAAGGCGAGGCCTAGGGGACGGCTCAAATGACTTCGTAACAAAATGGGTTACAATTTGTAGATGCTTTCTTTAAGGGATACAAAATTTCAGGAAATAGAGCATCAAACAAAAGCTTATAAAGAGAAATGGATATGATTACAAGCTGTTAGTCAGTCACAAGCATGGCAACAAAGCTAGTTACCGAGCTGTTACAAGCGACGAATCACCGGAGGATATGTGTCCAGCACTTGAGATATCCCACAACCCCGCCCATGAATCCTTGCAGTCAGCACGTCGTTGGACAAGCAGTTCTTGTGTACTCTCAGAAAAAATCCACACATGAACAGCTCGATGGTAATCCCCATCTCGATGAACTTCTCCCCTACATGGGCATCAAAAATTTTCATTGAAAGAGTATATCATAACATACAGAGTGACATAACCCATGACACTTTTCAATCAGAATTACTGCTCATCAGCACAAAATTCTTTTAAAGCAGAAAAAGAAACAACACTGCAGAGTTGAACAGTGACAGGCTATGGGTTGGGATCAACTCAACTTACTTAACACTAACCGATTGAATTACTTTGCTTAATCAATATCTTTTCCACAACATATTCTGTTAGTTTCTCGAGAAATTATATGAAAAGATTCTCGCAATCCATACAAGTTTTTTCCTTGCGTGTTTCTTCAATATAATGAGTTTGTTTTGGTTGGGTAAGCAAAAGGAAAAAGAAAGAGAGTGGGGGGTTGGGTTTGTCTTACCTCGGCTTGGAAATGCCAGTCTTCTGACCAGTTATGGTGAGGACGTCAAAGTGCTCTTCTTGTGTATGAGCATCAGCTTCCGCCATAGCTCTAAGCTCCTTCAAAGTCCGATTACACAGGTATTTGATTCTAATCTCTAAATTGACGCATGTGCTGCTTTATTCTTTTTATTTTGGCCGCTATGTACTGCTTTATTCTTTTTTTTTTTTTGGCCAACTTTCTTATTCTTATTCTTAATACTTTTTGAGTAATTTTATTAAATATACCCTTTTAAACCACTTAAACTATTTTGACCCCCCAGTCCATAAAAAAAAACTTTTACGACCATTTTCCTTTTTCTCAGACTAAAATACCCTTATAGAAGTACACTATAGCAGATGTTTCCTCCATCTTCGAGTTATTGTAGCAGCCATTTCCTCCATCTTCTTCCTGCAGGCTGCAGCAACCATAAAAAGCGACCTTCATCACCGTCAACGCTCATCAATCATCATCTCCTCTCTTTATCTATCTCCCCTTCTCTCTAAAACCAAATCTGAAAAAACAAAACAAAATTCGAAAACCCAGATTTAGGTTTTTCTTTAAATGGGTTAAGAGGGATAAGAGAGACAGATAGACAAACAATAGAGACAAAGAAAGAGAGACAAAGATGAGATGTCGATAGGGAAGGTGGAGGATGGTGGTGGGCATCGGCCAGCAACCCATCATCTTCTCTCCCAACCAAAATCTAAAAAAAAAAAAAAAAAATTGAAAACCCAGATTTAGTGGAATGTGCTATAGCCAAATCTGGTTAAATTTTTGGTCGCTACATGGTCGAATTTATGGTTGCCATATGGTGAAATATGCTATAGCCAAATTTGGTTGAATTTTTTGTCGTCACATGGTTGAATTTGTGGTCGCCACATGGTGGAATGTGCTATAGTCATGCGGTGACCACAAATTCGCGACAAAAAATTCAATCAAATCTGGGTTTCTTTAGAGAAAAACCCATTTATAGGGTATTGCTGGGCAATGTGGGTTTTTTTTCATTGAATTTTGCTGGGTTTGCTGCTGCATCTGCTGAGTTTATTGGATCTACTAGGTTTGTTGCATGCTAGGTTTACTGCAGCGGCGACAACTAAGACGGCGAGTGGCGCGGCAATGATGAGGCAATAGTTGGTTAGGGAGGAGGGAATGGAGGGAGGGAGAAAGGGAAGGGAGAGGCAATGGTTGGCTAGGGAAGAGAAAAAAAAAACTACAGTAAAAATAAAGTGTTTTATATGGAGGGTATTTTTGACATTTCAAATACAAAAGGGTCATAAAAGTTATTTTTTGGGGTGGAGAGTCAAAATAATTTAAGGGGTAGTAAAATAGTATTATGAATAAAATTACTCATACTTTTTGGCCTTCTTAATATAATTGATTTGTGTATTTTATACGGAGATGGGAGTCAGCAGGCTCAACACTCAACACCTTCCCCCCAACCCCAACTCCCTAAGGCCTAATACAATTTCAAAATAAAAATTACAAAAAAAAAAAAAAAAAACTCAATACCAAATTAGCCACCAACTATTGGATGTATTTCAACTGGCTCCATGAACAACAAAATCTTTCAATCACATCGACAGACTAATATTTAAATTAAAAAATTGATTTATGTAACATGCATTGTTCCAACATGGTCAATCATAAAGACTTAGTTTGGGATTGCTGTGAGAAAAAATAGTTGTGAAGTAAAGCAGCTATGAAGTAAAGTCAGCTGTGAAGTAAAGCTGTTGAGTGTTTGGTAAACTATATTTTCAAAAGTGTTGCGAGTACAAAAAGCAGTATGAAGTTGTTTGGTAAATTGTAATGTAAAACTGCTGTAGCTATTTATAATTACTAAAATGAGGGTATTATGGGTAAAATAAAATTTTCATTGTTTCTGTGATTCACTGCAGATTTCAAAAGCACTTACAAACTTGCTTTCTATTTTTGCTGTGCAGAGTTGAGAATTGTGGGACAAAGCACTTTTTCATTTTTTTACCAAACACCAAAACTGTTGTGGGTGATTGAGAATTATCATCCACAGTAGCTTTTGGGCCTTCCACAACAATCTCAAACGGGGCCAAAGTATCATGTTTAATTATGAGTCAAAAGTTCCATGTCAGATCCCACCCAATCTTCGATATGTGTCTACCTACCTCCTTACACAAGCCCACCACTCACTCTCATTTTTGCCGTTTAAAATATATTTCTCACATAATGATTTATAAAAATAGTTGTAATTTTGTGAATTTCAACCCCTTTCATTAACTATTGCTAATATGTTTATGTTTGTAGACCCAGTTGAAATATCCTCAATAGTTGATGGCTAAATTGGTAATTGAGCAAAAAAATGACCAATTAAAAAATATGGTTTTTTTTCTCTTACAAAAAATAGATGAACAAATAAGGAAAAACCCTTAAAAACAATAAGATAAGGCTGAAAGACTTTGGTCCCTGTATTATGATTGAGTCGCATTTTGGTCCCCGTTATTTCAATTTGCTTATTTTAAGAATCGTGTTTCTATTAGTGTCACAATCAGGTTCAATCCGTCAAAATCGAGACAAAAAATATTGATATGGCACCACCTGATTGCCTCTTAAGTAGACAATTTGATGATTTAGACTTGATTGCGACATTAATAGAACCATGGTCTTTGAAAAATGCAAATTAAAATGATAGGGACCAAAGTGTAACTTAGCCATAATACAAAGACCAAAAACGAATTTTGTCCTGAAGATAATAGATTAAAAAGACAATATAGGTCGTCCACTTTTTAGTTTTTTGGGTGAGTGTTCAGACTCTCGATGTAAGTGTTCGACCACTAAGCTTGTAATTGTCATTGACTTACAATCCATTATAATTAGGCGTTTGAACACACATTATAATGTAAACTGAGTTGATTTCATTATATGAAATCAATTTATTTATCATTAAAAAGTATGGGGTGGGTGTTATACTCATCTCAACACATGCATTAGGGAAGTGTCATAGAATCTCAATTCGATAGAGATGACATATATTGTCATCCTCATCTCACCCTTGTATTATTTTTATATTATATCTCCACCAGTTTTTTAAAATAATAAGTCATTCTTCCAAACCATATTTCTAAAATAATCCTAGCATGATTTCCACCCACCCGCCCACCTCTTTCTCTTCCTCCACCATATTCTTTGACCCCCAGATCCTTATAACTCTATGTTTTTTTTGTTGTCAAATATAACTCTATATTGTTCATAAAATATTTCAACATGTTATACTCATAGTATAATAGTATATGAGACAGAGCACGGGGTTGGTTCTTTGTTTAGAGTTCCGTTTAGTGAACATGACTAAGGGGGTGTCTCCAACTTAGATTTTATTGGATTTTAAAAGTCCAATAAAATCTAAATGTCCCCAATTTAGATTTTAATGAATTCCAATGAACTTTAGGTGTCTCCAACTCATATTTTAATAGATTCCAATGAAATTCAGGTGTACTCAAAAAGTCATGAATTTCATTAAGTAAAGAATTTTAATGGATTTGGTTGGATTTTAATGCATTTTTTACACATAACAAATTCCATAAGAATTCTACCAAATTCCTTTGAATTTTGATAGATTCTATGGATTTTAAAATACATTAAACTCCTTTAAAATATGAGTTGGGAACACCCTCCAAATAGAGTTTTTGACTCTCTTAAAATAGAATTGTGTTTTAAACACGATTGATTTTGAGGAATGAATCATATTATGTTGTTTAGCGCTAAATGTTGAACAAAATACGAGTTTTCAATTCTAAAGAGCTGAGAAAATTCAATTTTTTGTATGAAAATCTGAGTGCGTGTTGGGAAAAACTCTTTGATTTCTTAAGGGGAAAAAAAAAAGTCAATGAGTCAATACCAGAAAAATTAACATGCCCCCTACAAAATTACAACAAAATTGAAAATTCTCCATTCCTAGCTAATACCGATCAAAGATACAAAAATAAGCTCAATTACAAATTTACAATGGTAGCAAAACTAGCTAAATTAATGGGCCTCAACTTCCAAACCATACAAAACCCCTTGAAACCCATTCAAATTACAATTCTTTATCCCTCTGTTGTCACCTCTGAAATACACATCCTTAAGCCTCATAAAGGTTTGCAAAGTCAAGAGACTATCAGAACCAGCCTGATGACTCTTCCCAGCAGCTCTGTCAACCTCAAGTGTTCTGGCCACCCTCTCCAAACCCCCATAAAGTCCTTCACAGAACCTCATCATGTACTTGATGTCATACACTCTGGGCCCAAAGAACAACCCCACCAGCCTCATGAACTCACCAATGTCCTCAGGCAACTGTCTCTGACTCAGAATCTTGACCAAGAACCCAAAATCATAAGCACTGTGGAAGGTGACCCATGTCAAGAGGGAGCCATTGAAGACCAGCCCAGTAGTCAGGATGAGTCTTGAAAAGTCCAAAGAACAAATACCCATCTCTCTGTTTTGCAAGAAATTGATGCCTTGGCGCTTAAGTAAGTCGATGGAGTCTCTGTTTTGAAGGTCATGGTCAATGTCGAAGTCTCTGAAGTTGAACTCCCATATGTAGCAGCAAGAATGGGTCCCCAAATCGGGTAAGTTTCCGTCCGGGTCGGAGAGGGTGAGGCCCAATTGGATGATCTTCATGGCGTCCACATTGGCCTTCATGAGCTGGTATTTGTGTGCAGGTGTTTGTGAGAGAGAGTGGTTTTTGTTGGGTTGGAAAACTGTGCCTGGAAATTCAGTGTCTAAGGAGATAATGGGGTAGAGAGGCATTATGCTCTGAATTAGAGCAAATTCGAGTGCTAAATTGTGCTGCCAAACCCTTCGAATCTCGACTTTCTTCTCCATCATCATCTTCATGGTTTTGGGTTGCTCTTGAATTAATGTTGAATGCTCGTCTAATTAGGCCAACTATTATATATGTAGAGCAGCTTTGTTTCCGAGGAAGAGTAGGAAAGCTTTTTCTTTTTTCTTTTTTCTTTTTTCCTGCACATTGAAGGTTTTCGAGTATTATTACAACTTTATTTCTAGAAGAAAGTAGGAAACCAAGTCCGATGAGGGATATGTCATATAAAATAAATAAAAAATTGTGATGAGGCGTATAAGGAAAGTCTTCCTCACTTGACTGTTCCATATTATTTTCTTACGGATTTCAAGAACCACGCTAATATGAGGGATAAAATATTAATATAAATCCAACTTTTATAGATGTGTTCTCTTTATATTTTATCCCTCATATTAGCTAAATTGTACATTTTAATAAACCTTGCAATTGTGGTTTCTAATTTACGGGGAGTTCGTCGGCCTGAGCAGGGCAATGAAGTGGAGTGGCGTACGAAGGATCAAGAGTGGGGGAGGGGTTATGCATTCTCCCCTTTTATATATTTTCGTATTATTTTTTAATTTTTTTCATAACTATTTTTTATAATAGGAAATAACAATTTTTGATGAAATTTGTAAGAGATTTGAGGGGAAGTTTGGGGCCTTTGGACAATTGGAAAGAAAAAAAAAGTTTGAGATTTCTTTTAGTTATTTTAAATCTTAAACTTTAATATATTTTTATATAAAAAAATAATTAAAAGTATCCTAAAAGGTTTAAAACTTAATATCCTAAAAAATATAGAGTATATAGAGTTTAATGTATAGATTATAGAATATAAAGAGTATTGGTGTGTTTGGATGGAGAAAAAAAACTTTGAATTTAAACAGAACTCAGCATTTAAGAAATTACATGCTCTAATTTCCTTGTTTGGATATATAATTATAGAATTTTGTAAATTCTATGTGGAAAAAAACTTGGGATTTGAAGGCTGTAAATTCCAAGTTTAAATTTCACCTAAATTGATGTCATTTTTAAAATTCCAATTTTTATAAAATAAAAAAAAGGTCGTGTTCACCCATCACCTTGCCAATTAATTACAATACCACCACCACTACCACCATGCCGTAGTTACCACCACCACCACCGTCACCACCACTGCCACCATCACCACCACAACCACCGACACCACTTCCGCCGCCACCACCACCTCTGCCACCATTACGACTGCCACCGCCGCCACCGTCACCACCACCACCGACACCTCCACCACCACTACCACCGCCCGCTGCCGCCACCACCACCGACACCACCTCCGCCGCCACCACCGTCACCACCACCACCACCACAACTGACACCGCCACCAGTACCACCACACCGACACTGAAACCGCCGCCTCCATCACCACTACCATCGTCGTTGCCGTCGCCACCACCACTGCCAATGGATCCGTTGCCGCCACCTCCAATACCCCAATTTTTGCCATCACCATTTCTCTCACCGCTCATGGGCCACCACCCATACTACCATCATCAACTCACCAAAAGCATTATTTTTATTGTTGCCACCATCACCATCACTATCACTCTTTTATAAAACTATTATAAATTTCATATTTAAATTCCATTATGATTACATTTATTCAAACAAGAGAATTTACAAATTGTATAATTTTAAATCACGTCATTTTTAATTCCGTCATTTGTGAATTCCTTAGTAATTTCAAATTACTTCATCCAAACGCACCATTAGGGTATATAGAATATATAGAGTATTAGAGTTTAGATTTTAGTGTATAATTAAATTATACAGTATAAAAAATATACTAATTTTGTTTATTCATTATACTAATTTTATTTAACAGTATTTGCTCTAACGCGCATTATATTCACCTTATATCACATGAAACCTACTATATAATTTGATTTCTTCAATATTTTTTATCAATTTAGTAGATAATATGTTAAATAAACATATAGTAAAGTTTCATTCAAAATTTCCGTATTTTGATAGCAATTTCCATCATTTTCATTTAATTTCTGTCGATATTTAAAAATCATCGAAATTTCCGTCAAAATTTCCATCGAAATTTCCTTGAAACCCGAAATTTTATTCCTTGCTTGCAACCGATCATGGAAATTGGGCCATTGGTATATGAAAAATGACTTGCTCAGTTGTTATTATGAGGAAGCTCGATTCATTGTCAAATTGAGCTTTCTAACAAATGTTGGTTGCATTCTACAAATATGATTAACATGTTATATATTTCACCCATTTTATATATTTTTTGGCATTCAACATATAAATATATACTACAAACAATTCAGTAAGCTGTAAGCGATTAACATCTGACATATTAGTCATACTCAGATTATGATGATCCACATTGACTGGATGCTGCACCACCAAAGTAGACTGTTATACCCTTTAAAGAGTTCTGCACATAATTTTCTTCAATCTGCATATTTGATATCAGTCGTGAATTATTCAGGATCTAATTACACTTTGGACTAGACTGAAAATAAATAAGGCAGAAGTGTTCAAATTGCAACTTGCAAAATACATCAAAAGACATGATACTAAAATCATTTTCTATCTTCTATGCAGAATAAAAATGTTGTATGTAGAGGACCATATATACCTCAACTTCTAGAGGAGGAGAAGACAGCCAACATAGCTCTTCTACTTGGAGCAAGTCAACATTCCGAGGCAAGAACATAATGATGTTGGGTGTTATCGCTTGAGCAGCTTGAAAGATGGCATACCTGTGCATGAAGAGTAGAGGAAATATTTGAACAAAACAATTAATATCGAAAGCATAATTATGAATACTACAACAATACTTATTTCAGTTGGTTTTGTTGGAAAAATCCCCATGGACAAAATACCACTCAAGGTCAAAAATAGAGAGAACACTAATCATCCATATTTGCATAGGGGCTAATACTACACCACTTTCTCCATAAAAGAGATCAAAGGCCAAGAAAATACAAATCAAATTTAGATCGATCTTTTGACATTGGAAATTTGAGGAACATGTAAAAATTCTTGAACTTTGCCAAAATAGCTGTATCATGATAATGAAATAATGCTATTAAGCTTGATGAAAAGGGAAGGGGGAAACCAAAATAGTTATACCATAATAATAGGATACTCTATTGGACCTAATAAAGGTGGGGGGAAATAGACCACCATAAGTTAGAATATCACAGAAAACAGAATGATAAAACACTAAAAATTTTCATCAAAGTGTTGGCAGACATAACCTACAAATTTTCAAGAAAGAGTCAGTTTGACAGACATTTCATATCTTAATGATGCTAATAAGGGTATAAGAAATCACACAGTTCACTTAAAGTTACTATATTACATAAATTGATAACTTAATATCATAACAGATTATGGAACACAGTTTCTAATATATTACAGAATGTCTCAAAGGTGCATATTATAGTCCATTCAAACATCTTCACTATTATGCATGCTGGAGAAACACACAGCACACACAGTCATTGATTTAATTTAGATAATTGAAGTGCTGCATAACATTTCCTTTAGAAATTCCAAGATATGCCTATCATTTAAAGTTTAAATTGAAGATCATTTAAAATAAAAGCAGCTACTTATATATAAAAAAACTGAAAAAGGGCCAGTAATAACTGAGTTGCCTAGAAATTATTTCAATCAGGTCCACATTAAATTTAGAATACAATTTTAAGTTTTTTTAATTTTTGGTTGCAGAAGATTCTGATAACTTGCCTCACATCTGTGATGTTAGTTCAATCAGATTGTTAAAATTTACATAATCACTATCATTCATAGCTCATTATTCAGCAAACTAAAGCAGTTAAGGTTTTCCAGGTAAAATGAATGCACCATTGCATACCCATCTTTTGGCTCGAGTAAGTCAAGTGTAAATTTCTCAACATTTCTGTATGATGGGCCTCCCCAAGGTGGTGCAAGAAACACTATGTCCCCCTGGCAAAATTGAGATACAAAATGTATTATAATAAACATTATTAATTCCAGCTCAAACTTAAACTATTACACAAGAATTGTTTTAAGAGTTTTTTTTATTAAAAAAAGGAGATGCAACATGCCCAAAGTTGTAATAAACATCCAAACTTGTAATAGATATTTATCTATTGAGTTATTCATTCAATTTTTTTAGCTCAATATAATAATGAAATTTATCAAAGATGTAAATTGTATTAGGTCACATAATAAAATCATTATACAGAGATTCCAAGAAAATCTATAAAGGCTCATCAAAACTTGTAGCAAATTACAGTTAACAAACTCATGGAACCAAACTAAGTCAGTTTAATTTTACTTTTTATTAGCATATATTGAAACACAAAAAAGGAGAAAAGGAAAGGCATCTAAATGACTAGGAACTTGCAAGCTCAAACTGAAAATTTAATCCACATGGAATTGCCTTCAAATGATACTTGGCACATCATCGAGTTAGTTACATTCTTAACTCAAGAATTATTTCAAAATTCTTAGAAAATTAGTGCAGATAAGAAAGCAGTACCTTCAATGATGGTGCAAGTTGGAAAAAGTCTCCTACAATGAAATCAATGTAATCTTCCACTCCGTATATTTTTGCATTGTTAATTGCCATTTCAACTTTACGGGGATCAATTTCAATAGCAACAACATGATAACACCTAAAAGACCAAAGATAAAAGTTACTAAGCTCCTACACAAATCACATGCACAATGAGAATTCAAAAGGTTCTCCACCATGCACGAATGGCCCTTGGATATACCAAAGGTCCACCCCCTTAACTCCACCGAAGGCGGGAACCCAACATAATTCAAGATTCAAAACCAGAGATAAAAATCACATTTGTCTATTATATAAATTGATGCACTTACAAAGAACCAACAAACTGTCAACAATGGGACATTAGCCCCCTTTATCTCTATCCCCCCCCCCCCCCCCCCCCCCCCCGACACACACACACCCCACTAGCCTCCTAGCTTCGGTGCATATTTTATTAGATTCCATTTAACCAAAGATGCAAGTTGGTACAAGATTTATGGATACATATATTCCTAAGGATCAAAGTCATAAAGCTAAGTTAAAATGGTAGGCAACAAGTAACTATTAACGAATAATTTGCACGAATCAGCACCTAAACACTACAATGCCATAAAAAGAGCTCTTCAGCAGCAAGTTTTGACAGTCACATAAAAAATACTCATAATTGGAAGAGCAATTCTACTCTTCAGTGATAGATTGAAACACGGGTATTAATGAACAATACACGAAAAGCTACGGAACTTACACCAAAGCAAACTGAATGGCATTGCCTCCAATACCTGCGAAGCAATCAATGACGGTTGTGTTTTCACACCTCTTGGCGTGTCTGATTGCAATCTCTTCGGGCGTGACGGAGTACCACCCCTGCTCATCCATTTTGATCCCCTCGTCGTATCTCGAGAAAAGATTATATCTCTGAAACCAGTACTTCTCAACAAGAGGACTCACCCCTTCTTCAAGTAGTTTCTTCCTCTTATGAATTCGAGCTGAGAAAACAAAGGAAATGTAAAATGAATCATTTTAGATGTGTTTGGTAACCAAGAAACTTGCGTAGGAATTTCATTTTGCTTATCAACTTTAGCTGAGAAACAAGACGAAGAAATTGCAAATAAAAGAAAATTAGTAAACGAAGTAATAGAATGAAAATAAAAGAAAAGTAGACTAATTTTCTTGAGGTGGAAAATTGTTCAAGGAAAAAAGTCCTGCGTTTGCTATTAGGAAAAGGGAAAAAAAAAACTTTTATTTTAAAAAAATTGGTAACCAAAACAAAAATCGAAGATAAAAAGTTTTCTGGGAGATTAAGCGAGATAGAAAATGATTGATTACCTGGGAGGTGTAAGAGCCTGTGTTTCTTAGGCCGACGAGTAGTGCGTCGTCGTTTTGAAGCCGTTTTCTTCTTCTGCATCCTCTATTCTAATGCTGGATTGAGAGAGAGAGAGAGAGAGAGAGAGAGAGAGCGGGAGGGAACAGCCGAAGCTGGGCAGGTTGGCTTCTATTTAACGAGTGCTGCTATTTGCACACCCTGTTTTTTCTTTTTGCACACTCTTTTATAAAAAAAAAAATCAAAACTCAAAGGAAAAAACACACTTACCCCTCACCCAACACACCCTAACTCCATTTTTTCTCTTCTGCACACCCCATCAACAGACAAAAAAAAAACACACACACCCCCTTCATCTCCCTCACCCAACCACACCCACCGGCCACCCACGCAGCACCCACCTCCTCCCTCCCCTCCACCAAGCCCAGCCCCGTCGCACCCTCCCTCCA
>QANW01008859.1:13921-29584 GCA_003254865.1 Dryas drummondii | reverse complement strand
CGGGGTTGGAGGGAGGGTGCGACGGGGCTGGGCTTGGTGGAGGGGAGGGAGGAGGTGGGTGCTGCGTGGGTGGCCGGTGGGTGTGGTTGGGTGAGGGAGATGAAGGGGGTGTGTGTGTGTGTTTTTTTTTTTGTCTGTTGATGGGGTGTGCAGAAGAGAAAAAATGGAGTTAGGGTGTGTTGGGTGAGAGGTAAGTGTGTCTTTGCTTTTGAGTTTTGATTTTTTTTTAACAAAAGGGTGTGCAAAAAGAAAAAACAGGGTGTGAAAATAGCAGCACTCTATTTAATAGACTTTTTGGCTCAACACTTATATATTTTTTCTTTTTCAGTCCATCAATTTAGGGGGTGTCTTCATTCTTCAATAGATTTTTAATGCCTTTTTTTAATCGATAAACTTTACACTTTAGAATTATGACAAGCTTTATAGATTTTCATAGAATTTTATTAAAAAAAATTTATAGACATTAATAAACTTTCAACCGCTTTTAATAATTTCAAAAATTTCTTGATACAAGTGAAATATTATGAGATTTTTTTTTGAAGTTGTGAAATATTATGAAATATTATTTGAAGAGCACTTGTATATAGTATGGGGACACAACCATCAATTTTTAGTTTGAGCATATGTGATAAGAGATTCAGCACTATTGCGAGTAGATAACAACATTTTTAGGCATTCAATAATCAGTTTGAAAGACTTTTAAATCAATACTCTCAACACTTGATTATAAACTATTCATGCAACCAATTCTCACTGGTAGTGAACAACTATGGGCAAGTGTTATAATTGTTCTCATAGGGATTGTCAATAAACTGAGAACATCAACAAAATCATTATCAAATTCTACGAAAACTCTTTTTCTCCACGATTTCACTAAGGCCTTCAAGCTAATAGTGTTCATAGATTTATCAGCCATGGATTACAAGAAATTAAAGTCGCACAGAACAAGATGCCTCCTCTATTAAAATCCACTTAGAAACTAACTAATGTAAAGTAAATCCCATGCTTAAACAAAAAAAAAAACCGAGAGAGATTTATAGAGGTGCATATCAATATAAATGCAATGTCACATAAAAAATTGATAACATAACCAATATATCATAAGAACTTCCAACCAAGAAGAAAATATCAAAGGGAACTTGTATATCTGAACTACATAAAAGTAAAGGAACCATGACAGAGAGCTATACCCAGAATTACATGTATGCCAAAATCGTAATACAAACTTGTTTAAAAATACAATACTCAATATCGTTAATGTCCATTAAGCTTTTTTATCACAAATAGTCCCCTAACTTTTACCAAAAGACAAATTTGGTCCCAAAACACAAGTTTTGGTTTGGCCAAAAAAAGAAAAAGAATCAAGGGAGGGTAAGAAAATGAAGTCAGATTTGAGCACTGATAACTGATTTAAGGTTCCATGTTTTCTCATACCTATTGAGAGAAAGTATAGATGTATAAAGAGTCATCTATGAGATTTGATATCGTACTGTGTGTCCTTGAGTAGCAAGGAAAGAGTCCTACATTCCATTTTTTTGGGTCCAAAGGCCTTATATTCCTACATATAAAAGGAAACCAAAAACAGAGGCCTATATTCTCCCTACAAAATCTTTCAAAGCTAGGGATCATTCATCACTGCTAGACATGACCATAGTAATGAACAATATTGATCGAATATCGCAGGTGCCCGAATCCATTATGGAGAAAATCCTGTTTCACTTGCCTGCAGAAGATGCAGTCCATATGAGCTTCTTGTCCAGGACATGGCAAAGTTTCTGGAACTCACTACCAGTCTTTGATTTTGATTTTAAATTTTCTGGTCCAATATTTGGTCGTGATCCAAAAGGGGAAAAGATAGAAGAGGAGTTTGTAGCTCATGTTGACAAGTCCTTGATGACATTCCCTGAACATGAAGATCATCAAAAAAGGATAATTAACAACTTCAGGCTTGTAGGGAACCTTGGCCCGAAAAAATCAATTAGTCCCTCATCATGTTGATCGTTGGATGAAGTTGGTAACCAAAAACTATGTCAAAGTGTTAGAGCTCAACCTAAACATTATTGACTTCCAAATCCAAAGGTACAGTTTTCCTCCTGCTAGTACTAATTTGGATCTTGGGTACGTCATTAGTTGTATTGCGTTTTAAGTCATTGTGAATTGGATATCAAAGCCTTAAATCAACAGGGCACCAAGTTTAGCTGCCTAAAAGAGCTCAGTTTGTCATGGATTGATTTGAAGGGATTATTGGGGGAGCTCCTTTCTAGATGCCCTTCTATTGGGACTCTAGAGCTCCTTTCTGGCTGTAACAACATAAAATATCTTCAACTTTGTGAACTTCCCAAGCTCAAGAATGTTATCCTTGGATATTTTAGTCATGATAAAGATTATAGCTGCAAGATTGAAGCAGCCAATCTTCAAACTTTTCATTGTTACGCATTGGATCTTGATGCAGTCAACTGCAGTTATTTAAAGGAGTTGAGAATATCCACTTTTTTTACCAACAAATATATCGAGAAACTTGTTTTTAAATTTCCCTTTCTTGAGGAGTTATACTTGTGGGGCTATTTCAAATTAGAGGATGAGCTGAAAATCTTGAGTCATCAACTCAAGAAATTAGCAATATTTTCAGATAATAGTGATGATAATGTAGAGGAGGTCACCATAGATGCTCCAAATCTTGTTTACTACGAATGCCGTGGTGACAAAATCCCACCCTCGTTTTCTTTGAATTCTAAGAAGCTAGAAGACGTTAAACTTGACTATAGTTTCATACAAAGTTATGGTAAACAGCTTGTCACATCATGGTTTTTTAACTTGCGAGAATATCTTGGAAAGTTTCACGCCAATTAAAGGATTGACCTTAACAATTAAGCCTCCTAAACAAGTAAGTCCATGGATGCATTCAACTGATTTATTTTAATTGTTTGTGTTCATGTAATTGTAGTTATACCTTACCTTACTGTTCTAAAATATGCAGATCACATTCTCTGGAAGAACTAAGAGGAGAAACAATTAATCTTCCAATGTTGTGAAGACAATTACATCAAATGTTGGCGGCATTACTTAAAGTCTGTTAAGGTTCAAACAAGGACTTGAAGCCAGTGTCTTACAATGAAGATTTATGGTGCAGCATATTATTGAGAGGTCATCTGGAAGAAGTTCATGAAATCAATTTTGAGCTTCAATGGTTGGACAATTAGGCTAGTTATTTTTGTACGTTTTTAATAGAAAGTAACACCCGTACTGAATTAGATATATGGTGGTTTTGTCTGGTTACTATCCATTGTTATTCTTATGCAATATATGCACAAGATCTCATCAAGAAACAAGTCACTGTAATTGCATACATTGGAAATAAGTCATGATTTAACAACATTGCTGAGGTTGTATTAGAGAATTTTCATTCCATAAACTATATAGGCTACATTCCTTGAACATCCAGTATATAACTCTGTGACACAAACATAAATGTCTGATAACACTCGATGACCATAAGTAACTAAATCTATACATGTGCTTCTTTTTCTGGATGGCCTACATGTACAAGTTAGACCATTGTAATGGCCTACTACTAATTTGGATCTTGGGTCATTAGTTTAATTTATTGCTTTTCAGTAATTGTGAATTGTATATATATAAGATAAGGATAAGTAACATAAGCATATGCACCCAATTCCATACACAATTTTGGATCAAGGCATAATAATAACAACCGTACGTACGTCCTCTAAAGAGTATGGCAAGCCGACTAATTGTTAATAGCTAATTGTTGATTGATTTTCAAAACTAGATCAGGCCAACTAACTTCTTTGACATGTGCCTTTTCTGTACGTACATATTTGAAGGATTTTAATAGCAAAAGCTTTTATTTGACACTAGTTCATAGGTTGGGGTTGACATTGCTCAAATAAAAAGTTAAAGGACTAAATTGAGACGCATGTATTTGTTCAGTAGTAGTTTTCCTAACACTAACATATGAAAGGTAGCGCTACAACAGTATGTAACTAAGCCCTATACAGCTTACCCTTATTGAATCTCCAATGTTAAGATCAAGTGTTTGGTCCTTCAAGTCCGGCGTTCGAAGGTTTCGTTCATATAAAGTGACACAACTATAGGACTCCTCACAGTGTGCCCTCCATTTTCCTCAACCCAAACAAGTGAACCGAAAGAAATTTCTCCGTCCTCATTTCCCTTATACCTTATACTGAGAGTGTAATATTGCTTTTCATATTTCTTTCCGAACACTAGCGTATTTGGTGAGACTACAACTTCACAACTTTTTGGTGCCATTACAACAGCCTTATAAGTTGTAGTACTGTTATTTCCTACATTGGTTACAATCCTTTCAAATGTTTTCGTCGTTACTGCTCTATAGTCCTTGTATAAAACAATAAATGAAGGGTAGTTAAGATCAGAAGATGGCTTTAGACAACTATAATAAGATTTAATAATTTTCCTCATATATTTTCTTTCATAACCTAAAGAGCATAGTAGATTTATATAATCTTGTCGCGACGCGTCATAAATCAAACCTGGGTCAACTGCTCGGTTTGGATCAATATGACCTGCTCCCATTGCCAGAGGGGAAGCAGGTTGAAGAGAATTGCTATCTAAAATTGGGTTGAAACTATTATCTAAGGGATTTGCCGTGGTCATAATGGCCGACCTAATAGCAGCAGGGCTCCATTTCGGGTGTGCTCTTACCAAAAGTGCAGCAACCCCGGCAACATGAGGACAAGCTATTGATGTTCCAGATGCCACATTATATTGTTTCTTAAGCAGAGTAAAATTTCCCCAATGAGGTCCTGGATTGTTTGGACTCCATCCACCTACAATCAATAGCCCTGGTGCCATTATATCTGGCTTCAAAATGCCTGAATAGCTTTGTGAAGGACCTCTTGAAGAAAATCCACACACACTTGGTGCATGATCTATGTCCATAATTGTCTGTTGAAACTCCATTGTAGCCAATGGTTCATTAGCTGATTGCACATAGTTTAGTACCTTTTTTGCCTCCTTTACTTTGATTATGATACATTGACATGGAGTTTCAGTTACATTAAACTGATCAGCAACAAGTATAGCTCCTCGAATTGTTGAATCGGTGACAGCTGAGATTTGATTAGTAGTCGATCCCGGTTCACAAAAGATGATTCCATTTGGTGTTGTAGATAACAATTCAGAGGAATTACATGCTGAAAGGGTCTGTTTGTATATTAGAGGCAAGTCTTTTATCCAATCAGAGCCTGGAAATGTAGACCATCCAATAATTCTTAAACCATTTCCGAGAGTCAAAACTCCAGAGAACCAACGGTCGATAGAGCCTGCAGCAACAGTTATGACCCATGGAAATCCATTTCGCATGGTCCCTAAACTCGGGCCTTCGTTTCCTGCTGCACATACAACGACTACGCCTTTTTCCATAGCAGAAAATGATGCTCTTGCTATAGGGTCAATATACATCGGCTCTTCAAGGTCATTAAGAGAGAGGGAAATCACATCAACACCATCCTTGATCGCTTGTTCCATAGCAGCCATAAAATCTATGTTATTGTAGATGTTGTCCCAAATGACCTTGTAACTTGCAATCTTTGCATGTGGTGCAACACCTTTCGTTGTTCCTTTAGCATAACCAAAATAAGACACTCCGTCTACAAAATTCCCCGCGGCGATGGTGGAAACAAAAGTCCCATGCCCCATTGTATCCCTAGAAGAGTTCATTTTTATTTGAAAGCTACCATTTTTGTGTTTTAACAAACCTCTATTAAAGTACTTGGCTCCTATAAGCTTCAAGTTACACATTGAGGACTTGAATTCCTCCCCTTCCTCACACGATCCCTTCCATTTACTTAGATTTGTGGCGGTCATATCATGGTCTTTAAAGCTCGGACTTTCAGGCCATACTCCAGAATCTATGACACCAATAATAATATCTTCGCCATAATTCGAGGTCCTCCATAGCCCGGTGGGAGCATTCAAAGAGAGGAATTCGGGTGTACGGGTGCTCAAAAATGTTGTAGCTCGACTGCAATCAGCCGATAAAAATCCTTGGTACTTCTTTAATGCCTTTAGTTCGTCTAGTGATAGAACCACACTGAAACCATGAAGAGCATTATCATATGTGTATAAAAGTGATTGTGAGGATTGATGGTATTGGTCATCAAATGATGTGGGATTTACAAATTTAAGGGAATCAACAATGGACAAGTACCAGTTTTGATAACTAACAAATACCTTTGGCATGAGCAACTTTTCCATATGAACAATATATGCTGATCTCCCCACTGATTCTGGTTTAGTAAGGTGAAATAGCAACAACCATGTGAAAAGAAAAGAGTGTAGAAGATGAATCCTATTTATAAACTTCATTTTTTTCTATAATGATTGAACACTTCTTTAGACATTGATGAAAGTTGTGACATATATATATACATATATACATATACATACACATAATATATGCATCACTTAATTTCTATTATAACATAAGAATATAAAAAAATTTAATTTAAAACCAATTAGCTATTAGTCTAGTGATATTTCTCTCGCTAATATTGGAAGAGGTCTCATATTCAATTCCCTATTTTCTCAAGTTAAAAAAATAATAATAATAATTTAAGTTTATCGAGATTCAATGGTCAAAGTTCGGCTGCGTTAAAAAACAGGGGAAATACTTTTCATTTGCTAAATCTTTCCTCACATCCTTTTAGAATGTTGACTCTTAATAAAAGGGAAGAGGTACCACCTCTATGTACTTTGATTGTACCACCAAAGGATGTGAAAGATTTGCTAGGATAGATATCTCATATAATAATAAGAGGGAATTTCAAGGTCATCAATGGTTGAAGAATCTACGTTCACACCATTAATGAGCATGAAATAAACTTGGCATATATCATTAACACTCAATATAATAGGAGGAACACATATACTAATGCCATAGAGAGTTGCTACTATGTTATGGTCATTAATTATATTCTGTTGTCTGTGAATAACAATTAATGCAATCAAGCCCAGTAAGAGACAAATCTCATCAAATATATTAGAGCTCAAAAGGCAATGAAAAATGACTTCTTTCTACCACTTAATATACACTCGAGACAAAGCTAATGTTAAATTAGATGCTCAGAAATGACAGAATTTTGACTTTGATTATACTAAGGAAATATGCTCATAGTGACATTAGATTCTAATTACCACTGTCTTTTGAGAAAGTTGCCATGTACATTCTATATACTTTAAAGAATATTAGAACCTGTAATTAATTAAGGATGAAATGAGAACGATACAAGAAATATGTGAGAAGTGAAGAAGGAAAAAGTAAGAATAAACAAAATTAAAACTAAAAATTGAGAATTATTTAAAACTGTTTTAGTTTTTTTTTTTTTTTTTGAAAACCATTTATATATGTTCTTTCTCTTCTCCTTCACATCTTTCACATTTTCACTTTTCATCACCATCTTCCTTCTCTTTCTTTAATTAAAAATTTAAAATATAAACATTAGCAAAGGAGCCTTAATAAGTAAGTGATACCTAACTATAATTTACTTATTTACAAATTGCACATAATTATATTAATAACCTTCTTGATCAGTAAGTGGTGGTAATAAACCAGTTGTGCAAAAGTTACAGACAACCTGTTGTCTAAGCCAACTTGCATCCCTAGTGATTATGCTTTACATAAATGGACTTTCAAAGGAAGCAGAAAACCAAATAACACCATGTTTAGTTTCTTTCAAACAAACAATCATTACGGTAAACCACATATTTTCAATGCTACAAATATTATGTATATTTGACTCAATCAATCAGTTCAAGAATATCACAAATCCCACTACAAATTTTGAAGTATGGTTTAAATTGTTAATCCCCTCTAATTGAAAGGAACCAAGAAACAAAAGAAAAAAAAAAAAAAAAAAACTCTGAAAAACAATTATCATCTAAATGCTAAAGAAATTTCAATTTGCCTTTGGCCACTGTAGTCTTTGCATGCTCCAAATGACACAATGCTTTTTGAGTTCCGCTCAACCCAGAACACGATGATCCAGTGGCTCCTAAAGTGACAGCAAAGTAAAGATAAATAGTGCAGAGGAAAGTCAGGAGTGCTAGGGCTGTTAAGAGGAAGCGGTGCCTTTGGACGAGCGTTGACCAGCTACCTAACTCATTCTGTGAGAATTGTTTTCTGAATGATCCCGATCTCCGAACAGGAGAAGACAAAATGCTGTCAAGAACCATGGTATATGTACAGACCTTCCTCAGATAACCTGAAATTTGCATAAACTTGTGTTCAAGATGACAGGTGCGAAAGCAAAGTTTTCATCATAAGGAGAAAGTGTTAATAGATTAATTGCTATTACAAAAAACAATACTGAATTAGCAATGGCAAAAATTGGGCCGAACATTTTGGTCTTCGGGCTAACCAGCTCAATTGACTGTCCTATATACATAATAGGACCTTCAGGGTGACTGTCAATAGCAAAACACATTACATGCACAAGGGAACCTCACAACATCAGTATAGTGCTTATCCAATAACTAATAAAGAATAGTAAGAACTGTAAATATCAAACCGAAATTAGTGTCACAACAACCCAGGTGGGAATTTGTGTAGTGAGTTCAATTGACTGTTCTATATATAATAAGACCTTCAGGGTGACTGTCGACGTCAAAATCACATTATATGCACAAGGGAACTTCAGCTAACATCAATATAGTGCTTATCCAATAACTAATATAGAATAGTAGGAACTGGTAAAATCAAACTGAATTTACTGTCCACAATCACCAGGTGGGAATTCCTGTAGCGAGCATCTAATTCCTTAGGCGCATGTAACAGTAGAACAGTTAAAATAGGCAATACCCAATTGCAACTAAAAACCTCAAACAAGTGATGGTGTGTGGGAGAATTATGTGGCACATTAGACTGATGCGCTGACTCTGCATCTACATACTTTAAATTTTTCATCCCTATTGTTGCTAATGATAAAAATAATTCAGATTACCCTTGTTGCTAATGCCCAATATTCCAACAGTTTACACATAATCTTGTAAAAGCCAAAGGCGGTGGAGGAAAAGAACCACAAAGAAGTAAGCAATTCTCTTTTATTTTTTACAGGAAACGAGAAACTTGCTGTCTGGGAAATTTTAAGGTATAGGGGCCAAAAAGAAAGCAATTACTCTCTAGAGATGTGCTGTTTTGGTTCCTTTGTGGTGTTTTTGGTTGGAGAGTAATATGCATCTTTTTCAAGATAAGGAGGAGGATTAGATTCCTAGCCTCAATGTGGGCTTCCCTGTCCAAGCACTTTAGAGACATCCCTCTTAGTGCAATCCTCCTTGATTGGGGTGGAGTGATGTATTGAGTGTCTTTTGTGAAATTGGTACGCCTATGTTTTGATTGTAATTCAGTGGTTTCTGATTCTGGTTTTCTTGTGTTTGTAGGCTTTTTGCTTGTTAGCTTTTATGTTCTTGTTTTTGTAGGTTGAGGGTAGTTTCTTTGGTGGACTGCTGGTTCACTTTTGATTGTACTCTTTTTTTCTCTTATTAAAACGAAGTAAGCAATTTTTAAAGCATGAAAAAGACTTACAATACAAAGAATACATTTATATCACCAAATATACATCACAAAGAACAACGGATGACCTCTATTTAAACACTGAATATAAATGATTCACCTTGAAGTGAGTTTAGAAAACAATAATATAAGGGAATGAATTTAGAAATTTTTTTTTTTTACCACAAGGAATTTAGAATTTAACAGACTTTCCAACACAAAATGTGTGAGTTTGTTCTTAGAAAGTTTGTCTTCAAATAAGTCCTCATTTTCAATAAAATAGTTTAATGAATTTGAAAAGCCCTCCCTCTTAACTACAAACTATGAAAACTAGCCCATATTCACATCAACTTTCTGGACTAAAACAACCTCACCAGGTAATGACCACGGTTAATGTAAGATCTCCAAAAATGAACACTGATGCTAATGCTTAATTGGATGGCCGGTAGCAAACTGAAAGACAGTCAAAAGAGCATAGCAGACTGACTGACACATGCACTAAAGGGGGAACTTACAAGACAGATTGCAAGTAGCAAATGGTATATACTTTACAATGAAACTTGCTATTTTCCAACTTTACTAAGTAGAACCTCCCAAGAAACCAATAAGTACATACAGAATAGCTTTTATTATGTTCTTGAAAAAACAAAATGTGAGAACTTGCACATAATGCAAAAGATCAGGAAGGGAACCGCTAATCTAATTATGTAAACCAGAAATGTGCACAATACAACATACATACATACATGATACATCTACAAACTGTAAAACTTAAGACCTCACATGGGTCTGATTCAAGAAGATAACAGCACCCCTGTAGTTCAAGTATGAATATTCTCCTTGCCAGGTCAATAAAAGCTCAATACAGAAGTAGGTGTACAATCTAGACCTTACATAAGGCAGCTTGGCATCTTAACACGTGCAAGAGCAAAATTTTAGGCTCAGCTTAAACTTGAATAATAACTAAAACCCAGACTCAAACTTACCGAAAAAGCTAAAAGAACAACCAAGTTGTGTGATTACAATGTCCGGAAGAATATTAAATTGAAATAATGGCTATTTGCATGAGATAATACTGTCCAGAGGCACCTTAATTATAAAATTATATAAAATGGAGATGCAACATTCTATGCAAATAAAAAAGAATTACAGGAAGAAGCATACAAAACAGTTTACCCGATCAACAAACCAAAATTCAAGTGATTATTAAAAGCACATGTAGTACTGTCTTACCCCAAGCATTACATATATGTTTTCATTGCTTCAAGTATGGTTGAAATTTCTTAGGGCTTGTTTGATTGGACTATTTAACTTAGCACAAAATCAAGCATATATTGTCTTCTCTTATGTGAATGCTAACAGAACTACCAAGTTAGCCTGCTTTCAAGCAAGAGTATCAAAATAACTACCTGATTATTGGCTTTTTGAGTGAGCTAAAAATCGAATGTCTCTTTGTTGTTGTACAGTGGCTGTAGTGTAGTTTGTTTTAACTAATATAATTATTTTTCTTACCACCAAAAAAAAAAAAAGCAAATCCAATGTTGATAAGTTAAACTCAACCAAAATGCCAGGTTAGTCCCATTTCAAATCCACAAGTATACCCAGTAAGAATACCTCTCATATTTTAAAAACTATTGTATCTACACTCAATTGAACAAGCATTGCCAACTCAAACAACACCAACAAGTTATCAACCACTGCTGATGATTTTGACACATTTTAAAAGTTATCAATCATACATATATTTGTAAGGATTTCATTGGAATATCAAATGCACATACCACTAACCTTTCATCACTACATGACCCGCTTATCATTCTTATTTTACTAGATTACTAGTTCCATCATAATTAACATTATATGTATATTGCAGCCATTTCTAATCTTACTAATTGTAGTGACGTGTGTGTTCCAAATTCACAGTCTAACAACATAATTGACAATGCCAATGACAAGAGAACATTGCCCAAGAATTACCCAGTATTATAATAGGAAAAACCAAAGTGATGCCAGTATTAACGTTTAAGCTATTAATCACTTACTACCAGCTTAAAACTCAAATTCGCGAAACATAAATGACCCATGCAAACAACCAGGAAAAAAAAAGAACCAAATTTATCCATAGCATCACCATTACCAAGCACTAAAGTGCACTATCTGGATCATTTTATCTCGATCAAACTGAAATGAGAAACACGCTTGAACAAGAGGCACAATTAAACCCACACACAACACTCATTCCTTGACATCAATTCATATAAAAATGAGCCAAATGGTTGTATTTTGGAAAGATCCACTGGAACATAATGCCGCAAAAGATAGAAATGGCAGCATTACCAGAAATCTATTTTAAACAGTATAAACATCAAAGACTTTTTCTTTTTCCCTCTTCCAAGTGGATCATCAATAATTCAGCTATCCTTCTCAAATGGGTTCAATCAAAATCAAGAATTGACGGTCTACCTAAGGTTTTCTAAACCACCTAATCCAGATCTTCTTTCCTTTCCATGTTTCTCAACATGTAACAATAACATCTCCACATAAAACCCACATTCTTGCAAATCCTAATCAAAAAAACAATCTCACAGACAAGTCAAATTCACAAGAAAACCACACTTAACATTTACAACCAAAATCCTTTAATCTGTAAATAAATGAAGACCCCCTAATCCAAATCATGTCATTCTCATAAAAACCCACATAAACAAAAATCTTTAAAAAAAAACAAAACAAAACAAAAAACACATCCATATGAAAGCAGTAGCTCAGATCTGAAGGGAAATGTGAAAAAGGAAAAAGATTTGGGAGACTTACAGAAGAGGCAAACTGGGATTGAATCAAAAAGAGGAGCTGGGGTGGATATTTGACCTTTGGTCCTCTTTACGTTTTTATGTGGTGTGTTTTGAGTCTGTGTCTTCTCCTTATGTCTCGGTTGGGTTGGACTTGGGAGACGAAGAGATGCGGGACTGCCTGTCCACGCTGTTTACAACTTTACACCACAAATGCAATAATAAACACAAGAAATAGATTGCGTGTGCTTTCAGCCCTGTGGCCTTTCTACGCGCTCAAGGGCCGTTAATTCTCGGCGGGTACCTAAAACGACTCCGTTTTGGAATGTTATTGTTAACCAGTTGGGTGGCACATGGAATGTCTATTAGTATATGCGGTATTATGTTTTCTTTTTGTTTTGTCAGATATGTATTCTTCTGTTTATGTTTGTTAAGATAATTTAAAATCCAATCCAATCCAATCCAATCTCATCCATTCAAACAGATTAATCTAATTTTTTAAACTAACATCATTAGATTTTTTTTTTGGGCAAGAAACTAACATCATTTGATCAGATAGCGCATTTTTGGTCTTGTAGCATTGGAAACTAAAATTATGAATAGTTTAAACCATTTTATAGAATTATGTTTAGTACATTGAGTAACCAAAACTTCAATTCTCATTTCACATATAGTTCTACAAAATTTGTGATTGGGTAATAATTTTTATATGTTTTAATATTTTTGTTTTTCTTTGACAATCAAGTTCTGTTTTAAAACCCGTATCAAACACTATACATAGACTTACGATAAGAGGCAAAACTTCAATTGCCTTTAGTGACAAGCCGGTCCACGTTTTAGTGGGTCGATCAATCAATGACTTGGTTTTTCTTTCTTAAACATTGTCATTGTTTGTCAGTATTACTCATAATTCATATTACTTGGTGACAGCCCAAAGATTGTGTAAAACACCAACATAAAATACAAATCTACAAATTTATAGAATCACATTCACCCTAATTTTAATTTTGTGACTTACTATTAATCAATTATAATGTAATTGATTGAGAGTTACAACTATTGTAACTATTTTACAATTACATTTAATTTGAGTGACATTTATAATGAATACGGCGCTATCCCAAACGCCAAACGTAGCAAACAACAAATTAATTGGCAAATGTACACCAATTGAAATAGGGTTGATTGACACTTGTTCATTAGCTAGGGTTTAGGGTTTAGTTGTGAACCGAAAACCTAAAAGCTAAATTCTATATCCTAAGCTCAATAAGAAAAAATCTACATGCTATGCCCTATAGTACATCACTTCGTCGAAAAAATGGATTCAAACAGCCAAAAAAAAAAAATCACCATGATTGTTCGACAAAGGGGTCGATCGATTGGCCATGCACAATTTGCATTCTCACAATTATAATATGGCCCTATTTATCTTAAACAGAGTTAGTGGTGGACTTTTTTAATAACAAAAATTAGGTGGATTAACGATATAATAGACTCATATTAACTATAAACATTATTTCATTGGCAAAAAAAAAAAATTATATATATACTAAAAGGCGTGAGGGTGGAGCACAGTTCATTACTATAGCTTAAGAACAGTGTTCTTTCTCTTTTGCCCTTTTTTTTTTAGTTGTTTGGCAGCGTAATTAGTGGGGTAAGTTGGGCTCGTTTTGGTCATTTCGCTCCCTTTCTCCTTTTGCCCTTGCCTTTTCCCTTTTTTTACGCCTTTTGCCATTGCTTTTTTCCTTCTCTGTTTCCCCTCTCAGTTTTTTTTTTGATCTGCCTGCCATTGTGAGAATAGTGAGGTTGGGTGTGCCCTTTTTGGTCTTTCACCCACTATTCTCACAATCTCTCCAGAAAACTTTTTCTTTCCCATTTTTTCTTAACTATCCACATGAGAAATTTCAATCAAATAAATATACAAATTTATGCAAGGGTGCTGTGTTATTTTTTCATTGATTTTTAATAAGCACTCTGGACAGTATCTTAAGCAGGGACAAGCATGTGGTTACTTGTCGTTCTGCTCAGACTTCTGTGTGTACAAAGTTCCCAACCAAGAAGTATCTTCTGCTCGGAAACTTGGGGGACTTCTGTTCGTATGATTAATCATCTGCGCATAACGACAAGTCACATAAGGCTTAAACGTCATGTCGTTTGGGCCTGGGCACAAAGGATAAGCCCCTCCTGAAGTTCCTAGGCTCCGGCCTCCTAGGCTCCGGCCTCATAGGCTCCGGCCCCATAGGCTCCGGCCTCCTAGGCTCCGGCCTCCTAAGCTCCAGCCTCCTAGGCCCCGACTCGTGTCAACTCACTCGGATCCTCGGGCCGGAAGAAGGTGGGGGGCCGGATCTTGCTCGGGGCGGAGGAGCTCGGGTCGGAGGGAAGGGCTCGGGCCGGAGTGCTTGTGCGCGGGTCGGATCAGAGCAGGAGAAGGCTCGGGTCGGAGCTGTGGTGTGCGCTGCTCGTCGGGCTCGGGTCGGAGAGAGAGGGTCGGGTCGGCGAAGAAGCAAGGTGGCCTGGGTTCTTGCTCGGGTCGGCGGAAGGGAGAGCCCGGATCGAGGGGGTCGGAGCTGTGGTGTGCGCGGGGTGGTCTGCGCGTCGGGCTCGGGTCGGCTGAGGAGCGCGGACGTCGGAGCAGTCGCAGCGTGTGCTGGGCTCGGGCCGGAGGTGGTGCGCGGGCTGGGCTCGGTTCTGCTGGGGTGTGAGTCCGTGCTTGGGTCCTCTGCTCTGCTCGGATTGGCTGGGTTGGAGGGGAGAGCTGCGCGCGGCTCGGAGTGGAGGTGTAAGCTTCGGTTGGTGACGCGGCGCGGAGCAAGAGAGGCTTTGGCTGCTCGGCTTGGGTTGTGCAGGTGTGGGTGGCTGCTCGGGCCGGAGTTGTGTTGCACGAAGAGTGGGCTCGGCTCGGGTGGTTGGGCTGCCTGGCTCGGAGCAGCTGGTGGGCGCGGGCTGACTTGCTGCGTGGCGGTGCACGGGTTGCTCGGAAGCTCAGGTGGTGCGGGCTGTTTTGCTGCGTGGTTTGAGGTGAGCAATGTCAAAAAAANCTCGGGTCGGAGGGAAGGGCTCGGGCCGGAGTGTTTGTGCGCGGGTCGGATCAGAGCAGGAGAAGGCTCGGGTCGGAGCTGTGGTGTGCGCTGCTCGTCGGGCTCGGGTCGGAGAGAGAGGGTCGGGTCGGCGAAGGAGCAAGGTGGCCTGGGTTCTTGCTCGGGTCGGCGGAAGGGAGAGCCCGGGTCGGCGAAGAAGCAAGGTGGCCTGGGTTCTTGCTCGGGTCGGCGGAAGGGAGAGCCCGGATCGAGGGGGTCGGAGCTGTGGTGTGCGCGGGGTGGTCTG
>QANW01008856.1:745977-822374 GCA_003254865.1 Dryas drummondii | reverse complement strand
TGTTGATTGTGTTTTCTTAGAACAAAATAAACAATTATCTCATTCTAAGTTTACTCGCAAGTGCACGAATCGCATACATCACCACACGCACACATCACCACACGCACACATCACCACACGAACACACGCACACATCACCACACGCACACACCCTTTATTCTATCTTGCAATGTTAAGTTTTCAGTTTCAAATCAGTAAGCATGCAATAACCATCCAAGGCTAATGACAGTTAATTTGAACACAACATATTAAAGTTTGACTACAAAAAAGGTTTGACTAGTTACTTTCTCGCAATTGTTCTCCTAATGCATAAACTAAGAGCTTCTTGGGCCTTCCTTAGCCAGTTAACCTACATGTTCCCTAGTTCAAGCTAAGGCAGCTGTTACCCATGCAGGAGTCATTAAGTTTTATGAGAACGTCAAACATGCACAACATATAAGCTTTGACTATTTCCTTATACAGGTCGCCCAACCCCACTACCAAGAATAATTCCTTATTCCCTTGTTAATTGTGGTTTAGTGTCTTTGACTATTTCACAGCTAAACCTAACGAATAAACTAAATGCAATTACCCTAAGGTGGCCAGTCAAAGGATGCAAACAACTAGTGACGGGTTCTAATAGAGAGTGGAAATTTAATATGTGCAAACATCAAACTAACAGACCAAGAGACGGATAAACGATTTGTTAAAGCATACGAATCCATTAATCAACCTACAACTAACATGCAAGATAGAATAACTAACCTACATACTTAAATTAAATAAATAAAAACAGCAACAATAAATAATGAAATCCCAATTCATGCTTAACAATAAAATCAGAAACACAAAGCTAATGAAATTAAAAGCTTAAACTAAACAACTAAATTAAATTGCATGAATTAAATGAAATCAGAAGGCAAACTAAATAAATACAGAAACCTAATTTAAATTAATTCAGAGGCATAAAATAAATTCAGAAACCAATATCCAAATAATAAACTAGAAAACTAGAACAAAAATTGAAGGAAACACATGGAAGGGGCTGCGGCAAGACAAGGAAGAAGAAGCACCTTGCACAAGCAATTGGCTCACGGCTATGGTGAGCTAGGGCTTGCGGCTTAGGGGTGTTCTTCCTTGCAGCCACGCCACTTCCCTCTCTCTCTCAACCTTCGGCTAGCCCTCACAAGAACAAAACTAAAAACTGAAAAATAAAACCTAGAACAGAAAAATAAACTAGGAGAAGAAGAAAATTTGGCTGGAGTGTGTAGGTGCAAAAAGTGATCCCTGAGGTCTGAGGTATATGATATATTTATAGAGGTGCATTCCTTGAGAGGCAAGGAGAAAGAAACATGCGGCTGCTAGGGTTTCTTCTCCTTGTTGCTTGCGGCATCAGCCAGGGTTAGGGTGCAATGGGCTTGCGGCAAGGCTTGGTCCTCTTGGACTTAAGTGGCGCATGCAAGTCAGCTAGGCCCCCCTCCCTTGCGCATGGGCTGCTGGTCTTGGGCCTTGATGTGCTTTGGGCTCGCATGTGTTGTGCTGAAGTGGCTTGCACAAGTTGGGCTAGGGTTTCACTCCATGGGCTTCCACCTTGGGCTTGCATCTTGGGCTTGCGCATGGGCTCCTTGGCTGCTAGGGTTTGCATGGCATGCATGCGCATGCCTGGGCTGCCATCTTGCTCCTTACGCATGGCCTTTGGGCTGCTAGGGTTTGGGCCCATGCATGCGCATGCATGGCCCATCTTGGTTCGGCATCCCTAGGGCCCATGGGCCCTCCACTTTTGACTTCCCATTTTGCCCCTCATTTACATTTGAATTCAAATTCATTTCTTCCCTCTATTCATTTCCATGGATGTCCACCACCTTCTAGAAGCTTCTGGAACCTTGATTTTTTAGAGTTGACTTTGACCAACATTTCCTAGTGCAAATAGGATTCCTTGTAAATGAAGGATTCCTTATCCATTTCAACTTCTCGTAATGACCATATTGCCCCTGGGGTCTCCTAGTGTCATTAGGACTCCTTTCCCTAGTTGAATTAGGTTTCCTAGTTCAACCAGGATTTCCTGTTCGAATCAGGATTTCTCATTTCTGGCTCCGGAATGATGGTTCTGGACTTGATGTTTCCTAGTGTGACTAGGAATCCTCATTTGACTAGGATTTCTGCACTTTTCCTGGTTTGACCAGGATTTCACTCGTTTTCCTAGTTTGACCAGGAAATGTCCCAAAATGGCTCTATTTGCTTCTTTTTCTCATTTCTGCTTCATTTGACCTGAAAATACAAAAACAAGACAAGAAACACAAAATATCGAGTTCTAACACTCTAGGTTAAGGAATTAGTCTATGACTTCCTTGCCACCTAGAAGTATTTTAGGTAACTTTTGACGAAATATGAGTGTTTTAGGTCAGTTTTGACGAAATTAGACTGAGTGTGCACCGAAATAACCTTTTCGTGTGTTGGTAAGACATCTTCTGGTTCATTAGGCATAAAACGCTAATCCAGAAATGAGAAAGTGCTTCCCTGTGACTTGCTTGCTGCCCGGAAGCGTTTTAGGTCACTTTTGACGAAAAAGGACTGAGTGGGCACTGCAATAACCTTTTCGTGCGTTCATAAGTCATCTTGTGCTTCATTAGGACTAGAACGCTAATCCCGACATGAGAGAGTGCTTCCCTATGACTTCCTTACCGCTCGGGAGGATTTTAGGTCACTTTTGACGAAATAGGAGTGTTTTAGGTCAATTTTGACGAAATTGGACTGAGTGTGTACCGAAATAACCTTTTTGTTCGTTCGTAAGACATCTTGTGGTTCATTAGACCTAAAACGCTAATCGCAGCATGAGAAAGTGCTTCCCTAGGACTTCCTTGCCGGCAGGGAGTATTTTAGGTCACTTTTGACAAAATATAAGCTATTTAGGTCTCTTTCGACGAAATTAGACTGAGTGTGCACCAAAATAACCTTTTTATGCATTCGTAAGACTTCATGTGGTTCATTAGGCCTACAACGCTAATCTCAACATGAGAAAGTACTTCCTTATGACCTGCCTGTCGCCCGTTAACATTTTAGGTCACTTTTGGCGAAATAGGAGCTATTTAGGTCTCTTTTGACGAAATTGGACTGAGTGTGCCCCGAAAAAACCTTTTCGTGCGTTCGTAAGACATCTTCTGGTTCATTAGGCTTAGAACGTTAATCCCGAGATCAGAAAGTGCTTCCCTATGACTTGCTTGCCGCTCAGAAGCATTTTACGTCACTTTTGACGAAATAGGACCGAGTGTGCACCGAAATAACCTTTTCCTGCGTTCGTAAGAAATCATCTAGTTCATTAGGCCTAGAATGCTAATCCCAACATGAGAAAGTGCTTCCCTATGACTTCCTTGTAGCCCGGGAGTATTTTAGCTCACTTTCGACGAAATAGGAGCGTTTTAGGACTCTTTTGACTAAATTGGACTGAGTGTGCACCGAAATAACCTTTTTGTGCATTCATAATACATCTTGTGCATCATTAGGCCTAGAACGCAAATCCCGACATGAGAAAGTGCTTTCCTATGATTTCCTTGCCGCCCGGTAGTATTTTAGGTTACTTTTGACGAAATAGTTGCGTTTTAGATCACTTTTTACGAAATTGGACTGAGTGTGTACCGAAATAACCCTTTCGTGTGTTCGTAAGATATCTTATGGTACATTAGGCCTAGAACGCTAATCTCGACATGAGAAAGTGCTTCCCTATGATTTCCTTGCCACCCGGGAGCGTTCTAGATCACTTTTGACGAGATTGGACTAAGTGTGCACTGTAATAAGATTTTTGTGTGGTCGTAAGACCTCATGTGGTTCATTAGGCCTGAAACGCGAATTTCAACATTAGAAAGTGTTTCCCTATGACTTCCTTGCCGCCCGGTAGCAATTTAGGTCACTTTTGATTAAATAGGAGCTATCTAGGTCTCTTTTGACGAAATTGGACTGAGAGTGCACCGAAATAACCTTTTCGTGTGTTCGTAAGTCAACTTGTGCTTCATTAGCCTTAGAACGCTAATCCCGACATGAAAAAGTGCTTCCCTATGACTTTCTTGCTGCCCGGGAGTATTTTAGGTCACTTTTGACGAAATAGGAGTGTTTCAGGTCACTTTGACGAAATTGGACTGAGTGTGCACCGAAATAACCTTTTCGTGCATTTGGAAGACATCTTGTGGTTCATTAGGCCTAGAACGCTAATCCCTTCAGGAAAAAGTGCTTCCCTATGACTTGCTCGCCAACCGAAAGCGTCTTAGGTCACTTTTGACGAAATAGGATAGAGTGTGCATCGAAATAACCTTTTCGTGCGTTCGTAAGTCATCATGTGCTTCGTTAGGCATAGAACGCTAATCCCGACATGAGTATGTGTTCCCTATGACTTGCTTGCCGCTCAGAGTACTTTAGGTCACTTTTGACTAAATTGAACTGAGTCTGCACAGAAATAACCTTTTCGTGCGTTCGTAAAACATCTTGTGGTTCATTAGGCCTAGAACGCTAATCCCGACATCAGAACGTGTTTCCCTATGACTTGCTTGCCTCCTGGAAGCGTTTTAGGTTACTTTGACAAAATAGGACTGAGTGTGCATCTAATTAACCTTTTCCTGCGTTCGTAAGAAATCATGTGATTCATTAGGCCTAGAACGCTAATCCCAACATAAGAAAGTGCTTCCCTATGACTTCCTCGCCGCTTGGGATTATTTTAGGTCACTTTTGACGAAATAAGAGCGTTTTAGGTCATTTTTGACGAAATTGGACTGAGTGTTTACCGAAATAACCTTTTCATGCATTCGTAATAGGAGCTATTTAGGTCTCTCTTTTTTTTCAAATTGGACAGAGAGCGCACCGAAATAACCTTTTGGTGTGTTCTTAAGACATCCTGTGCTTTATTAGGCCTAGCAAGCAAATCCCGACATAAGAAAGTGCTCCCCTATGACTAGCTCACCTGGGCGTAAGCGTTTTAGGTCACTTTTGACGAAATAGGACTGCATGTGCACCGAAATAACCTTTTTGTATGTTTGTAAGTCATTTTGTGCTTCATTAGGCCCAGAACGCTTATCCC
Source organism: Dryas drummondii (assembly GCA_003254865.1). NCBI lineage: Eukaryota > Viridiplantae > Streptophyta > Magnoliopsida > Rosales > Rosaceae > Dryas > Dryas drummondii. The sequence continues at coordinate 817,333 of QANW01008856.1, read as the reverse complement.
GACATGAGAATGTGATTCCCTATGACATCTGTGCCGGCCGGGAATATTTTAGGTTACTTTTGACGAAATAGGAGTATTTTAGGTCACTTTTGACAAAATTGGACTGACTGTGCACTGAAATAACCTTTTTGTGCGTTCGTAAGACATGTTGTGGTTCATTAGTCCTAAAACTCTAATCCCAACATGAAAAAGTGCTTCCCTATGACTTGTTTGCCGCCTGGAAGTGTTTTAGGTCACTTTTGACGAAATAGGATTGAGTGTGCTCTGAAATAACCTTTTCGTGCGTTCGTAAGATATCAAGTGCTTCATTAGGCTTAGAACGCTAATCCCAACTTGAGAAAGTGCTTCCCTATGACTTCTTTGTCACCCGGGAGTATTTTAGGTCACTTTTGACAAAATAGGAGCGTTTTAGGTCACTTTTGACGAAATAGAACTGAGTGTGCACTTAAATAACCTTTTCGTGCGTTCGTAAGACATCATGTTATTCATTAGGCCTAAAACGCTAATCCCAACAAGAGAAAGTGGTTCCCTATGACTTCTTTGCCACCCGGTAGCATTTTAGGTCACTTTTGAAGAAATAGGAGATATTTAGGTCTTTTTTTACGAAATTGGACTGAGTGTACACCGAAATAACCTTTACGTGCGTTCGTAAGACATCTTGTGGTTCATTAGGCCTAGAACGCTAATCCAAACATGAGAAAGTGGTTTCCTCTGACTTCTTTGCCTTCCAATAGCAATTTAGGTCACTTTTGATGAAAGAGGAGTTATTTAGGTCTCTTTTGACGAAATTGGACTAAGTGTGCACCGAAATAACCTTTTCGTTCGTTCGTAATACATCATGTGCTTCATTAGGCCTAGAATGCTAATGCCAACATGAGAAAGTGCTTCCCTATGACTTGCTTGCTGCCCGGTAGCATTTTAGCTCTCTTTTAGCGAAATAGGACTAAGTGTGCACCAAAATAACCTTTTCGTGCGTTTGTAATATATCTTGTGCTTCATTAGGCCTAGAACGCTAATCCCGACATGGGAAAGTGCTTCCCTATGACTTCCTTGACGCCCGAAAGCATTGTAGGTGACTTTTGGCGAAATAGGACTGACTGTGCATCGAAATAACCATTTCGTGCGTTCGTAAGTCATCTTGGGCTTCATTAGGCCTAGAACACTAATCCCAACATTAGGAAGTGCTTCCCTATGGCTTCCTTACCGCCCAGAAGTATTTTAGGTTACTTTTGACGAAATAGGAGCGTTTTATGTCACTTTTGACGAAATTGGATTGAGTGCGTACCGAAATAACCTTTTCGTGCATTCGTAAGACCTCTTTTCATTCATTAGGCCTAGAACGCTAATCCGACATGAGAAAGTGCATCTATATGACTTCCTTGCCGCCCTGTAGCATTTTAGGTCACTATTGACGAAATAGGTCCTATTTATGTCTATTTAGACGAAATTGGACTGAGTGTGTACCGAAATAACATTTTCGTTCGTTCAAAAGACATTTTGCGCTTCATTAGGCCTAGAACGCAAATCCCGACAGGAGAAAGTGCTTCCTTATGACTTCCTTGCCGCCCAGGAGTATTTTACGTTATTTTTGACGAAATAGGAGCGTTTTAGGTCACTTTGGAAGAAATTGGACTGAGTGTGCATCGAAATAACATTTTCGTGCAATCGTAAGACATCATGTGGTTCATTAGGCTTAAAACGCTAATCTCGACATGAGAAAATGTTTCACTATGACTTTCTTGCCTCCCGGGAGTATTTTAGGTTACGTTTGTCAAAATAGGAGAGTTTTAGGTCACTTTTGACAAAATTGGACTAATTGTGCACCGAAATAACATTTTCGTGCATTCATAAGACATCTTGTGATTTATTCGGCCTAGAACGCTAATCCCAATATGAGAAAGTGCTTCCCAATGACTTCCATGCCGCTCGGTAGCATTTTAGGTCACTTTTGATGAAATATGAGCTATTTAGGTCTCTTTTGAAAAAATTGGACTGAGTGTGTACCGAAATAACATTTTTGTGCGTTCTTAACACATCTTGTGCTTCACTTGGCCTTGAACGCTAATCTCGACATGCGAAAGTGCTTCCCTATGACTTCCTTGCCGCCCGGGAGTATTTTAGGTGACTTTTGACACAATAGGAGCGTTTTAGGTAACTTTTGACGAAATTGCACCGAGTGTGCACCAAAATAACATTTTTGTGCATTTCTAAGACATCTTCTGGTTCATTAGGCCACGAACGCTAATCCCGACGTGAGAAAGTGCTTCCTATAACTTGGTTGCCCCCGTAATCGTTTTAGGTCACTTTGACGAAATAGGACTGAGTGTGCACCGAAATAACCTTTTCGTGCGTTCGTAAGACATCATGTTGTTTATTAGGTTTAGAACGCTAATCTCAATATGTGAAAGTACTTCCCTATGACTTCCTTGCCGCCCGATTGCATTTTAGGTCACTTTTGTTAAAATAAGAGCTATTTAGGTCTCTTATGACGAAATTGGACCGAAATAACCTATTTGTGTGTTCGTAAGACATCTTGTGCTTCATTAGGCCTAGAACGCTAATCCCGACATGAGAAAGCGCTTCCCCGTTACTTCCTTGCCGCCCAGGAGTGTTTAGGTCACTTTTGACAAAATAGTATTAAGTGTGTGAGACCTTGTATTTTTGAAAGATTTATTTTAAACATTTTGAGAATTTATTTTAGGATTATAGGAATTTATTTGGAATTTAAAAAGGTTTAATTTAATTTTTAATTTTTGTTTTAAATTGGGCTTGACCCGAAAGTTGACTTTTTATTCTATTGAGCTTTTGGTTTTGACTTTGGGCATGTGGGATTGGTCTCAAGTCCACGAGTTCGTAGACACGAAGCACGCGTAAAACGAAGTTATGGTTTTGGTTTTACGGACGTCCAAAGTGAGGGGCATTTTTGTAATTTTGCGTGAGAGGGTTTTAAAACCCGAAAATCAGATTTTAATCTCATTTTTTCTCTGTCCCCCCAATCCCTCTTCTCTCTCTCTATCTCTCTCTCTCCGACTTCGCCCTCTCTCTCTCTTTGATTTCTCGGCCGTCCGATGGCGAATGGCGGCGAGACCGGCGGGATTGGAATCGTCTCCCTCTCCTCTTCCTCCCAGTGGCAGCATCCAACACAGAAACTCGGCGACGACGGCGTGCGAACTCGAGCAAACCCGACTACCTCCGGCGGCGACTCGACCTTTCTAGCGGATCCGAGGCCGGCGATCACTTGGGTTTTCTTCCTCAGGCTCCGACTAGTTCAGTATGCCATTCCCTTGCTCCGGCGACTGCTCACAGCGGTGAATCGACGACACAAAGGCCGACGGCTTCCGCCGCCGATTCCGACGATAATTGGCCGTCGGTCTAGTTGTCAAAAACGATCCTCTAGGTACGAGTAATCTTTCCCTTAAGTTGTTGATGTTCAATTTTCAGATTTTAGAAACTCGATTTTAGGGTTTATGCCTATTTCAAATTTCCTGAAATTGGACTCAAATTCGAGTTGTTTTTGTGCAATTGAAGATTCTATTATGCAATCAGGATTAATTAGAGTTAACTTTAGGTATTTTCAAGTTTGTGCTGCCACTGCCACTGTCGGCTCCACCACTTGTGGCGGCGGGTTGGATGGTTTTCGTATTGTTCAACTTCCCTGGGATCTTAGTAGCTTAATTCTAGGTTTGGTGACATTTTGGGGTGATTTTTGTGTGTTGTTTGTGGCCGGACAGCCACCGTGTGTGGTGGTTGGCCGCTCGTTTCGGTTGTTTAACAGTCAGTTGTAAAATCTATTTTATATTGTTGGTTGTCTGGTCTTAACAGGTACGTTGGCTCGGGAAAATTTGTAACCCGATGCCATTTCCATTATTGAACCCGAAATCCGAAACCTGAAACCTTAGTTTGGTATTTTACCGACGAGGGCATTCATATTCATTTCACTAAATCTAATCGATTTAGTTTTGAGATAACGTTTGAGTAAACCCTAGACTTTCGGTTAAGTCCTAAGGGTAATTTGGTCATTTTACGTAACCCTTGAGGAACGGAACGGTTATACGATTAGACGATGGATTTCATTTGGTGGTGATCGTGTGGTACGAGCTAAGTGGAGCTTTGTTTGGAATCCATGTGGGTGACTCCTAGTTTCGGACTTGTGGATTTGTTATTAGACATTTGTTCTCTAATTTGTGTGATTTGGTGAATTGTTATGAATTTCATTATCATTATTGAGTTGATAATTGTGGCCGGAGGTTAATTACCATCTTAGTAAGATAAAAATGAATTGGTTAAGACACTCAATAACCGGATGATTAAAAAGGTTGTTTCGTGTACTTGTTAATGAATTAAAATAAGTTAGGACATACTTTTGAGACTTCACATAATCTCTTGGTTAGTTGTAGTGTGACTCTACTCTCATAATTTGGAAATCATAATTTGGTTAAGTAACAGTTTGGTAATGACATTGAAAATTACTGGTTGATCAATGATTGTGAGTTGTTGATTAATAAAAATGAATTAGGACATTCTCTAGTGAGTTCTCACAATCTGTTTGATTATTGTGAGATCCTACTGTATCTTATATTTGGATATCATAATTTGACTAAATGGTTACTCGGTAAAGAAGAATAATATCTGTTAGAGAATTATTGTTTATATGCGTCTTTGTTGAGCTATTAGAGCCAAGACACAAAGTTTGTGCCAAGTTTGGCAGAAATATAAATTGATATATGATTTATTTGAGAATAGTTTATGTTGATGATTGATCGGTTTGTTGCTTATTTTGCATAATGAATTGGCATGGCAACTGAACATGATAATCAATAAATATTAATTGTTTTTATTTCGGCTCATTAAATCGTATTTCTTTAAAAATTAGCTTCCGCAAGTAAAAGATATTTTTATAAATTTTGGTTTTAAATTTAAAAAGGCTTACGTATTTTAGGGATTTTGAGAATACAATGCCAGACAGTTAGGCGTTGTACTCTTGAAATCCTTAAAATACGTGCCACACGTGCCCGGGGTTCGGGGCGTGACAGAGTGTGCACCGAAATAACCTTTTCGTGCGTTCGTCAGACATCATGTGGTTCATTAGGCCTAGAACGCTAATCCCAACATGAGTAAGTGCTTCCCTATGACTTCCTTGCCGCCCAGGAGCATTTTAGGTCACTTTTTACGAAATTGGACTGAGTGTGCACCGAAATAACCTTTTCGTGCGTTCGTAAGACATTATGTGGTTCATTAGGCCTAGAACGCTAATCTCAACCTGAGAAACTGCTTCTTTATAACTTCCTTGCCGCCCTGAAGCATTTTAGGTCACTTTTGACGAAATAAGAGCATTTTAAGTCACTTTTGACGAAATTGGATTGAGTGTGCACCAAAATAACCTTTTCATCCTTTCGGAAGACATCTTGTGCTTCATTAGGCCTGGAACGCTAATCCCGACATGAGAAAGTGCTTCCTTATGACTTCCTTGCCACCCGGGTGCATTTCAGGTCACTTTTGAAGAAATTAGACTAAGTGTGCACCAAAATAACCTTTTCGTGCGTTTGTAACACATCATGTGGTTCATTAGGCCTAGAATGCTAATCCCAACATGAGAAAGTGCTTCCCTATGACTTCCTTGCCGCCCGGTAAAATTTTAGGTCACTTTTGATGAAATAGGAGCTATTTATGTCTCTTTTGACGAAATTGGACTAAGTGTGCACTGAAATACCTTTTCGTGCTATAGTAAGACATCTTGTGCTTTATTAGCCCTAGAACGCTAATCCTGACATGAGAAAGTGCGTCCCTATGACTTCCTTGCCGCCCGAGAGTATTTTAGGTCACTTTTGACAAAATAGGAGTGTTTAAGGTCACTTTAGACGAAATTGGACTGACTGTGTACCGAAATAACCTTTTCGTGCATTTCTAAGACTGCATGTGGTTCATTAGGCCTAAAACACTAATCTCGACATGAGAAAGTACTTCCCTATGACTTCCTTGCCACCCGGGAGTATTTTAGGTCACTTTTGACGAAATTGGACTGAGAGTGCACTGAAATAACCTTTTCATTTGTTCGTAAGACATCATGTGGTTCATTAGGCCTAGAACACTAATCCCAGCATGAGAAAGTGTTTCCCTATGACTTCCTTGCCGCCCAGGAGCATTTTAGGTCACTTTTGATGAAATTGGACTGAGTGTGCACTGAAATAACCTTTTCGTGCGTTCGAAAGACATCATGTGGTTCATTAGGCCTAGAACTTTAATCCCAATATGACAAAGTGCTTTCCCATGACTTCCTTGCCTCCCGGAAGTGTTTTAGGTCACTTTTGACGAAATTGGACTGAATGTGCACCGAAATAACCTTTTCGTGCGTTCGTAAGACATCTTGTTGTTCATTAGGCCTAGAATGCTAATCCCAATATGAGAAAGTATTTCTCTATGACTTCTTTGCAGCCCGAGAGTTTTTTAGGTCACTTTTGACAAAATATGATCGTTTTAGGTCACTTTTGACGAAATTGGATTGAGTGCACCGAAATAACCTTTTCGTGCGTTCGTAAGACATCTTGTGCTTCATTAGGCCAACAACGCTAATCCCGACATGAGAAAGTGCTTCCCTATGACTTCTTTGCCGCCCGGGAGTATGTTAGGTCACTTGTGACGAAATTGGACTTAGTGTGCACATAAATAACGTTAGAGAAATCCTTCGCACCAGTGAGTTGATCGAATAACTCATCTATCCATGGTAGTGGATACTTGTTCTTAATCGTTGCTTGATTCAACTTCCAATAATCGATGCAAAGTCTTAGTGATCCATCGTGCTTCTTAACAAACAGCACTAGAGCTCCCCAAAGCGATGCACTGTGAGACCCCGTATTTTATAAAGATTTATTTAAAATATTTTGAGAATTTATTTTGATTATTTTGGAAATTTATTTGTGAAATAAAAGGTTTTGGATTTATTTTAAATTGGGTTTGACCCAAAGTTGAGTTTTAAAATTAGTGGGCTTTTGACTTCGAGTTTGGGCTTATTGGATAGGTCCCGATTCCACGAGTTCGTAGACACGAAGTACGCATAAATCAGAGTTACGGTTTGGGTTTTACGGACATTCAAAGTGAGGGGCAATTTTGTAAAATTTCATTTAAGGATTTTAAATACCCAAAATCAGTTTTATATTTCATTTTTTTCCTCTNCTTTTTTTTCCTCTCTCTCTTTCTCTCTCTCTCTCTCTCTCTCTCTCTCTCTCTCTCTCTCTCTCTCTCTCTCTCTCTCTCCCCGTGATTCACCCTCTCATGCTACACAGTGCAGCCACCGCCATCACCGGAGGTCGAAGCCCAGACGACGACCGGAGGTCAAAGCCCAGATGAGCTCGCCTCCCTCTCCTCTTCCTCCCAATGGCAGCATCCAACCCAAAAAAACCCAGTGTTGAGTGCTCATTTTACACTATTTTATGATACTAACTCCCTAACTCAGAGTGCAAGAACTCGATACTTTGTGTGTTTTTAGTTTGTTTTTGTTTTTATAGGATAAAATGAGCAAAGAAGTGAAGTCAAAGTTAATGGTCAAGGGTCAACTATGACAAAGTCAACAAGTCAAATAGGTCATAGGCCTATGCAATGCCGAAATCTGAAGGGGCCATGCATGCATGAATGCGCCAGCCCAAGAGGAAGCCCAATGCGCCAAATCCAAGACCAGCAGCCCATTCCAAGCTTCCTTGCGCTAGCCCACTTGCAAGTCACTTAAGCCCATCACGCTTACAAGGTTGCAGCAGCCCAAGTCGACACACAAGGAGTCCTTATCTTGCAAGGAAGTCAAAACCCTGAAATCTGAACATCAAATTTCGACAGCAATTCTGTAATTCTCCAGAACGAACCAGGTAGCATGCCATATATGGTTGGAAAGATACGGATGTTAGCTTCGCAGGGAATTTTACGGATTTCAATTCCGAGTTTTCTAGCTCAAGATATGGCCATTTTAGTGGAGGTAGCGCAGCAGTTCCGCGAGCTGAAAAAGGAGTTACGCCCAAAAAGAGCCCAAAGCAGCCCAAGGCCCATGCTTGGCCGAAAATTATAAGCCTTGGTGTGCAACGAATGCACTTATCCCACATTGAAGAGAAAGAGAAATCTCAGCCCCACTTCCCTCTATAAATATATCTCTAGAAATCAGAAAAAGGGGTTCTCTTCTCTTCTCTTTAATTTTCAGGAACCCTAGCTAGCCTCCTTCTCTTTCTTTTATTATTCTGAAGCAAACCCTAGCAGCCACCATCTCTTTCTTGTTCTTCTTGTGCCGCAGCCACCATCTCCCTTCTCTTTATTTTTCTTCTTTTCTTTTGTGGCCGAAACCTACCAGCCACCTTTGTTTGTGTGCCTTCTATTTTTTCGTTTTATTGAAGTAGGAGAAGGAGGACAAGCCGCAGCCACCTCCCGCACCCACGCCATCATCACCTTGCTGCCACCTTGCCGAGCACCCCAGCACCCTTGCCGTGGACTCCAAGGCCGAGCAGCAGCCCACCATGCCACCTTCTTGCAGCCGCCTCTACCTTGCTGCCTTGGCTTGATTTCTTCTTCCCTCCACTTTTATTCCCATTGTTTAATTATGCAACAATTATTTATGGATTTAATTATGTGTAGCTAGTTTAAATTGAATCTATTTGTTTCGCATCTTTGACTGATCACCTTAGGTTGCATGCATCTAGATATATGTTGTGAAACTAAATAAGCTCGAAAGGATGATAGTTTCAATAGGCAACAAGTGGGTATCCTAAGATAATATTCATGAGAACAGAGATCATAGATGACATACAGTACATTAATTTGGAGCCATGCGCTATGTGTTTGTCACTCTCACAGATCGTAACGACTCTTGCATGGGTAACAGCTGCCTTAGCTTAGAACTAGGGAACATGCAAGTTAACTGGCTAAGGAAGGCCCAAGAAGCTCTTAGTTTATGCACAGTAAGGGGAGTAAATGCTAAAAGTAACTAGCCAAACCTTTTAGTAGACGACCTTTGTTGACATGTTTATATATTGATTGTTAATATCCATAGTAGAGTAAATGGTATGCTAGTGGTGGATTCAGACCCCTAGTGTTCTTTATTATGGTTTTATCCAAATTCATTTAGTTGTTCTTTTTAAGTTTTGTCATTTATCTGTTAGGTTGTCTAGTCTTAAAAACCAATCAAAACCCCCCATTTGCGTGTGCGAGTTAGAGTTGATTTAATCTAATTTAATTAAGTTAGTGATCATAACACTGGTACAATGCCCTGTGGGATCGACCTCGTATTTGGAAGCTTTGCTACTCCGCGATTCGTGCACTTGCGAGTTAACCTAGAGCTCAGAAAAGGGTTATTTAATTTGCTCTAGGAAAACATACAACACCCAGCGACGACGGAGAATCGAGGCGAGACAAAGAAGACTCTCTCGCCGGCGATCTGCATTTTCCGACGGAGTTGTGACGCCGGACCTACTGGGTCCTCCTCCCCTAATCACGGTGAGTTCAGCCATGGCTTCCCTTCCTTCGACGATCACCCACGACGGAGAATCGACGAGAAAGCTAATCGGACACATTCACCGGCGACGAAGATTTTTTGGCAGTGTTGCGACAACGGACCACCTGGAATGGCTTCCTCTCCACCTTCTGAGCATGATGGTATCCTTTGATGGCCCATCCATTCATCCATGGCGGTGAATCAAAGAGGTGAAGGCCAGCGGCTCCTCCACTGTTTTCTGGCTTTTCCGGCGACTTTTGGCCGTCGACCCAGGTAATAGAGTTGATCTCTCAGTTCGGAAATTGTGCAGGTTGACCACCACGGACCACTAGGAGTGCCACCGCGTGTGGCCGTGCCAATGACTCCAATTTTTGGTTTTTGGCCTTTGCCCAGTCACTCGTAGCTTGTGGGTGAGTTTCTGTGTTTTTTATGTGCTGTTCTAAGTCGGGCAGCCACCGCGCATGGCGATTGCCACCTGTTTCGGTCGTTTAATTGCCCATTTGTGTTTCCGATTGTATTTGATTTGGTTATCTAGTCTTAACAGGTACCTAGCTAGGGAAATCTTATTCCCGATTGTTGAGTGCTCATTTTACACTATTTTATGATACTAACTCCCTAACTCAGAGTGCAAGAACTCGATACTTTGTGTGTTGTTAGTTTGTTTTTGTTTTTATAGGATAAAATGAGCAAAGAAGAGAAAAGGAGCCGAAAGAGCCATTTTTATACATTTCCTAGTCAAACTAGGAAAAGTGGAGAAATCCTGGTCACACCAGGAAATGCCGAATCCCAGTCAAACTAGGATTCCTAGTCTCACGAGGAAAGATCAAGCCTGAATAAGAAGGAATCATGATGATCAGAAGCGAGAAATGAGAAATCATAGTTGGAGCAGGAAATCCTGTTTCAACTAGGAAACCTAATTCAAGTAGGAGGGGCAAAATGGTAATTGTGAAATTCCAAGTGACATAGAAATCCTAGGTCAACAAGGATTCCTAGGTGGACAAGGAGAAGTGGTCAAAAGTCAAAGTCAACAAGGCAAAGGTTCTAGAAGCTTCTGGAAGACATTTGGCCAAAGCACAAATGGATGAAATGAATTTCAGCCAAAGGATTGGGCTTGGGGCCAGGCGTGAAACCCTAAGGAGGGTGCGGCATGGGCTTAAGTGGAACCCTAGGGGCTGGCGCATAGACTTAGGTGATGGGCCATGCAATTGGCACATGGACTGAAGGAGAAGGGCTTAAGTGAATTGGCGCAAGGGGCTGCTGTCATGTGTAATGGGCCTAAGTGAGTATGGCCTTGGTCCATTAGGTCAAGTTACATCAATCCCACATTGGAGAGGAATAGAAAAGGCAGCCCCACTGATCCCTATAAATATATCTTTAAAAATCAGAAAAGGGGTTCTGTTCTGAAGTCTCCTCTATCTTCTTTTAATTTTCGCAGCCCTAGCACCCCCTTGCTCTCTTCCCCTTTTTCTTTTATTTTTCTGACGCAAACCCTAGCAGCCCATCTTTTTCTCTTCTCTTGCTGCAGCCACCATCTCTCTTCCTCTAGAATTTGCGGCTGCAGCCCTTTTATTTTGCACCTTTGTTCCTTGTTATTTTGGGGCTGAATTGAAGAAGGAGAAGGAAGTCAAGCCGCAGCCACCAACATTCAGCCGCGCCACCTTCTTGCTGCCACCATCTTGCCGAGCACCCCTGCAGCCTTGCCTTGGAGCTCAAGCCGAGCAGCAGCCATCACACCGACTTGCAGCCACACCGTTCAAGGGTGGAGCCGCCTCCACCTCGTCATTCGTGGCTTGATTTCTTCTTCCCTCCACTTTTATTCCCATTGTTTAATTATGCAACAATTATTTATGGATTTAATTATGTGTAGCTAAATATTGGGCTAGGGCTAGGATGAAGCCCTAGCATTGATATTTACTTTCACTATGGATTATTGATATTTTAATTATTTACATGTTGACAAATCTTGGATCTCTGTTTAAATTGATTCTAGTTGTTTCGCATCTTTGACTGATCACCTTAGGTTGCATGCATCTAGAGTTATGTTGTGAAACTAAACAAGCTCGAAAGGATGATAGTTTCAATATGCAACAAGTGGGTATCCTAAGATAATATTCATGAGAAAAGAGATCATAGAGGACATAGGGTACATTAATTTGGAGCTATGCGCTATGTGTTTGTCACTCTCACAAATCGTAATGACTCTTGCGTGGGTAACAGCTGCCTTAGCTTGAACTAGGGAACATGCAAGTTAACTAGCTAAGGAAGGCCCAAGAAGCTCTTAGTTTATGCACAGTAAGGGGAGTAATTGCTAAAAGTAACTAGCCAAACCTTTTAGTAGACGAACTTTGTTGACATGTTTATACTTTGATTGTTAATATCCATAGTAAAGTGAATGGTATGCTAGTGGTGGATTCTGACCCCTAGTGTTTGTTTATCATTATTCTATCCAAAATTCATTATGTTTGTTATTTTAAAGTTTTGTTATTTATTTCTTAGTTTAGTCAGTTTCAAAAACCAATCAAAACCCCCATTTGCGTGTGTGAGTTAGAGTTGAGTTAATTAAATTTAATTGAGTTAGTAATCGTACACTAGTACAATTCCCTGTGGGATCGACCTCGTATTTGTAAGCTTTGCTACTTAGCGATTCGTGCACTTGCGAGTTAACCTAGAGCTCAGAAAAGGTTATTTAATTTGCTCTAGGCAAACATACAACACCGATGTCGTCATGCTGTCAGATTCGATATCTGAGCAAAGGCGCCAGGAAGGGCATTTCGGTCTTTTCATGTGATTGCATTGTGAGTGAAATTAGATAGTTTGATTTGTTGCTTTGCTTGCGTGTATGTGTTTGTTTGCTAAGATTTGGTTTGGCTAGGATTTGGTAAATTCTAGGCTTGAATCTTTGAGAATGGAATGATTATGATTACGCAATGAGATTATTGGTTACGATATGAATGGTTGATGTTGAGGTTAATAGTTGACGATTAGGAAATTGAATTGCCAGAATGTTTTATTATTATTATTGGTGGGATTTGATGTGAATATGAGGAAATTATAACTATCTTGATGTTTGAATCATTAGTGAATGAAATATTATGTGATTGAGGACATGTGATTATTTATTGAGAATTAATTGTTTAAGTCATTTCACTCATACGAACTTTCGAGCTTACCGGGTTTGTTGTATAACCTGGTACACAATGGATGTGATGTAGGGTTTGTGTTTTGTAGGTTAAGCAGGCTGAGGAGGCAGTGAAGAGAAGACGAGGCAGTGGGACCCACTTTGATTTGTGTAATTGTTTTTATGCAGTGATTTTACAATGTTTGGTGTTCATGGTTTTTATGGGCCCGAGGTTCGGGGCCTTACATGCACTCTCTCGAATGAATCCCTTGGCTCGTAACTCCTCCAATTGCTTCTGTAGTTCCTCCATTTCAGCCGAAGCCATCCTATACGGCTGTATTGATATTAGTTGTGTTCTAGGAACCAAATCAATTCGAAATTCTACTTCTCTTAGTGGAGGTATCCCTGGCAAATCTTTAGGAAACACTTCTAGATACTCATCCACAGTTGGTATGACCTTGCCAGTTTCTTTCTTCGCCTTTGTCGATGCAATGAGTGTGTATCATTGCAGAGTTCTCCTTCCTTTGAGACTTGCTTTCAACAAAGAGTTAGATGGAATCAACTTCTCATCTAATCATACTACTACTTCTACTCTATTGGGCGCGATAATACTTGAATAGAAATAATATATGTAATAGAAAACGAATGAAAAAAAAAAGAGGAGGATACTTGGGAATTTGAGTAATTTGTTACTCAAATTACATGTGAAAATGTATGGCTGAAAAAGTGAGTGGGGGCCCGTCTGCCCCCAGGCCTTTAGTGGCTCCGTTACTAATTGATGGGATAGTCCAGTTGGAAAGGCCGTAGAATTGCCCTTTTTATACCCGAGTTTGATCCCTCCTCCGCACAAAAAAAGTACTTAACATAAATATGATGTGAGGAATTATTTCTTATTATTAGTCACACATACTTTGAGAGTGATGTGACATGACATAGGTCTAGGGTACACCATATTTGTCTGTAGCATGTTTTAAGTACAGTAAAATCCCTATAAGTTAATACTATGGGGACTAAGAAAAATTATTATTTTAGAAGAGTTATTTATATATCGATAAATGAATAATTTATTAATTTATTGATAAATGAATATTTATTAATTTAGAGAGAGTTTTATGTTTTTTTTGTTCATGTTTTTTTTTTTTTTTTTTGTACAAAGATACATGTAACTTATAAAAAAAACAATAAAAAAAAAAACAAAGATACATATATGACTTCAAACTTTTAAATAGACGTTAAGAATTAGAAGATAAAGTGATTTCAAGATAAGTACATATATACATGGATTAGTGTATTCAAGATAAGTACATATACATACATTTTTGAGATAAATTAAGAACTAGAAGATTAAGTGTTTTCAAAATGAAAAAAATATACCAAATGTGGTATATGCATTGCAAAGAATTTAGGGTGAGGTTCAATTCAGTTTAGGTACAAAGAAAAAGGCAAACGACTTTAGAAGCATATTTTGAGAAAGAACTGAATTGAGAAAATCGAAGTTGTTAAATAAAAAGTTCCTTAATGTGTAATATGAATTTTTATGTGCTATTTCTTTTATGTATTTCATCAATTATTAATTTATATATTCGCTGGACCCTAAAGGATTTTAAGAAAAATTATTATCTTATGCATTTAGCGAGATTATTATTTTAGTACACTGGCCCAAGTTGGACCAGAAGATTTTATTATTTAACCGAGATTATTAATTTATCGAATATTCATTTATAGGGGTTTTACTATACTGGTCTGTATCTATGTTTCAATAAAATGATAACAGAGCAACATCAATTAGTAGAAAAGGAAATAAGCACTAACAAAGTCATGTTCATGTTTTGTTTGTATCAACCTTTAACAGATTACTTTCATAATATAAAATTCAGCAGCCCCACTAAGAGCTATTTCATTTTTACTGACCTAATACCAAAAATTTGATTTTCAGATAGTACTAATAGCACACTTGATTATCGAGAAAGAAAATATTGAAAAAACAACAAACAGTAGGTTATACTCGGGTTGTTTCAGATATAGGAACATCGAAAAAACCATGTATTTAAGTAGGGAATTTGGTGAGCCTCAAAAGAGTGCAAGCAGAGGAACGAAATTATGCGTTATTTACAGAGCATCCTGAAGCAAATGATAGAGTAAAATGAATTACATGGATAAGAAGAGAATCAAATCCTCGAAGGGATCAGAGGGGTGTTGTTCTGCAAGTATGCACAAGCAGCTGCAACTCCACTTCCTAGCTTCACAGGGTAGCCCACATCCTTAAGTACCATCTCGACACCAGCAAGACAACCCAACAATTGCAACTGGAAACATCATTTTCAAGGAGAAAAAAAGTGAGAATTGCCCCTTGAATTTATTATATAAAAGAATTGAACCTTCAAATCTTTTACAATGAAAAGGTTGTAATTTATTTTGCTTGCAAACTTCCCCAGAAAATGTTCACATGATAGACCAAGTATCATTTTTACCCCATCTTCTAACAACAAAACACATAAAACAATATGAAATAGAAGATATTTCTCTTGCCATCACAACACAACTTTGAGGATGAGAAGAGAATTGGGTTTTACTTATAAGCCTCAATGAAGGAATGCTATATAATATGTACATTTATGCATTCTCCCATACTTGTACTCATTGTATTTGAGAGAGAGAGAGAGAGAGAGAGAGAGAGAGAGAGAGAGAAAAGAGAAAAAGAGATTGAGAGAGAGAAAGAGTGAGAGAGAGTCAAAAAGGTTATTCTTTGACTCTTTATTTCCATGATATCCGGTTAAGGAGCCAAAAATTATATTCAAGCTTTTCTACTTACAAGTTCCAACTAATTTCTAATCATGATTGGAATAAGTAAGATGGAAACTTTGACATTACCTCATTCAGATTGCCCAGATGCCCTATTCTGAAAACCTTGCCAGCTATTTTGTTCAGGCCCAGGCCTAAGCTCAAATTGTACCTTTTCCATGCCCTTCTCACAATTTCTGTACTATCAATATAAGGAGGAACAAGCACAGCAGTCACTGTGTCACTGACCCATTCCTCCCTTTGGGTGCAGTTCTTCAAACCCCATGCCTCCACAGCCAGCCTGTAGTTCAGATTTGTAAGCATTGTTCAAATATACCATTTAATACAACTAAGCAACACAAAATTGGGACAAGAATTGTAATAAGTTTTTGAAATTTCAAACTACACGAAATTCAGAGATCTATATATGCACCAGGAAAACAAAGCTCTACCTTGTTGCTTTGCCCAAACGGCTATGCCTTGCAATCACATTTTCAAGTCCTTCCTCAAAAAGAAGATCGAGAGCTGCTCGCAGCCCATACAGCAACTGGATGGAAGGGGTGTATGGCCAATAGGTACCCAACTTATAGAACTTCAAGTAATCATTCCAGTCGAAGAAAACTCTTACTGACTTTGCAGTCTTAGTTGCCTCGAGAGCTTTGGGGCTTGCACACACAATACCAATGCCAGTGGGAAGGGAAAGAGCTTTCTGTGAGCCAGTTAAAGCCACATCTACCCCCCATTCATCCATACGGAAATCAAGAGCACATATGGAAGACACTCCATCAACAAGAAAGAGAGCCGGATGCCTGTAGTCATCTGAGAGTTCAATGAAAAAAAACATGAGAAGCATTTTATGAAGGTAATGAAATGGAATGCAACAAACTTGAGAATACAGAAAATGAAATATTCAGAGTGAAAGGGAAAAATGACAAAATTTACTAATTAAACACTGGTAACTAGGGTACTAGACAAGATATAATATGACCCAAAGATATTAATCTGCTTATGCAATAACTGAAGAAATGTTGTACACATAATGCATGTTAAAAAATATATGTTAGTGATATTGGAAACTCAAGTACTCTGCCATGGATACCGCCTTGACTCGTATTCAAGAGTTAATCAACAGTGGAGGATTGTGTATGTGAATTCTGATTTATTATGTAGATGATACTATATCTTCAAAGAGCTTGTAACTAAGAAATTAACTACATATGAATTTTTTTATAAGCAAAGAGAAAACAAATGCACAATAGACAGCACATAAAGATGGATCAGATTCAGCTGCCCTAGAAGTGGCTGTTGAGACACAACCGTTTTAGAAATTAAGACAAAACATGTAGATAGGCAGATAACAGATAATAAAGAAATGAAAGCTAACTCTGCCATATTTACACTCAAGCAAAAGACATGCTTACCAAGTATTTTTCTCACTTTAGCCAAGTTATTGGTAACTCCGGTTGCTGTTTCATTGTGAACAATGCATATTGCCTTTATAGTGTGTGCGGTGTCTGCTGCAAGTTTCGATGCCAGAATGTCAAGGTTGGCACCTTGGCCCCATTCACTTTCAACAACATCCACATTGAAATTAAGGCGCTGCTGCTGATCAATCCATAGCAAACTGAATTGGCCAATCAGGAAAGACACAATTCGGTCTCCAGGAGATAATGTATTTGTAAGTGCACTCTCCCATGCACCAGTACCTTAACAAGATACAGAAACATTATTGATCAGAAAGGCCATTCACACTCAATTAACCTAAACATGAAAAAAGAATTGCTCCTCGTTGTTTAATCAGTTAATTGGTATAATTTGGCAGCATCACTAAATCTAAAAACCGAATTTGATGCTTTCAATAATCATATATGCATCCATGAAGATATGATCCCTGGAAGAGCTAACCTGGAAAAAGAAACTCAAAGCATCTTGGTTATTAAGATACCTGTTGTAGGGATCATAAATGGAGTTCCAGAAGTAGTCTTGAAAATCTTCTTCACATCCTCGAGCAGAATTTTTGTCATTGCTGGAACAGCCGGAGATCGGTAATCCTCATTGTTTCTGTTCATTGCCCGAAGGACTGGTTCCGGAATATTGACCGGCCCTGGAACAAAGAGATGGTTCCTTCCTGGTCCATAAACATAGTCCATTTTTTGCAGGTTCACAAATTGAACCGAGGCTTAGCTGCAAAAACCATTAAAATAAATTAACCTCGGCTACACAATAAAAAGATATTGAAAAAATGTATCAATTTGTGCAGGTTCACAGTTCAAACTGAGCCTCATATCCATAAATTAATTTAACTACAGCTACAAGAGAAATGCATCTGTGTACACATGCGCGCTAGCACGCACACACTATGTATCTATCTGTACATACATACATATGCATTTTCCCAAATCTACAAATATACCTAAACTCCATTTAATACCAGTGTTTTCCCTCACCGCCTAAACATCTCAGCTATACAGTTTTTAACTTCACTGAATAATGAATTTAAAATTGGAATAACAGTATGGGGGGATTTGTTAGTTATTTCAAAAGTTTCAATTTGAATCTCTACAAAAGTAACTTCTAGCCTTGACTTAACTGTTATCGCCTTGTTATCTTCTGACCTTGTCAACCTCATTCTTGGAACAGTTTCTTATATTCCATATTCCTTTTTTCTTTTTCTTTTTTATTTTTGTTAATAAAAGAAAAGGATAATATGTGTACCCAAAAAAAAAAAAAAAAAAAAAAAGAAAAAAAAAAAAAAAAAAAAAAAAAAGGGCTTATAAAATTCTTAGGAATTTCTGGTCAACCGGACCTGATCTTGTAGCTTCCACATCCTCTAGATGAAGAAGCATAACACAATTGAAAGCATAAAATTCAAAAACTGGTGTAGTAATTGTAGGGCTTGAGGTTTCAACCCTCAAATAAACAGAGAAATACCATGAATGCACATGTGAGCACATAAACGTTAACATGAATATAAATAACATGTATCA
This sequence comes from Dryas drummondii, assembly GCA_003254865.1. Classification (NCBI taxonomy): domain Eukaryota; kingdom Viridiplantae; phylum Streptophyta; class Magnoliopsida; order Rosales; family Rosaceae; genus Dryas; species Dryas drummondii. Next base: position 798,984 of record QANW01008856.1, on the reverse strand, counting down.
ATCAGAAGAGAAGACTACAGAATGAGAAGAGGTAATAGATTATTACCCTGCAAGAGAGAATATCGTCCCAAATTTGGTGGGCTTCACTTGGACTTCCCCACAGTTTAAGCAGAGAAGTTGGGCAGAAGCTTAGAATTTATTGGATACAAGAGCAATGCCAAAGTGGTATATATTTCTATAATAAGAGCGCGGGAGAGCCAACCAACCTCCTCTGGGGGGCCCCACTTTTCTCAAACGTGGCAGATAAGAGCACAACCATGACATCTTGTGGGTGCGAAAAATGACACAGGATACTCTTCTCAGCGTTGGATTTCCACTTCAAAATAATTTTGGATTAAATTGTTTTTATTTTTACAATAGAAATAAAATAAATTAATATTTTGGATGCATTTCTACTTTTCTTTTACTTTAAAAGTTTTAAATTTGTCCAATTCATATACTTGAAAATTTAAGGTCAAACAAATGTCTTGCACTTTCAAAATTAAAAATTAAGAAAAGAAAAAAAGAAAGTAAAATAAACTACATGCTGGACCGAATTAGGATAATTTAGAATGGGTAGGTGCAGTTATAGAAACACTTTAAAATGTATGGACACGAAATAAGTAGAAAATAGAAAGAAAAAAAAAATGGCTTGTATAATTAATAATTTATCTATAAGTTCATAAAGAAATGAGAAGCTTGAGGTTGAGAAAACAATGTGAAAGATAAAGTGATAAAGGGCTTGCCCTCCACACCTATTTTGTAGGAACCAAGACCACACAGGACCTTTCATTTTGTATCAACTTTGTGTGTTTTTTTCCTCAAGTTTGTTTTTTTCAGAATGATGTTTGTGAAAGCTGAAATTGAACTCGTGGGGCATTTTTTGTCTTGTTTCTGGTTTCTTAGGCTTTCCATTTTGTTCTTTTCCGCCAAAAAATCATAACCACACAAGTGAGAAGTTGCAGAACTGAAGCGTAGCACAAGAGCATGAAGCATGAAAGCCCGAGTGGTTTCAATAAGGTTTCAGACCAGTTCGTAAGTACAAGTGATTGTCAAAAAGGCCTAGTTAAAGTCCAGTTTCTACCAAATCTCAGCAAGCACAAGTGATTAGTTGCCAAATGATTATCTAGTCCCATTGAGTTTCCAAGAAAACTGAAAAAAGATGGTCACAAATTACATTTACCTAGTAAGTCATAGGAAAAAGGTGGTTAGTTTTCTCTTTTTATTACTTTTTCCTTTTGGCAATGAGGCAGGTGTCAGACCCATCCTTGAACCATATACAAGGTCATTTTCAGAAGAGATGATCTGTCCTTCAACAATGTGTTAGAAGTGCATAATTTATAATCAAAGGAACACAAGGAAATAGGTATAATCGATAACCATGTCTACAGTTGAGGTTTCTTGGTTAGTGTTCCACTTTATTCTAGCTTATAACCGCTCAAACACGGCTTAGGTGTAAAGAAAATGCCAAAACTTATTTCAAAATTTGATAATGTACACTTTCTCAAAACGCAATACACAAAAGATATTCTTCTTATGTATGTATATATCACATGAGTGCAAATAAACACTTTTTGCTGAATTGCTCTATATACGTGAACATAATACCAACCTAACTCATCTTCAGAAGAAAAAAAATGGCAGCAAGATTCCACGAGCCTTACAGATGACAGACAATCCTTGGCTCTTTTCCTCAGCCACCTTTTTGTTCACTGATGCAAATCCCACTTGGTGGATAACCTGTTCTGATCATCTCAGAAAGCCAAATAGGATCTCCAAAAATTTATTCCCATGGTTGAAAAAAAATTCCAGAGAATGTATATGGGCCAAAGTCATAAGTTCCCCCAGCTGAGAGCCAATTGTCCTCACTTTTTAATCAGCCACTTTCTTACCAGATTGCATGCAAGACTACTTGATACCTGACGCAAAACCTTGTTTTGGGGGTAAACCAGTCTGACGCGTCCTATTAGGCCTTTCATGGACAAAGTGTCTATTTTCAGGCGGTCCCGCACCAAGAATCCCCAAAGAGTTTGGATCAGTTAACCGGGTACCATTACTCATAAGTCTTTGAGATGGGGCCTGAACTTGGAAATGACTATCAGTTTCCCCTCTTCTCCTTCGTTTCCATGCTTCAAATTTAGCTGTATCATGACCCTTCTGATGTTCAGATGATTGGAAGTTGGTAACATTTTTGTACCCTTTTTGCTTCTCAGCATGGCGGGAGAAGAGAGCAGGGTCACTATCTCTGCCAAAGGGACCGGATGCAGAGCCATTAATGTGGGAAGGGCCAGCTTCTTCATCCTGCTCCTGTTTAAGTTTAGAATAAATTTGATGGAGTCTCTCCCCAGAAAGGTTTGAAAAGGTAGAAACATAATTCCACAAGCGCATGGTCATCCCTGTAGATGACCATTCCATTAATATATGATCTATTGACTTTTAACTTAAAACATTGAACAAAAAAAAATTAAAAAATGAATTTGATGCATATGCAGTCCTAAAGCCTGTCTAATGCGAGGTCAAATGACTTGAAGCATCTACCAAAAACCAAAACACAGAATTTAATTGGATACCAATAGTAGATAGAAAAGCAATTAGGACCGACAAAAATAAATTAAACAGGATGAAGCGCACATACTATCTTGTCCATATGGTTCCTCCTCATTATCTATAACAATTTGGTCTATCCTTCGTCCAAGAAGCTGTAAATAATTTCGAATTTTTGAAAGCACCTGAAAAAGAAATAAACAAATAACAATATCAGCATCATATTAATGACTTAAAAAGCAAATGGTACAAAGAAAAATGAAAAAGCAAGAGTAAGGCGTACCTTCTCCTTTGGAAGATTGGCACTGGTCGTCTGCAACCGATGAAGACGATTCAAGGTTCTAATTTCATCAGTCATCATCTCTTCACACCATTCCATCCATTTCTCTTCCTTAAACTTCTCATATACTTCTTCATCGTCAGACATTTCACCCTCCTCTTTCACCAACGGTTCAACTTTCTGGGGTTTCAGAGGTCTTGCCTTGTTCATTTGAACAGTAAGTCTAGAAGACCCTGCTTTTCCTTTCTTGACACCACTGCGAGATAAGGAAAAAATGAGAGGATTTTCTCTCTCTTTAGAAGCTTTACGACTCACTTTAGCATTTGCATTCTTTCCGCCAAGAGCTGCAACTTCCTGTTTACAGATGTTCTGGTCATCAACTCATGCGAACCATTACCAAAAAAAATTACCGACATTATTCAAGATCCTCAATCACCTTCAAAATGCACTACAAGAAACACACAATCATGCACAGGCAATTGAACAGATGACAAGGATTTTAGGATGCACCAGCTTAGACCATGGAGGACTAAACTTAATTGAGCATTAACTTTTTGGTACAAATTTAGCATTAACTTTGACACAGATAATTAACAATAATTTCTGGATTCCCTGTCCTGCCAAATGGTTTCTGCTACATTTCACACCAACCGTCCTCAATATCCAGGCTAGACCATCATATAGCAAATGAGTGAAAAATAAATTATATGAAATTATAAATTATACAAAAAATCCAAGAAACCCAAAATAGAAAATGGATTTAATAAATGCGGAGGAAAGAAGTTCATAAAGAGGTACAAGAATAAATTTATAAGCATATTTTAACAATTGCACAATAGACATATCTTCCAATCTAATTCTCTTTCTCATCTGAACGAATCAAAAACGTTTTTGTTCAATTATATGTCAAAACATCTTAAGCACATATGGCAGAGATAGAATCCTTTCCTACAAACAAAAGTTAGACCATAAGTGATTCCATACCATTTCAAGAAGAGCATTAGCACGGTCTCTCAAATTTGGAGCACGGGGTAAAAAAGTTTCATGGTGTTGAAGTTCCACTGGAGCAATCTTCTTTATAAGGCCAAGCCTTTCATCTAATCGTATCTTTTCCCAATTGCCAAATCCATGGTAGTATATTCCTAGAAGCAATCTGGCATCATCAACTATTAAGAAGGAAAATATCAGCAAAATGGAACCAAAATCATGTAGTTAGTCTTTCAACAGAATAGAGAAAAAAAATAACATTAGAAGGAAAGAAGTAATACATACTTTGATTCCAGCCACAACCTTTTGACCAATTTGAAGGTTTGAGGTACATCAAGACACGGAACTGTGCAATGGGATCCTCATATCGACTAATGCGTTTTGCAAGGAGCTGAAGTTCTTGAACACGATTGAGCAGATCACTAGCCTTCACAGGGACACCAAAAAAATCCAGCAAGGGCCCCTAAAAGTACCACAAATTTCTAACATTTAAGCAACCCACAAGTTGCCACTCAAAAAACATGAAAGTGAAACATATGCATCCAAGAAACAAGATGCAAGAATAGATATTTTCTAAGCCAACCTTCTGGTCCAGACTCCCCACTTCCACGGCTTCTCTGCAGCCATCAATCAAAGCATTGAAAAGCTCAACCTGTGCTTCAGGTGGAGCTACTGCAACTGAACCACCAACCTCCTCAACTATTAAGCCAATTTGGCTCTCATTCCCAAATTTCATAACCTAATTTAAAATGGAGGAAGAGTGTTAAGATAGTGAAGCTAAAAATCCCAAAGAAGACAAAAATTCAGAACATGCAGGAAGTGCCGAAAGCCTTCCAACAATTGCTATATTAGTGTCTTAATTTGACACAAAATCTAAAAATACATCTTGCAAAAAATTAGTTTGAAATGTAAACAATTTAAGGAGAATTCTAAAGAATAAACCAGCCACAAGAAACATTATTTCTGGTCCGCAATTAAATCTGAAACAAATGGCATCTTTTATTTGAATGACAGTGTTAATCAAGACAGGAAAAAGGTACAAAATCTGCCTAACTTCTAATAGACCTAGCCGAAGATCAAATTTAAACCCAAAATGGGACAACTCGGTCAGTTTCTTGAGAATATCAACTAAAACTTCAGCCAATTTCGGGGAGCTTAGCCCTTTCTCATCATTGAAAGTATGAAAATGAGAATTTTATTCATATCTTACTCCCAGCCTGCAAATTTAACTAGAAAATAGTAGAATTTTTGTTAGGTACGGAAAAGGAAAAGGCTGAAACCTCAGAAATTACTAAACGAAAAAATTCACAGGAAATTGAACCTGGATTACATGAAGCAGCAAGGACACATCAATAACAATGAGGAATATAGTTTTTTTACATTCTGAAATACATGATTTCACAGAGTGATACAAAATCTAAAAAACCTACGATTACATAAGGGATGTATTTTATAACAAATAGATGCACTTGTTAGCTAATCGCCAAAATACGGTCAGCACTTTCAAAGCAACAAGAGAGAACCGGTATATGCACTTTCGATAAAGTATATTCAATTATTGGAACAAGAGGTTATGTCTATTGAAGCTATGCAGAGATCCAAAATAAATAAATAGGAGCTTACTGCACGAGAAAACCGCAATGCATCTCTCTTGGACAAATTTCCAGAAGACCATCCCCTTACTTGAGCAGATGCTCCGTCAATCATTGGTGCTGACGGAACTGAATAATCTGCTTTGCGCCGTTTCTGAACTCTTTCCTGAGGCTCAGATTCCTTCTTTTTCCTTTTATTACTTCTATCAGGCTGAGCAGCTTCTGCATAGCTCTTGGTATTCCTAGTAGCACGAGGAGCAAGAGCTTCCTAAAAGGAGAAAATAAATTTAATCATTTTACCTAACTAATGGAAGTACCATATACAAAAATATAGTGTTTGAATTTTATTTACATGTATGAGCAACAGAATCAGTCATATACTATTATACTAAAATAGTATTTAACAGAATAGCTTCATACTTCGGCTTGGGATATCGCTTCTGGCTGTATCCAACGGCTCCAAAAACTCCCATCATCTTCAGCACTACCAAAATTTGCAACCTGCACATATATATACCAGCAAATAGGAGGTTTATTTAAAAAAATAAATAAAAAATTGAATATACTTTAACATAAAAGCAGGAGGCAACTATACAACACCCCTCAATCACCATCCTTTGCCCAACCACAGGACAAAAACCTGCACATTTGATATTAGGCCACCAGCGCCATTTTGAGAAAAAAAATCAAAAGGCAAATCTAAAGAAAAAACCTTTACTGGGGGGAGGGAAGACAACAAAAACAAAGATATAATGGTAAAAAATTGCCTTAAAAGCACTTAATAATTCATGGCCTTCCTCTGTAGCTTCCTTCTCTTCAACTTTTTCCGCTCTTTCAAGAATCTCATCAATATCCATACTTAAGAGTCCTTTCTTGCTTTCTTCGTCATTTTTCTCTTCCTTGAAAAGTTCCTCAGCCCCAAATCTTAAGATAGCAGACAGCTCATTCTGCAATTATAGAAAGCAAATATACGTTTAAGATCTGTTGTTCTAAAAGAAAGAGAGAACAAAAATATTTTGAAGTCTACAATCCTACATTAACATGTGTGTGTGTGTGTGAGAGAGAGAGAGAGAGAGAGAGAGAGAGAGAGAGAGAGAGATCGAACTACAAGTGGAAACCCACAAATAAGCTTAGAAATCTCTCCTTTTTCCCTTTTCCAGATTCAAAATCCTCCACATCATCCAATGCAACTCAGCATGTATAACAAATAATTCAACACATGTCCTTACCTTGTCAAATAAGCTTCCTTTTTTTGTTTCTTTCTTCTCCAACCTACCCTCTGCATTTAATTTTTGAATCACTAAATGGTCAAGCACCTATCAAACACATGGGAACAAAGAGAAAATATTAAATGATCAGCCTTAAATGGAAATTACTAGTGTCACAAACTGCACAACTAAAATTATAAAACAAAATTAGCACCAAAAAAAATTATAAAACAAATCTATAGATGATATATGTAATCTACCATCTTTTTCTTAGCTCGCTCCAGGATATCTTCTTCGACACTTTTGCTCGTGACAAATCTATAGATATTAACAACTTCCTGTTGCCCAATTCTATGAGCTCTACTCATTGCCTGATTCATAATTAGAGAGAGAGAGAGAGGGGGGTTATAAACTAATATGTAAAATTATGCCCACTGGTACAGTAAAAATAAAATAAAATAAAGATAACAGAGATATCATCCTTAAATAAACCTGCAAGTCATTTTGAGGATTCCAATCTGAATCAAATATTATAACCGTGTCTGCTGTGGCAAGGTTGATACCCAGGCCACCTGCTCGAGTTGAAAGAAGGAAGCAAAAATCTTCACTACCAGGTGCATTAAAATGTTCCATTGCCTGGTGGCGTAGATCAGCCTTTGTACTCCCATCAAGCCGCTGGAATTGAAACCCTCTAAGTGACATATATTCTGCCAGTATGTCCAACATTCTTACCATCTGCATTAACTCATCATGCAAATGACTTAGTACCCATTATATCTCTGTATCAACCAATTCAAACTAATAAAGCATGACCATGGTCCTCAAGTCCCCTAACTAAAATATAATAAATATATCACCATATGACACAACAGTCACTTAAGGGAAGAAAAATACCAATAACTCAATGTCAATGACCTCCAAAAAAGAAACCCAAGTATTTAGGCAACTGCCTCAGTGATTGTGTATTGTATAACCATATACACAAGCAAAACCAAAGATCAAGACATGAGATGACTTTATCAACATGTCCAGGTCATATTTCAGTGGTTTTGAGTGTGTATATTTTTAAAAGAATTCAAAAGAAAAAATGTATGACAGTGTGAACATTGTTACCCCCAAAATTTGCAATCTTTTTATTTAATAAAAAGCATAGGAAGAATACAGCATTAAACAAAGGAGCCCAAAACTGCTGTGTCCTCAAACAACCAACAGACCTATATTTTAATAGAATACAACAGATATACATTCTATGGATTTACCCTATGTGCATCGCAAAAGGATCAATAAGATTAAAGTACGTGCTAAACATTATATCCAGCTCATAGTCCCCAGTAAGCTACTTTCCAAGGAGCATAATCAGCATAATTGTATCTTAAACAAACCTGGGAAAAGATCAGAACACGGTGCTTTGTCTCATGCAATCTAACTAGAAGCTTATCAAGTATAACCAACTTCCCACTGCTTAAAATAATTCTCTCCAATTTACTGCCATCTTTACTGCTCGAGTCCCCACCATAACCATGGTCAGCGCTTTCAAACAGGAACGGATGATTGCAGCATTTCTTCAACTCTACCACAATATTCAAAAGTGAAACCTGAAAAAAATAAAAGAATGAATATGCTATTACTTTTTTTTTTTTTTTTTGGCCATGAATATGCTATTACTTTCAAAACAGAAAAGAATGGTGAAGGTTAAACAGGCAACATATTACATTTTCCATCAATTGTAAACCACACAACCAATACATTCTGACCTTCTGTTCTTCCACTCTCAGTATTGGGACAGAGCAACATTAATAATATGGAAATTAGTAGATACGGTATTATTGAGGAGTTGACTTCTTAGAATGATTGTAAATAGTGATAGGTTGAAAATAATTTGATAATTACTTTCAGTTTTTAATTTCTTAGACTTTTACCACATTCTCCCTTGATAAATCTATGCTCCAACGGTGTTTGCAGTATAACTTAGTGTGTGAGAGACCTGTACACTTTTCTATCACATCAGGTGTTACCAGAGCCCTCTTCATACTTGAGATTGTTGCAGATCTATGGCTTGGCAAGGTAACAACTCAAATAGAAACAAAGAAACAAAGAAAAATCTCAAGCAAAATTGTTGCAAGGAAAGAACTGAAGAACCTGCAACAGCAGATGAATCACCAAATTACATAGCCCTGTACTATGCTTGATCAATCTGGAATACTTGGTCTGCTTAATCATACCACTGGCGGACAAAAGGGGTTAACATTAGAACACCTATCTATGAAGAAACTGAGCAAGAGATTCCAGACCTTAAGAGAATTGCCTCTGATAAGATTGAAGTTAAAGCAATTCAAGCAATTGAAGGGGTTCCAGAAAATCAGGCAGATTGTTTATCAAAAATAGGTTGTGAGGTACTCCAACGGAAGAGCCCATTCTTATATTTATCCCTTCCCTGGTGCACCAAGTGCCGAAGGGGTGGAGATGCGGTGTGTAAGCAATATTTTGGGTGATATGGATGGAAAGAATCAGTGTAATTTTTTGGGCAAGTTATACGGTTGATCAACTTTGGGACAAAGTAAGGTTACGGGTTTCTTGTACTGGCTGTTCTCTTAGTACGAGGGAGGGAGGGAGGGAGGGAGGGGGAGAGAGAGAGAGAGAGAGAGAGAGAGAGAGAGAGAGAGAGAGAGAGAGAGAGAGGTTTTCTGGACAGGATATTCTATTAGTATGTCAGGAAATTCCCAATTTCCCTTTGGCTCCAACGATGTTTGAAATATAATCAAGCCTCTACCTACTATGACAGACTATTTTCAATTAAAGACAACATCTATACATGCAGAAGTTTTTTTTTTTTTCCATAAGTTTGGAAAATAAAAACACAAAAATGGAATGACAAAACTCCAACATGTTGACCCCATCAAAATTTGTAGTTTCAATCCCAAAAATGATTTTTGAATAGAAATACTAAATTCAAACCTTACAGTTGCAAACTTGTAATGAACTATACAAAAGACATAGAAAGCAAAATACTTCAAGAATGGCCAATTACAAGAATTGAAATATTAAAATCTAAAAGACATAGAGGAGACTGAAATGTTAGATATTTAACCCTTTTAAATAGTGATAAATAGTCGTTACAACCTTTAGAATGGTCCAGAACCATATCAAACTATATTTTATGTAACAATACAACGACAAATATAATGCATCATATTTTTGCCAAAATTTTCCATGCAATATCAAATTTCCAAACTATTACTATTTTAAAACTTAAAGGCTTGCATTTTCTTGCATATAACATTACAAGGATTCAGAAACCATATATATATATATAATTTATACATATTCCATTGAGGGATCTCTCATGAGGCCCACTCCGTATAGTATTTCAATGATCCGAACCGTTTAATTTTTAGGTTTTTATTCAATAATCATCATTTGCAATGCAAAAAATTAGATAAATCGGAAACCATTAAGCTATTTAACTTTGATCAAATAATAGATAAACAAAATATTTTCGAAAAAACACTTGAAATGATGACTATTTGATCAAACCGGTAAACGGTTTCCGTTTTGGCTAATTTTTTGTAAGAATGATCATTCACTGTAGACCCTAAATGTAGACAGTTCCGATCATCAAAAATACAATGAGGAGTAAGCCCCACAAGAGATTTCTTATTTACCTTTAAATGAGGGATCCCTCAATAGAATATATATAAAGGGAGCTTCAACTAAGGATGTCCTTACTTTAAGTAAGAACATCCTCTCTAGGCCTACAATTTAATGAACGAAATGTCCATATTTTAAAACATCATTCAAAGGTTACCCTTGCAAAAAATCAGCCAAATCAGAAACTGTTTAGCCAATTTATTACAGCCAACATAATTTCAATTTTATCCGACATACTGTATTTGTTTGCACGGTTTAGATGACCAAACAATTACTGATTTAGCTACTTTTTTATAGAGATGACCCTTGACGAGGAACCTAAAAAATGAACGTTTCCGATCATCGAACTGCATTGCCAAGTGGTACACAAAAAGGATGTTCTTACTTTTTTTAAAGTAAGCACATCCTTACTTGATGCTCCCAGTATATATATATATATTTGATCAGGTGCGGACGAACGAACGTGAGAACATGCCGCCGAGCGCTCAGCAGCACCGTTTTTACAACGGCGTGCAGCGGTCGGCGTTGGGTGCGAATGTGCGAACGTCCGCACATGAATGGGCCTGTATATATATACTGGGAGCTTCAAGTAAGGATGTTAGGAATGCAATTCAATACAAGGAGTCTTAAATCATCGATAAATCAAAACCAAAAAAAAAAAATATTGAATGATATTTGAAATGATAATAACCTGATTCCCACGAACTCCTTTGTTCAAGTTATGGAAGTTGCGTTCCAAAATCCACTTATAGTACCTAAATAAATCATCAAGCACCAAAGATGCAAAACATCAAACATAAAGGATTATAATAAGGCCACTCCATTACAAGCTGAACAACTTACTGTTTCTGAAGTGGAGACATTTCAAGTCTAAGAATTCGTTCAATTTTTGGAGGCAAAGACTTCTCCACGTCCTTAATAACTCTCCGGAGAATGTGAGGCCTCAATTCCATATGAAGATTGGCAAGCTAAACATACAACCAAGGTGAACATTAATATGAAGGGTATGGACATAAAAGTAGCCATCAAAACAAATCTAAATCAGGAGAAACCAAGGTGCAGAAAGATTGTACAAAGAAAACTGTAGACTGTACCTCAATCTCATTGAATGAACTGAGATTCTTGTAGTTTTGCACAAACTCATCTTTATTCTTGAACTTATAAGGGTCGAGAAAGTGAAGCAGAGCCCTAAAATTTGAAAATCATTAAAAGAAAAAAAGCAAAAAGAAAAAAAACAGAAAAAATGGAAAACAATTGAGAAAAATTGTGCATGATCTATAGCATCACTGCCAGTCAATCAACCCTCAGAGAAAAAAAAAATCCCGTCAATGAAAAGATAAGGAACCACCAATTTGTTGATTTTCTCAAATGAAATTAAGCATGCCAAAAGGAAACTGCTCACTGTTCAGAGAAAATCCCATAAGAATNCTCCCTATTGACAAAATGTTGTGTACCGCCCCCCCCCCCCCCCCCCCCAAAACATAGCCAAGGGGACAGAGACGTTTGGATCCAAACACTGAGTGTCCACAGGCATGCAAACAGAGAGAAAGGCACTTATGACCCACACTTTACATCAACAATATTTCATAGGTTTAGACAGGATCTACCACAGGGTCAACAAGGCTAGATTCTACTATTAACAAAATTAACTTAAATTTAAAAATAAAAAACGTATTTTTATCTTCATAATTTGGGATTGCACTAAAAATACTTAATGAAGTTTAGAAAAGGGACTAATCAAAAATCCTAGCAAAACTTTTCCATAAGCACAAAGGCATACATGTTAAAAATACAATAATTATAAACAAATATGCCAATACTTAACAGCAATATCAGGACAAGTAAACAAATCAATTACCATAACTCTTCCACGCTGTTCTGCAATGGAGTACCAGTTATAAGCAACTTGTTCTTTGTGCTAAATTCCTGTCAAACCAGGATGGCGTCATTTCATACAATGCATGACTAAACTTGATAGATCCTACCCAAGGTGTGATAGAATTTATTGGCATAATTACATACCAAGAGGGTTGTGTACAACTGTGCCTCGCTGTTCTTTAACCTATGAGCTTCATCAACCATCAGATAATTCCACTTGATCTTCGAAAGAACAGCCTTATCCTTCAGAACCACTTCATATGTAGTCAATAGCGCATTGAATTTAATAGGCCGCCCAACTATTTTATCATTATTAAATTCATACTGCTGACAAACCTGCAACCAAAAGAAAACTACAAGTCGATAAAATACTTGATACAGAACAAATTCTACAGACACCCTGCATAGTTCATAAATATCACTTAAACAATGTTAATGAAGATAAAGATAATATCAAGTCAAAATTTATTGACCATGCCCATTGTGAAAAACCCTGCATTAGCATACAAAATGATAAAAAATGAAAAGCTCTCATAAATATATTTCGACTAAAAAAAACAAAAAGGAAAAAAAGAGGTCTCATAAATATCACTTATACAATGTCAATGAAGATGAGGATAATATTAAGTCAAAAGAGGGAAGAAAAATTTCTGGAACATTATTTTTCAATGAGCAAAATGTATTGACCATGCCCATGTGCAAAACCCTGCATTAACATACAAAATCAGAAGCTCTCATTCCTTTCACCATGCTGAATGCTCAATACCCCAGAAGATTAAAATTCAATTACTCCATACAAAATGGCTCTGGAAGCAAGCTTTTTTCTGAACATTGAACAGAAAAAGGGTATACTAAACAAGGCATTCACCAAGTCATAGCCGAATCTGTAAATGAACACTCAAACAAGAACTTCTCGGTATGATCAGAATTATACATGTTTCTATAAAAACTAAAGTTCAACCCGGAAGCCAAAGGAGAGGTGACCAACAAACTAGCTACAGAAGCATCGTGAGACTGAGTGCAAGAAATCATAGTTTCATACAAATAATATATGATGACACTAACTCTCTCAGTTTAGGAATTATACGAACTGTGAATGACAGACAAATATATATCTAATCCTATACATATATGAACCTTGTGGACATGTAGAAGAAAACTTGGCTTACCTCTCGGCTCGCACGAGTACCAACATACACAATAACATTCATATCAGGGAGCCACTTCCTAAATTCTTTGGCCCAGTTTGACAAAGTAGATAATGGTACAACAACAAGAAATGGCCCATGGACCTGTTGAGCATTCTGCAAGAGCAAAAAAAAAAACACATGTTTTGCCTCATGTATGTTAGAATCTCATGTTCATTTGAAATTATATTCAATAAAAGAATAGTTTACAAGCCAGTCAACAATGAATTTTAACCTGTAAAAATCCAAGCATTGAAACTGATTGAACAGTTTTACCAAGACCCATTTCATCAGCTAAAATGACATTGGTATCATTTCTCCAACTGCCACATGCAAGAGACACTGATTAGGACATTTTCAAAAGGAGGGCATATATCAAGGTAACCATTTTCCAAGGATAAATGTAAGTTAGAAGTAATAGACAAGCCATACCTATTAACAAGAAAATTCAAACCCTCAAGCTGATAATCACGAAGTTTTCCTCCCTTCAACCATTCAGGCTGTTCATCGAGCTTCCTTAGACTTCCTAAACATTAAAAAATAGAAAATAAACACCGTATGTCAAGAAGAGAAAATAAAAATAAAAAACGAAATAAGGCATAGGAAGTAAAGGGGTGAAAACACTATGAAAGGAGAGTAAAAATCCCATTACATATGCACTCATTTATTTACCTTTATATGTATTCAAAATTTAAAAGAAAATAACAGTTTCTCTAATAGTTAATACTTTTCTTTATTACTACATGAGAAGAACATATTGATAAGAGGTTGATTGCCATCTTGTGGCAGATTGGCAGTGATGACAGTGATGCCCACCCCTAGAAAATTACTAAGACCAATTTATGTTTGCTAGGCACTCAAATGACAGTGATGCGTATTTTATAAATAACATTGCTAAAATAAGGGAAGACTATGACCTGCATGAAATTAAAATTGTTTCTAAAGAGCAATGGGCAATTAAGATTAACTCCCAAATAATTATAAAAAAAAAAAAAAAACATTAAATTAGCATTTCACAACAGCTGCTCATAGTGAAGTTTATGCAAGTTCCAAAACAAAAACACCAACCTTTGGTTTTCTTGCGCTGGAGATCCACCATTTTCCCTTGTACAGCCATTGCAGCCTCACGAGCCTGCTCATAGATGACAGTCCACAAGCCTTATTACACGCGGAACAACATTCTGATTATGTGTAAGTGTGCGCCCACACTCATAAAAAAGGGTTAATTATCGATTTACCACCCAAAACTGTAATTCATTCTCACTTTACCACCTGAAAGTTTTTTTGTCCCAGATTACCACCTGTAACTTACATCTGTGTCCCATTTTACCTTGTTCCGTCAACAATTCCGTTAATGCTGACGTGGCGCGCTAGATGTGCGCCACGTGTCACGTCTTTTTTTTATTTTTTCGCATTTTTTTATTTTTTTATTTTTATAAACTTTGACAATTAATTAAAAATAGCTCCGAACTCAGAAAAATTCATACGGACTCGTCTTGACTAGCATTAATTTACTATAAGGTTAAATTACCAATTTGCCCTCTAAAGATTTTCAAAAAAAATTAGAAAGTCCAAATTTATTTTTAAAAAATTAAAATAAATTTTGCTCTATTAAATAAATTCTAGAATTTTCTTACTCTTGGACAAATTCTCAAAAATATTTTGAAAAATTACCAAAAACTTGTTTTAGAAAATTATTTCGAGACTTTACAGAAATTTTAGAATTTTTCTAGAATTTATTTTATAGGGAATTTTATTTTTCTCTAAGACCGAGAGGTCTTTTGGGTAGCAATTGTTCACGAGAAAGGTATTGTTAGTTTTTAGAAGACTAACGGTGCAGACCTCATATTTTTTGGAGTTCGGGAGATTATTCTAGAGTATTTTAATTTTTTGGAAATTTTTAGAGGGAAAATTGGTATTTTTACCCCATATTAAATTAGTACTAGTTAAGACAAGTCGGTAGGAATTTTCCGTGTATTTTTCTAAGTTCGGAGCTATTTTTAATTAATTTTCAAAGTTTATAAAAATATAAAAATCAAAAAAATCAAAAAATACAAAAAAGATGTGACACGTGACGGCTCCACGTCAGCATTAACGAAATTGTTGACGGAACAAGGTAAAATGGGACACGGATGTAAGTTACAGGTGGTAATCTGGGACAAAAAAACTTTCAGGTGGTAAAGTGAGAATGAGTTACAATTTTGGGTGGTAAATCGATAATTAAGCCCATAAAAAAATAACCACAAGCAGGATTCACAAATCATTACAGTTAAAGAAAACAAGAATAAGAAAGAAACTGCCAAAAGATTTCCAAGCCCCTTTATGAGGAAAGAAACCCCAATCAAGTGGCAAAAAAGAAAACATCATTTTATCAGAATATTTTCCTAACTCATCAAGCATCTGTCTAGTAATCAGCCATAAACAAAAGATTTACTGACTATTGTTTCTTGGATCTCTCAGGCTCAATTTCCCATCGGCCTCAACCAAAGTGAGTTACTCGGTGTTATAACTTCCATATGCCTCAACAAATGTGAGTTCAACTTCCCCACTACTACATGGCTTTGCCACATGCCTTTTTCATCTTTTCACGATTAACAGAACACTCGCATAAATTTAACAAGGTCAAATGCCAAAAAATGAGACTTACCACAATCACTAGAAATTTAAGCGGTAAAAAATTTCAATACCACTTTACACAACAAAAAACTATCATTACTATACATTGTAGTAGGGATTCATTCTTTTTTTCATCCTTTCAATTTAACACATTTTGGGTCTATTTCCTTTGTAGCTTAGAAAGAGTGTAATTTCAGTAAGCATCATATCCATGTAAGGTAATTCCAAACTTCTCATTTCATGATTTTTAAGTAGTTACTGAATTATATATAATTTTATATCATTTGTCATAATGATCAGCATAACATATAAGGTAATCATACCAGACATTCAATGCCAAACAGATATCCTCACAGATCAATGTGAGAAGCACACTGCTCTGTATCATAAGCATGTTAAGTGTGATTCAGAAGTAAATCAACATGTCAAAGTAGCACAGACCAGAACATGCACATCTTAACCAGCTCAATAAGATTATGCAACTGATTAGCAAATAAACATAACTGTCAATGTTCAAGCGACCATTAAATACATGAAAAATTAAAAACATGAAGAAGATTAAGATAGCACACTACCTTAAACTCATCAATAGCATCTTGTGCAAATGCGATATCTACGTCCTTCTCCCTAGTGTCACATACCACTAACAAAAATAAGCATTCACTACTGTAACTAAAATACTAACAAAAATAAAGCACTAGTAACATTTGAGGGTTAAGAAAAACTAATTTAGTATGAATGAACTAACATCTAGCATCCTAAGCATATATGTAAAAGATAGGCCAAAGTAAGCATGGAAAAAGGAGAAAATACATCTGCAGTACTAAACAGAATATCATTAAGCTTCAAGTCAAGCTTAGCATACCATGTTGCTTCAGCATAAGACAATCCTTGCCACTTGACTAGATACTCCGGTCCCACATCACCTGAGTTATCATGCCTAATGCGGTCTGCAATTATTCTCTCCACCTGGGAATTATTTACAAACAATTGAAAGTCAAGCATGCAAATTTAGTATGGGGACAGTAACAACCAAAAAGGTGAAATGTAGGAAAGCAAACCTGACTATTTTGCTTGATGAGATCTAAGTCCATTTCCTTGCTCACATCATGGACCTCAATCTAGCAAGCATAACAGAACCCCAGAAACAGAAAAGTGATCAATGAGCTACTTCACAAGAAAAATAAATAATAAATAATAATTATATTACTGTATTACTGTATTATTTAAACCTATTACATGTGGAAGGACAAAGAAAGTGAAATATCAATTATTTATGGGGAAAAAACCATGAGCAAGTTTATAATAGAAACATCTCCACTGAAACTATCAAATTTTAAATGGTAATAGCCATAAAGTTGATTGTATGGGGCAAAACAATGCCAAAGTCAAGAAAATTTTAGGGTCGCATCATAATTAACAACTTCCATGTGGAAACAGAACACCAAACTTTCATAATATTTAGGTAGAATAAGGTTCTTCACTAGACCAAATATTATGAATAAGTTAGTACCTCACTAAAAATTGCATCATTTCCAATAATATTTTCTTTTGACAAACAGCCAGCCCTTCATGGTCCTTAAAATAACAAAAAAAGAAAAGGAAGAAGAAAAAGTCACTCTCTCTCCTGTTGTTTATTCTTGTTATGTTATCATCTCCATAATTAAAACTTACTTCCAATTCACATTACTTATTATTTTAGTTAACAGCATGTATCTTTAATGACTCATCTAGAAAATATTACCATTAATGGTGTCCTCATTTATAGGCTAGTTATGGTTTAAAGCAATAGAACTCATATGAATCCAACGGTCTAACCTATATATTGTGCAAGTGGTTTTATTAAACAAACACATCAAATATATGTTTTAGGTCTATTTTCTTATTGAAACGTGATTTCTACTAAAACAAAATTTATGATAGCGAAAAGGAAAAAAAAAAAAAAATACCTCCTCGCGTGAGATTGTCTTCCTGTACCTGGCATCCTCCATCACCTTTTTAGTGTAATTTAAAACCTTCTTAAAACCGCTAAGCTGCAAAGCAACAAGCCCAAAAAAAAATTTATAGAGCACCTTGAACAATAGATCAAAGTAAGAGAAAAAACAAGAAAATAAAGTTACAGCTGCAGTTACATTTATGGCAATATTATGGATTAAATAAATTAGTCAGTAGGCATATGCATAGCCAACAAGTAAATTACGAAACATACATTTTGCAGCTCGGAAAATGATTTCCACTGACAATGCAAATGGGACTGGCCTTTCCATTTTATCAAGAATTCCATATTATTCCAATCTGGCTCAGAATCAAACAAGTGACTTAGCAGGATCGGCTCCGTTGATCTATTGCTCCTAAGAGCATCTTCAGCCATGCCCTTTGGCTGATGCCAGAGCACCTTTTCAATATAGTCACCGTCCTCCTCTTCAATCTCCTCCTAAAAGGGCATATCACAGAATTGAAAAGAAAAATTAAGCATATGAAAAAAACTGAACGAAAATATCAACATCTAAGCGATGATGAAAAGGAAAGATATTTACATTTACATTAGGACATTAAATAACAAAGAAAATAACATTACTTTATGAAATCAAGTAATTAATCAACAATTAACTTTACATTTACTTTAGGATATTAAGAAATTTACTTTAATAAAGAAAATAACACTACTGTAGGAGATTAAGTACTTGGTAATAACTAATAAGTATAGCATACATTGCAAAAATAATCAAAAAAGGCCTCAACCGAGATGGTTTGGGCCCCCAGCAGTTAAAAAATCCTTTCCTTTCTCTTCAAAAAAAACATTTTGAGAGACAATTTTATTGATCAATGGAAAAAGCAATATAACTGTGGACAATGAGTCCACCTCAGCAGTACAGCAGGAAAACTACATTATCAGACCACTTTCATTATACACCACGAATCTAAGAAATACTAGCTCACAGCCACTTCCTATCTATTAAAATGGCAGAAAATGATAAATCCCTGAACTCTTACAGAAACCAATTGCCAAGGAGCTGACCAAAACCTAACTTGTAACTCCTCCACACCCACCCCTTTGTAATCTTCAAAATTACTCTTGTTTCTTTCCATCCAAATAACTCAGGACACACCTAATACAGCCCCATAAAGCATTAGCTATCTTACCACCACCCACACTTTATGCTACTTACAGCACAAAGAATAACAACCCACTGGAATAAACTAATTCCAGTCAGACTAGCCATCCCAACATTTTATATAATGGGAGGTCTGAGCACAAGTTCTTTCCCTTTTCTTTTAATAAGTAGAATCTTTGTATTCGGACCTATCTTACAATGGAAAATTTTCAATTTATCACTATTTCCAGTTCATTTTAAGTAAAACTTGTTCTATGGTGCTGAAGAAAGATCTGCCTATACATAGTAGCCTGGACAATATAAGTTTAACCATATCAAATATGACTATAATCTATACTCCATTTTACGAAACTTAATTAAGGCAGCATTCCATCTTAGGGCCAAAAGAAATGTTAAAGGGAGAGATCAGCAGTAAAATTGTATTTTTGCAAAAAATAAAAAACAAATAGTCTACAGTAATTAATGAATGTAATATCACAAAACTAGACTGTACCTTCTGGGACTTTCTTTTCTTGCTTTCATCAACGTCATCACTTTCTTCACTTTCAACATAGGACACCTTCCGAACAGACCTAGCCGAAGTCCGTACATCACCATTTCGTCCAGTGGCATTTCGGCCATTATTTTTGCGGAGATGTGCACCTTTCCTTCTCATGCTTTTAAAATCCTCATCACTGTCGCTTTCAGACTCCTCTGCTGAGGACTCCTCGTTATCAAATGATGACTTCCCACTTCTTTGTCGACTAGATGCATGATATGGTTTGCGTTCTCTTGTAGATTTAACATTATGCCCACCTTTACCACGATGCCTACCCTTAGGTTTCTTTGCATAATAAGAATTATCTTCATCTGACACATCAAGCTCATCATCACTGTCATTATCTTCATCAGAATCTTCACCATTCCAATCTTTATCCTGGTGTCATCAAAGAACAACTTCATTACTTCATTAGTGTACAACAGAATGCAGCATTCACATGACCATCCAGAACCAGTAAAATATATCCATAACACTCAATTATATCCACAGAAGATACACCCCCGCCCTCAGAGAGAGAGAGAGAGGATAGAAAAACCACCATATACATCATCTAACAGAAAAGACACAAACATGGAGAAAGCAACAAGTTTATATGCAAAAATAAGTAAAATTTTGTAAGAATTGTTCATTCCAAGTAAGTCAATAAATAATACAACAGCTCTCTTTAAATATTTCCAATAGCAATGGCAAAGATTTAATCTTAATGGTTAACCAAGTACATGGTCACACCATCTATGGTTTGTGTATTATTGTTGGGATATAACTGTCCCTTATCAGTTACAAGTAAAAACCACGAAGTTAAAAATTGGGAGGAAAAAAAAAAAACAAAGGAAGCTGCAAGTCATGATAATTTAAAGTTGGGTCTGCCAGACGTAAATTGTCCTTTTTCTTATGAGAAATCTGCAGAGTAAATTGTCAGAACCCTTTGTGTGAAAACTTCCAAAACTTCAATGCACTGAACTAATACTTCCAATACAATTTTTTTAAAGCAATTATGAATATAACCTTCTCTACAGTGCGACCACTTGCAACACCATAATCAGGTTCAAAATCTGCATCATCAGGATCATCTTCTGCAAGAAAGAAGACAACATAAATTCAGTCCTAAGTTCCCACAATGAAGAGAAGTCAAAAACTATTGCATCATCAAAGTCATCTCCAATTAAATGATAAGAGTTGCCTAAAAAACAAAGTATCCAAGTTCCTTACCCGACCGCAACAATATTCTAATAAAATAAAAAAATAAAAAATATTCAAAGGAATTACCATCTTCATCCTCTTCTTCATAATCAGCGTCAGCAGCATCAATATTTTCGTTGTCATCATCACCATCGTCATAATCTTCATTATCATTTAAAACTTTAGAAGTCCTAAGCACATTGTTGCTGGCTGCCGAAGGCTTTGATTGAGGCCTAGAATTCAACCCAGCTGAATGATGAAACCCTCTATAATGCATTGAGTCACTCTGCTCTTCCCCATCCTGCTCATAATATTCATCAGACAACATCTCGTCAGCTGGGATGTCAGACTGGCCTCGTTGTCCCTTGCTTACTTTTGGCCTGCCATCATCTTCAGAATCTAATTTATCTTCCCTGACATCCGAAGAATTATCTTCAGATCCAACAGCATTTCTGTAGTCAGACCCACTTTTAGTGTCCTGCCCAGAATCAGACCCACCCTGAGACATAGGCTGGCAGTCCTTCCAAAAGGTTGAACCCCACTTTCCAGCCACAGCCGTTCTCCTCCCAGAAGACTGCAAATTGGATACTCTTACACCAACACCGTCATCAGCAGCTGCCTCATTTTGCAACCTACTAGCATCATCCTGTTCAACTTCACTTTGATACTGCACATCCATGTTCATATCAAATTCCTTTTCACAAGAAATCACATCTACATCCTCATTCCCTGCAGACCTGTGAATTCTGTCAATACTTTGTCCCTGGCTCTTTTCTTCCAGGACACTTCGTGAAACTGTTTCATTAGAATAGTTCCTAAAAAAGGCCATCCCTTCACATGGAACTTCTATGAAATCGTTCAAACAATCTCTGCACCTATAATAGAAAAAGCAAATTCCTCAAATACTGCTTCTGCTGTCTCCTCTTCTACAACTTCTCCAAAATATCTGAGAAACAGACCAGCAAAGATTGGTCAGTTATATTCATGTCAAAGTAGAAAAATCAACAATCTACATGAGAATCCAAGTATGGAGACTGAAATTGGGGAGGAAACTACTCAGTAATCTGAGAACAATAAAAGCAAAAATTGGAAAACTCCACCAAGCTGAGACAACTAAAAAAACTAAGAAATGAACATCATGAACAGTTCTTCAGAAGAAAATGAATAACGGTATTGGGCTCGGACCCTTAACATATTGAACAAATGAAATTATCAGTAAAATGATTAGTTACCAACTCAAAATTCTCTTTTCTTTCTTTCCCCACATCTTGTCAGCAACCAAACAAACAGCATTAGACATGGAAAACACAGTACTAACTTTAAAACACCCAGAACCAGTAGAAACTTCTAACTCAATATTAGACATGGAAAACAAGCGCAAAACTAAGCTTCATACAAAAATCCCAAAACCTAGATAGTCAAGCAGCATCAAACAATTTTAAGTACCATAGCCACTGAAAATGAAGCCAAAAGCAATTGAAAATTCGACAAAATCTGATCCAATAATCCCAAACTTCATCAATGGCACAGGAGCAATCAAGTACTTAATTTAAACAGAGCAAGAAATAGATCAAAGAGCGAATTAACAAAATTGAACAGCATCAACCGCCAAAACCCCTTCAAACTTCCACAAGCAAACCCTAAAACAAAAACCGAGCCTAAATCCGTGCCCAGAAACCCTAATTTCAGAGTAATTTACATCGAAAGCAGCGAATCCGAACAGAGAAGTTAGACGATTGAGAACTGGCAGAGAGAGCGAAACAGAGGGAGAGACTCACCTTGTAAGAGCGCTACTAAACAAAGCCTATACAGAGAGAGAAAGAGAGGGTGTCCGCAGGTTAATAATCGTGCGCACCTATTCCCACGTGGACTCGCCGGGAAATGACCCGCTGGGACAAAGACACTGGTGTTTCGTTTCGGTTTTCCGGGTCGTAATATGGGTCCGGTTTCGGGGTGGGTATATGCGACGTGGCGGCTAAGATGCGCCGGAGATGAGGTAACGTCCGATTATCGAAGACGAGGGGTGGTTTCGAATTTATCGTCGGCGACGACGGTGGTGATGGTGGTGGTGGTGGTGGGTTTTTAGAGAGAGAAAGTAAGAGAGGGGGATATTATCAAAGGGTTAAAAAAAAATTAGATGAATATGCGGATTTAGTTTTTCTTTGGAGAAACGTGTTTATAGAGCCTTTCTCTCTCTAAACCATGTGTTTTTTCATTTTTAACTTAGCCAATTTGTAGGTCTAATGTGTACTGAACGACCAATAGGGCAAGCCCACGTATACTGAGCGGGGATGTTTGGTTTTGTGGGGGCTGACAATGGACGGCGTGAGTTATTATTATGAGAAATTCCATTCGTACCGATAATTTACTCTTCTACTCTACATATTGTTTTTAACATAAACGAACTATTATATACCATTATGAAATGACTACAGTATTAAGGAATATTTAAATTTTAAAATAAAGAACTCACTTTATTCACTATACCCTTCATCAACTTAGAGCATGTATAATGCAAATGTCAATTGATATGTCAATACAAATGTATATTATTGACTTGACTTAAGCTTAAGTTAATTAGCTATATATTTTTTAATATTTTTGTATTTCTCTTACAAATTAACATTTTTAAGTTTATTTATTTTAAAAATTATATCATTGAAATTATGTTAATGAGATCTTTAAAACATATTTAATAGGTTTTTTAGCAAGATACCCATCAGAACTTTGACTCAATTTGTATGTTATCACTTAAATTAAAAATTGAAGCAAGTTACTTCCTAAATTAAATTTTGTTTGCAAGTTACCACCTTCATCTAGATCCTCAGGGACTTTACGGAAGGTGGTAACTTGCATATTTGGATGAAAGTTATAACTTGCAAACAAAATTTAATTCAGGAAGCAACTTGTTTCGATTTTTAATTTAGGTGGTAACATGCAAATTGAGTCAAAGTTCAGATGAGTATCTTGCTAAAAAACCTATTTAATATTTTTTTAACAATTTAAATTAATTCTCAAATTTAATAAAAAATCATAATTCATATAATAAATTATGAATAGCGATCACTTGGCCAATACCAATCGCTCGACTACAAGCTGTGCTCGCATAGGCGCTGCCCAATTAAATTTTAAAAAGATTGCTCTTGGGTCCCACCTTGTCTCAGTTTTAAGGAAGTCAATTGGCAATAGCTATGTCAATTTTTTGACTTCTCTATTGATAAGTCAGTTCTATAGTCAATTATTGACCTCCCATTGCAAGTGTTTTTTCTTTCACAATGTCAATATATTGAACTGGCCTCCCCTATAGACCTTGCATTGCACATGCTCTTACTCTCACTCTTAAACACAACTCTAAGGCTATGATTAATGGATGAGAGTGAGAGTGAGGGTGAGAGTTAGTCTATACTCTCAGTAGTTGCTTAATGGGCCGGAGGTTGTGAGTTAGAGTAACAAAGGGTAATATTTGAGAGTGATCTATACAAAACTTGAGAGTGAGAGTGGGGTCCACCGAATAATATCACATGCGGATGGGGATAGCTGAAAGAAAGTGGGGCGATGAAATTCCTTCTCAGGCTTTCTGTCATAAATTTATTGTTGTTTTATTGTGTTGATATTAAATTAAATGCAGGGGGCAAATTTAGAAAAACGAGGAGATGTGAAAGCAGTCGACAAGTAACTGGCCCACGTGACAGAAGCTGACTGACGCAACATGAGGACGCATGCGTGACACAGACGGTCAAGATCCATGGACTGTTGCGGATCAACGGTCCAGATCTTCGGACATTTGTTTTTTTTTTTTTATTTGAAAACAGCCCTTACATGTGGCACATATCTAATCATCTATATTAATTACCGTTGGTGATCAACGACTGCAAATAAATGACTGTTATAATTATAATTAAAAAATATAAAAAATGCGTAAAAATTTCAAAAAATTCAAAAAAATTCAGAATAATTTAATAAAATTTTCAACAACTATTTCATCACTTGTCCTATAAATTGAGCATTCGCATCTCATTTTTTTCACACATCTATCTATCATTTTCACTCACCTATATTATATTGTAGAAAAATTTCTTTGCAATTTCAATCATGGTAAAAGGTCTCAATTGGTCCAATGATGTAGAGGTAGCTCTAGTTGAAGCTTGGTTGAAGCTTTCTGAAGATTGTGTTATCGGCTCCAATCAAAGAAACACCGACTTTTGGTGCAAAGTGTATGATGAATTTATTCGGAATTGTCCTCAAGCCCTAGGTCATGGACAACAACTTGGGGCGGTCCAAGCTCACTTCAAGATAATTAAGCAAACCACTAGTAAGTATCAGAAATGTATTTTAGCAGGGGAACGATCACGCACTAGCGGGCAATCACAAATTGATGTGGTGAGTTTTTTTGGTTAATTAAATTCAAATATCTTTGTTGGCCCAAAAAAAAATTTCAAATATTTTTATACAATTGATTTGTTTTTATGTTACTAGGTAAGTTTTGCCAATGCACGAGACCAAGAACTCGACAAGAGGAACCGTCCTTTTGGTTGGCACCATTGTTTTGTTAAGATGCAATACTTTGTGAAGTGGCAACATGAGAATGCCGACACCCCCACCGATGTCGACACCCTCACTGATGCCGATACCGATGACGCGGTTTGATTAAGCGGGATAAGCAACTGTCAAGAGTTGAAAAAGTCACCACAAAACAATTGGGAAGTGTTCTATCCCAAGGAAATTATACCAATTTATATCTTCAATCCTTAAGAGCTCAAACTTCCAGAATATAAGATTCTATCAAGAAGTTAAGTCCTAAAGAAATTACTTTCAAGACAGAAAGTTCAAAATCTTCAAACCAATCCCAGAGAGTTATGTTTAAACTGCTACCTAAGTTAGAAAACTATAAAATGAAAGGGCCAACTACCTAACACAAGGAAGTGATGGAAGAAATAGTGGATCGATTGTCTAAACTAGACATACAAAAAGGTCCAATAGTTAATGTCTTGTCTAAAGAAGACTCAGAAATAGAAGACTTACATCAAGTCTTCTTGAATCAGCCAGAAGAATTACACCCACAAATAAACAAAATTTCCTTTAAAAGAAATCCAATCCCTATATTTCATACCCGAAATTATTATCATAAACCGACACCTGTTGATATGGGATTTGAAGAAAATTTTTATTATGACACAGCAAGGTTTGATGCTGGGTCCATAGTTGAATGAAATATTGATGGGCGGATAGAATACCAGATAGTAGACACCATTCGTCAAATGCTGGCAGGAAAGGCCGCGGGTAATTTAGAAAGCCAAGTGTCATCAGCCATTGTTACGGGATTCTTAGGTCAATTAAAATGATGGTGGGACTTCCTAAAAGAAGAAACTAGAAATGAAATTCTTTATGCAACAAAAAAGATTGTAAAAACAGAACATGGAATGGAAGTTGAGAGTCATGAAGAAGATGAGGTAAACACTTTGGTTTATACTATTACCCTACATTTCGTAGGTACCGTAGACTTGCAACAAGATAGATCTAGAAAGGTCTTAATGAATCTTAAGTGTTCCACCTTATCTCAGTTTAGATGGTATAAGGATGTTTTTCTCGCCAAAGTTTTTACTAGAGCAGATTGCCACCAAGAATTCTAGAAAGAAAAATTCATCTCTGGTCTTCCCCCCCTTGTTTGCTGAAAAAGTGAAAAACCGTCTTAAAACAAAGAATGGAGATAGAATCCCCTATGATAGAATTACTTTTGGAGATCTAATCTCTGAAGTTTGTGGGGAAGGATTAGCTTTATGTATTGACATGAAGCTAAAAAGGCAATTAGAAAAGGAAAAATCTTCTAGAAGAAAAGAGATGAGAGATTTTTGTGAACAATTTGGGTTTTCCAGTATCCCTAGAATTTTAAAAAGAAAAACTAAATCAAGTGATAAAACCTATAGGAAGTATCCAAAACACGCTTAGGCTTGGAAGAATCAGGATTCAAAGAATCAAGAATATCTTAAGAAAAGATATAAAAAATTTTCAAAAAATAAACCCAAAAAAACAAGAAGCAAGGAACCACCAACCTGTTTTAACTGAGGAAAGGTAGGACACTACAAAAATGATTGTAGAGTTAAAGACAAAATTAGTGCTCTTCAAATAGATGAAGATTTGAAAGAAGGTCTTCTTAGCATTCTCCTACATTCAGAAGACTCTTCTAGTGAAGAAGTACTAGGACTAGAGGATGATGAAGAAGAAGGTTTTATAAGTTCTAGCCAGGATTTAGAAACAGAATGCTTATGCAAAAGGGTTAAGAATATGGAGTTAAGTGTCTTGACTAGTTAAGAAAACCTTCTCCTGAATCTTATTGATAAAATAGAGGACCCTGCTCAGAAAAGAGTTGCCTTAGAACAATATTTAGGAATGGTCAATGAATCACAGAGAAAAAAGGAAAAATCATTCACTTCCTCCATTGAACCATATAATTTCCAAAATATCTTAGAAAGGCTAAGTGCTTCTAAGAATAAAGTTTCTCAAGAAACAACAATTTCAAATCTTAAAAGAGAGATGCAGCAAGTCAAGGAAGAAATCAAAAACCTAAAAGGAAGGGTCAATGCTCTAGAATTATTCAAACTCTCGGAACACTTTGAGGAGCAAGAATTCGAGGAAGAATTCTCTGAAGAAATAAAAATGATTAAAAGTAAAAGGGTAAGTGAGTCTGGTATAGAAAATGAGGAAGTTAATAGTTTAAAGCTTATTAACCAAATCGACAAGGACTTCTCTCATAGATGGTTTGTGGAAATAACAGTTATAATAGCTCAGAGTTATAGCTTTTCAACCATAGCCTTAATGGACTCAGGAGCATATCTGAATTGCTTAAGAAAAAGACTATTTCCCACTAAATATTTCTCAAAGACTACCCAAACCTTAAATGCAGCCAATGGAAAAAGGATGAGGATCGACTACAAGTTGTCGAATGCAGCAGTCTGCAACAATGGGATATGCCTGGAAACACCATTTTTAATAGTAAAGGATCTTTCATAAAACTGTATTCTTGGCACCCTCTTTCTAAATATGTTTTATCCTATGCAGGTTACAGAAACAGGAATTGAAACCTCAATTGGCGGTTCCATCATAAAGTTTCAATTAATTCAGGAACCACATGTCAAATACATCAATATTATCAAAGACAAGATCAAAGGGAAGGAAAAGTTTCTCTTCTCTTTAAAGGAAGAAGTTCAGTATAAACATACTAAGCAAATTCTCAATACTCCTCAAGCACAAAATCAGGTAAAGGTTATAGAGGAAACCCTAAAAAAAGAAATATGTGATGATTTATCTAATGCCTTTTGGAACAGGAAATAACATATTGTAACTTTACCTTATGAGCCAGAATTTAAGGAATCTATGATTCCTACCAAGACAAGGCTCATACAGATGAATAGCACACATTTAGAGTTGTGTAAAGAGAAGATACACGATCTCTTAAAAAAAGAATTAATCAAGAAGAGTTCTTCCCCCTGGAGTTGTCCAGCCTTTTATGTTGAGAAGGCCGCTAGAATCGAGAGAGGAGTCCCCAGGTTAGTAATCAATTACAAACCACTTAACAAAGTCCTTAGATGGATCAGATATCCTCTACCAAACAAAAGAGACTTATTAAGTAGGTTATGTAAATCAACTATTTTCTCAAAGTTTGATATGAAATCTGGATACTGGCAGATTCAAATTAAAGAAGAAGAAAGATACAAACCTGCTTTCACAGTTCATTTTGGCCATTATGAATGGAATGTAATGTCATTCGAACTTAAAAATGCTCCATCAGAATTCTAGAATATTATGAATGAGATTTTTAATTCCTATTCTTCATTCACAATTGTTTACATTGATGATCTTTTGGTTTTTTCAACATCCTTTGAACAACATATTAAGCATTTAAAGATACTTCAAAAAATCATCATGGATGCTGGTATTGTTGTCTCTGCCAAAAAAATGGAAGTTTTCCAGGTAAGGATTCGATTTTTATGCCATAATATCTTTCACAGAACCATTATTCCCATTAACAGGGCAATCATGTTCACAGAAAAATTCCCTGATGAACTTAAAGATAAAACCCAGCTCCAGAGGTTTTTAGGAAGTCTAAATTACATAGCCGACTTCTACCACTACTACAAAAATGTCGATGTATATCAGTCGTGGACTGATATCTAATTGAGTAGTCATCTGATATAGCAAGTCATGTTCACATTTTAGATATCAGTTTTAAATTGATATGTAAACATTGTTTATATATATTTTTTTTCAATCTGATGTCATAAATACAAAATGGATATCTGATTTGATATTATTTCTGATATCTATAAAATCCGAGTATCAATAGTTCTGGTCAATAGATATCGTATTTGATACTAATACTGACATATAACCCAGTATCAATATCAAGTTTGAGATAGAATATGATATAAAACTATAGTATCAATATCAGGTTTATGATATAATCTGATATATAATCTTGATATCAATATTAGGTATGAAACAGATCCTGATATCTAAACATTGTTTATATATCAAGTCAGAGAAAGAATCTGATATCAAACGTTATAAAATATCAATTTTTAGTCCAAAATTGATATTGTTTAGTATGTCGGTTTCACAAAAGATAATTGGAATACAGCTTGCTATAAAATTTGAGCCTGTACATAAATTTGGCTAGAAATTTGTCCAGCCATAAAATCTTTCATTCTCATTCCATATATTTCAATAATCACCAATAACAATATTCAAAATTGCTTACAAATATCCACCAAGATAACCATATATTTTTTGTTTTGTAGAGGTCTAAACATACCACCAGCCTAATAACTAAGGCAATATTGCCTAAACCTACTTGTTAATACCTTTACAAAACCAAAACAAATTGTAATTAATGTACCAAACGCTGCCCACATGTACAAAATAGCATGGCAGCACCTAGCCTAATTAATCTGTAAATCAGCACTATATGTAGCTAGCTAGTTCTAACTTCAATTATGCCATCTTTTACAAAATATTCATGGCAGCATGTATGATCTAATTAAAAGCACCAAATCTTCAATCTTCTTCTATCTTTGCAAAAAATGAGCATGCACGACAGTTTTCTTCTATCCACAAAAAAGGCAAAACGTACACGACCTACCAATTAACTTGTCGGTTTAAAGATAATTGTTCAGAAAATCTCCCCATTCCACCACACCTCATCTATTTGATCTTGTGTGTATCTGCTTCGCTTGGTCTTAATATTGGACCACTGAAAACATCAAAGAAACATATATTCTTAAATTTAATCGATCACAAACATCATATTTGTGTGTACTTTCAAGAAAATTGTTTATCTTTGCAAAGAGACCACACTATAAGTGGATAAATACACTTATTCAGCATAAAGACACTTCAAACACCAAAACTACCTTACGTACATTTCAAAACTGGATGAAATGTACTCTAGTCCTCAAAACTACCAAGAGTAAACGGCTTCAAATTGAATCTCCAAAACATTATTTCTAAGATTCCACTTTGTCCACTTTGTGGGAACTAGCACTGGTCTTGAATCTGTGCCTAGAGTGACTAATTAACAGGATCGCCCCCGAGTTTCACCCAAAAACCCGAAGGGGTCATGTGGGAATCCAAAATCAAGGAAAATCCTACCGAAAATTCAGCAGAACCTCCCCTGAAAATGGACTACCCCAAAATTTCAAAACCTGTTTAAAAGCACTTCTAAACGGCAACCACCTCTACCACAACCAAAAAGGGTCTCGGACCCAACAAATTTCAAAGAAAACCCACTTAAACCTTAGGAGTGGTTATCAAAGCCATTAATCATTTACAAGAAGTTTTTACAAAAAAATAAACATGGCGCCTACAAACATGGCGCCTACAGGGTCTGGGAATGGAAAATGGATGCTATGCCTCGACGCGTTTGGCTCGACCTCCACCAAAGTTACTAACTAGGGGGACAATTTAAGACAAAACAAGAAAATTGTGAGATAACTCAGTGAGTGGACATGTTAAGAAAACAAAATATAAAATTAATTATCCTTTTAGAAGTCTTAAAATAAACATCTCTAAAAACCTCACAATCATTCTTTGCAATACCCCAATTTTAAAATCATATCGCAACCCATTTTCAAAAATCATCTCAAAACTCTTATATATAAAACTCACACCATACTTGTACCCGTACTGTAAACAACGTCCTGGCCATAATCCCCCACACGGGCAGGCTCAAATCCTGGCCACAATCTCGTACGGAGGGGTCACTCGGCACGAGCAGGCTCGTATCCTGGCCACAATCTTGTACGGAGGGGTCACTCTGCACGAGCAAGCTCGTATCCTGGCCACAATCTCGTACGGACGACCTTTCCGCACGAGCAGGCTTGTCCGATCAGTACATGCGTTTACACAACATTTCAAGGTACTCTTTGAAAGCTCTGCTTACTTTTGAAATATATATGAACAACCATTTTCTTCCTCTCAACTCCCTCAATGATCCGAACCCTAAAGTGTCATTTCCTCAAATCACGAATGTCTCAAACCAAGCATAAAGATTAAATGGATGAACAACCAAGATATATGTAATCCTTTCATAAACTAAGTAAAATTACAACACGCCTGTTAAATAAAGGTATATGCAATATGAATTCATGTAGAAATGCATGTCAAAATATTTCGGGATCGCTTAAAATTATAGATTCCAAGATCCGAAAATTGAACTAATATAAATGATTATTTAAGAAAGCTTAACATTTAAAACTCAAGTCAATTTAAATATAACCGAAGAGATTGGAATCACATAGTAAAGCATAATTTATTAAGATCAAAGTCCACTCACAAATTGGGAAATCTAGTTTCGATCCTCCGCCGGATCGTCACGAGCCACGGTCGCCTCGCCTGAAACAAGAAAATCATTCAAGGACAGCTTCATAATCTAAAAAAAAAAAGTGTCCAAATTCAATCTCAAATAAACTTTGTATAGTATATCTCAAATAGAGTTTCGTTCAAATGTCTTTTCGGTTCCGAAAAAGTGTCCAATTTGCATTTAAAATGAAGATTTGTCCACTCAAAGAACTCCTAACTAACCAAAATCAATAATCAACCTAGTTTCAATCTCAAATTCATGCTATTCAAAGGAATTGACGATTGGGTGGTCTGAACCACCCCTGTCGCCGTTTAAGGTGGCGGTCTCGACACCAAAAATCATAAATTCTCAAAATTTTCAGTTCTACCCAATAATTAAAGGTTCCTAAGGGTGGAATTTGTCCAAAAACACTTCAAAAACAACTCTAAATTCTGAAATCCAAGGGAAACCCGAAATGGGTCCCAAACCCCAAATTCCCAAAATCACAAATTCTCAAATTTGACTAGTAATACCATATGGGTTTTGGAAGCCTATGAAGAGAGGAAGAAAACCCACTAACCAATTTCTGGATCGGAGCTCGGAGGTGGCCGGAATCGGCAAGGGAAACCGGCGGCTGTTTTGAGTTGTTTCTTCATGCAGGGGCGCTGGTCAGCAGAGTGAAGCTCGGGGGGAAAACGACCGGCCCAAGGGGGTCTCGCCAGTGGTCCCGCGCCGTCGGGAAAGTGGCAGGACCACTGCCTCCAACAGTGATACCGCGCGTACACAAAGGGGAGGGAAGAGAGAGAATTGGTTCGGGGGAGTTGGTCGGCACTGGGGGTGTTCGCCGGAGCCAAGGGTTGGCAAGGGGTGACCGGTGATGGTGGGTGGTGGTGGCTGGGTGATGCGCGCAGGGGAGGTTGCGAGTGAAGGAGACACACCAAGAAAGGGGGGTGCGGGAAAGAGAAATAAAGAGAGAGAGAGAGAGAGAGAGAGAGAGAGAGAGGTGTGTAGAAAATTCTAGAGAGAGAGAGAGAAAAATCAAAAAAAAATTTCTGATGTTTTTGGGTATTTAAAAACTCACTTTCGAAACCTATCCAACGAACCCAAAGTCAAAATTGAAAGCCCATTTATTTAAAAAGTCAACTTTAGGTTAAGCCCCAAAAATAAAAATTTAAATCAAAATCCTTTTTATTTTCCAAACAAATCCCAAATCTTTAAAATATAATTCGACGTCCTTAAAAAAAATCTCTTAAAAACATAGTTAAATAAAAAATTTAACTTTCTAGTGGAAATTTGGATCGGGTTATTACACTAATAGTGTCCTGTGAAACACTTATTAAGAAGTGTGCTGGAAATACGTACTAACATGTCGAGCCACAAAATTTTAACAAATAATTAAAATATAAAGATATCGACAGTTGATAATCAATTTATGGTTAACAAAACATCAAACTAAAATAGTTTTAGGAACAAAAATCTGTGAATTCAATTTTATTAAGTCACACAAAATATTCAAAGCCTTCAGAGAATCCTTGGATGAATGAGGCTAAGGTAACTCTAAATACAAATTAGGACATAGACTATGTTGCCAAGATCCCACAATAAATATTTTTATCCTATTATGTTTACAATACTTAAACTCAAAAGAGAAAAAGTAATCTCTCTCTCTCTCTCTCTCTCAAATGAATTCCTCATACAAGCAATAAATGGATGTGCATACCTGCCCTTGAGGATAAATACTTAACACAGAAATCTTAGTTATATGACAGTTTATCAGCCTACGATTTGTTTTGCTTACCTGCCCTTGAGGATAAATACTTAACACAGAAGTCCATTGCAAATATCTAGATTACATAGTTTATCCATCAACATAAAAAGAACTTGTACATCTCTCTCAAAATATCCAAACGTCAATGTATCCATGATAATGAAATTCAAAAAAATTAACTACACTTGAGCACAAACATCTCAATACTTGATTGAATTTCTAAGAGTGATGTAGGCCTTTGAGTCTTTCATATTTGCAAAAGGGAAAACAAACATAAGGTTTGAGAATGGTTTCTGAAAAAGCGTGCACAACAATTACAAAATAGCACAAGAAAGCATACAATTCAATTGCAGTATTCAGAATACATATGCACACATATAGTGGGATAGAAGTTTTGGGTCAACAGTATTAAAGAATACATATGTATAAATAATATAAGCATATTGACCTCATGTAAGCACATGCATGTGGGTATATAGGCCTAATATATGTACAGTATGTAGTAGGACTAACCAAGTAGATCAGAAATAATGTGACATAATGCAACTGATACTACTACAATAATGTAAATAGACATCGATCAATAGACAACGATTCGTATTTTGTCCGTTATCTATAATAACCAATATCTAAACCATGAACTGATATTAATTGTTTCAATTAAAAATCAAATATACAAATTTTTGCTACAACTTAAATGTTTTGACTTAAGTTAGACCCAATTCTCCCCCCTCTCAAACACATTTAACATAGAAACTCTCAGACACTCTCTCTCTCTCTCACACCCACAGACCTCGTCATCGCGTCGCCGTTCTCACGATCCTTGTCACCGTCACGTCGCCGTTCTCACAGTCCTTGTCACCGTTGCGTCGTTGACCATGGCGATGACGTCGGCCCTCAAGAGCTTTCTCTGCCTCGCTCATCGTCCTGGGTTGCAACCAAAAGGTAAGATTAGTCATCGTCCTGGGTTCTCTCTTTCTCTCTCTCTGTCCTCGATCTTCTCTCTATCTTATCCTGCGTTCTCTCTTTCTCTCTGTCCACTTCTTTCTTTACTGAAATTAGGGTTTCAAAATTGGGCTTTTCTGTTGTTTAGGTTTTTCTTCAAATTATGGATTTCTTAGCTAGGTTCGTATGCTTCATGAAATTAGGGATATGGTGGATTTGTTTCTTCAAATTAGGGTTAATTTTCTATGGGTTTAATGCTTTATTTGCTTCTTTAAATTAGGGGGTTATTCTGTGGTTTTCTAGGCATGATTGATTATGTGAATTAACTTAGGAATTTTGGGTTTTTATTTGTGCTGATTCTGGCTTTTGGTTTAATCCACATTTTGGCTTTTGGTTTCAGCACCACAGGAGCTTTGGTAGGTGTACAATTTTTTTCGACTGGGGAGCTTGTGAGCCTGAGCGAGCAGCAGCTAGTGTATTGTGATAACGAGCTATATAAGGTTTGCCTTAATTTTACAAAGTTTGTTTGGAGCATCAGTACTTGAGTTTGAAGCTGCGGAGAAAGGTTGATAAACAGCTAAGCATAGACATACACATACATTAGCTATATATAATTAGTCGATGGCCCTTGTGTGCTTTGTGCTGCCTAAAGACTATACGTAAAGAGGTTGTCATAATTAAACACATATTTTTTGTGGATATTATACATATTTTTTTTTTTCTATTACATTTAGGGTTCTGAAGTCTGGCTTTTTTTTTGTGGTCAAAACTGAATTCATTACGCCCAGAGGCAAAGGTAGAGGAGGGAAGAAACCCAGTCCAAAGCCAAATACAAACAAATACGGGAGAAAAAGAACAATAAAACAGAAGAAGTAGACTTTATGAAGTCTGGCTTACAATTAGGTAATCATTCATCTTATGATGTGTTTCAACATATTTAAGTTATGTAATGTGTTTGGTAATGTTTTTCCTATTTGATATATGTTTCATTTTAATTTGTTTCTTCCTCAATTCCTCATCACTCTTTTTATTTTTTTCATTTTAATTCAATATTTGAGATCAAAGACAAGAGTCGCTTGCTAGAGTAGAGTATCATATGCCTCTAAATTGGTAATTTACTATCATTATTGTCTTTTTCCTTTTTAATTTAACATTATTGTCTCTGAGACTAAAGTTTCAGTTTTGAATTTATTTTACTAATTTTTCATATGTGTCCTGGGGTTCTAGGCTATGGATCATTTAATTTGGTCATGTTAGGTATCCTTGGCATGCTTATCACAAGCAGGTATGATTTCGAACTTCCAAATTTTCGTTTCGCTTTAGTTAGTACAAATTTCCGTCTCTCTCTTTTAGTACTTCAATTCTTGGTTGCAGACCTTTTTCTTTTTATTCTTTTTTTACAGGAGTTTTTTATTTGGTTGTGTTTGGTTGATGAGAAAGTGAGGAAAAAGAAACGAATCAAAATGAGAATTGCCGTTTATAAGAATATGGGCATGTATCACTTTTTAATTTTTAATTACCATTTTCAGTTGTTCCTGTTTATGCATATGGGCATATGCACATATGGGTTTATGTTGATCTGGTGTATTTATGTTAACCTTTTGTACACATGTATTATGGTTAGGTTCCATTTGTATATTTGGTGGAACTTTGGAGAAGTGTGGGTTTGAGCAAATTATTCTATTTGGTTGACGAAAAAGAATGTGTGGGGCGGAAAAATAATTGATGGGGTTTCACTTTGATATTATCAACTTTCATTTAATAATCCACTTGCATTGAATATTATAAGTACTATTTTCATCATCAATATGTTTTATTTGTATACTGTTAGCTATATATGATCTGTTTTTATTCATGAGAATTCTGTGGAAACTGCTCACCTCATGAATTCTCTTGAAATCCCCATATATATCAAACTATAGGTTCTAATGTATGAGGGAACATGCCTTTGTAGTCTTTGTGGGAACTTGGAAGAAGTAACCCCAAAATCAGTTTCCAGCGTCATCCAAATACCAGAATGATGCCACAAAAGCACAGAGCAAACTCCAGCCTCCAGGCATAGGGTTGCCAATGGCGGGAGTAGCAGTTTCATAGTGCATCTTCTGCCAGATCGCCACCAAATCCACCTCTACCACTCTCCTCCACACTGTCTGCTCTCTCTGTTTTATTTTTCCCTTTTACTTGGTTTTGGCTGCTGAGAAAGTCAAGCTGCCAAATGGGTTTGTCCCAATTTTCATTTTCTCAGTAACCAAACGCTGTGTTTCATACTTTCTCTTGATCTTGGGGCTGTAATTGGTCTCTGGGTTGTCTTGCAGGATGACAAGGTCGTTGCTTTTCAAGATATCAGACCCGCTGCTGCAAGGTATTGAATGACTCCCCCCAATCCCATTCATCAGTGTCACCATTTTCAATTTAAAATAACAATCTTGATTCTTGTAGGCATTACTTGGTTATTCCTGTGGATCACATCCCAACTGTGAAGGATCTTCAAAGAACACCTCAAGACTACTCTTTGGGTAATCTAAATGTTGCTCAAGCTTAAATGATTCATGGTTCAACCAATGTGGGACTTTTTTCTTTGTTTTTTCATCAATATATGTATTAATCTTACACCCCATTGTTTTCATTATTGTTCAGTATGTCACATGTTAGAAGTGGGGAAGACTCTATTACAATGAGATGCACCTCAATGCCATCATTTGGGGTTTACGATATGCCTGAGGTTTCTCTGACCTCCAACTTGTTCATTGAAGTGACATACCTAATTACACTTGAACATATGAAAATATATAAAATATATGTCTGTGGGATCATTTGGATTTCTTGAAGCTGAAAAGTTGCTGGAGAAGATAAAGCCTCTCTCACCAATTACTTCAAAAGTGTGATTTGCGTTATAAATTAGTAGTGAAACATGATACATTGGCTTTCCCTATTTAGTGGGTAAACTATGTAAAACAGAAAAAAACATATGTCATGTTAATCGTTATGGTGAGTCATATATCTTGGTTTGCTTACCCTTAGAATATATATTGCTTCAAATTCTAATACAAGTATAAATATTTTTATTCTCCATTGATGCTTCTGTTTCAGTTTTGTGGTGCTTTATATTAAATTACTGTAAGTGTAAGTGATGCACATGAGAAATGCTAAGATTCCCTCTCTACAAATTCTCTGGAAATTGGATGTTGGAAATGTATGAGAATGTTGGATGAAATTTATGGAAGCATTTAAATTGCACAAATTGGATGTTGCATGTTGGAACTTTTATATCAAATATTTGGCAGGAAAACTTGATATCTAACAACCCATTTTATTTTATTTTTTTAATTAAAAAATATTTACAATATCAGTTAAACACTGCTATCTAATATCTATTAAATCTGATATTTATATATGTATATACATCGAAATAACAAATAATACTGATATCTAATGTCATTTTTATATCACATTACAACTCAAACATGATGTTTAAGAGACTTATAATATCTAAAACAACAATCAAACAGATAACTAATATGTACATATATCGGTTTTAGTTACAAATTCAATGTGTTAAAAATATTATATTTCGCTTTGATAAAAAAAGTGATGTAACAACCTACCAAATATAGCTTTTGATGAGTTTATAATATCGAAAAATAGAACCAAACAGATATTTAATATACCTTTTAATGTTAGTTCTTGAAAAAATAATGATATTGAAACTATTTTACATATCGGAATCCGTTCATTTATATAGCAGAAACTTGAAAAATCGATATATATTATTTATTAACAATATCGGATATTTAACAAATAGGATGTCTAATTTGATATAGACATCGGCCCAAAACTGATATTGAAAATATGGTACATTAGATATCACGTCTGCCCTTATCGGTGGCAAACTTAATAGACATCAGTGTTCCACTGATATCTAATGGGGTATTTCCTTGTAGTGTTATTACACAACGGTTTTGTAAAA
This sequence comes from Dryas drummondii, assembly GCA_003254865.1. Taxonomy (NCBI): domain Eukaryota; kingdom Viridiplantae; phylum Streptophyta; class Magnoliopsida; order Rosales; family Rosaceae; genus Dryas; species Dryas drummondii. Next base: position 760,715 of record QANW01008856.1, on the reverse strand, counting down.
AACCATTATATGAACATATAATATCCAATGGTATTCGCTCTTGGGATTTTTCTTAAATTATTAAACACAATAGTTTTAGACAAAACTGTTGTATTTGGTAAGTTTTAAGAAAATAAAGAATTTGCAGGTCTTTGTATTTGGCCAAAAGCGGAGGCGTGCTAATGAACAGTCCTCGCGCTTTAAGTCTAATTTGGTCAAAGCCCTCTGACTTCACCTACTTTCAGACACTCATCCCCCATTCAATCTCCATCTTCGCCGTCCTCAACTCCTCATCGCGCAGAAGTCTCTCACAACTCGATCTCTTTCCTTCCGCACTATCCAAATTTTCTCCCTCTCTCTCTCTCTATCCCTCTCTCTCTCTCTTCCTCTCTCTACGTCTATTAGTGTCTCTCTCGCTCTCTCTCCATTTCTGCTACTGACCGTTCTCGACTAGATTTGGGAGCCCAACTAGTAAAGCTCATATAAGGTTTCGCTCTAACTCTAAAGCCCATCCCTATCTAATTATGGTTTTAATGTTGGTTAAATTTTCTGATTTAGGATTTAGGGTTTCATACAAGAAAGCTTTTCCCTATCTGATGGGATTTTTAATGTTTATTTGATTTTCTTAATTTAGGATTTAGGGTTTCATACAAGGAAGCTCCTCTATGAAAAGCATAATTTCTCTTTTCGTCGATTCTTTTCTTTGTTCAATTTCGGTGAGTTCTTCAACTGGGTACCTGTAATTTTTCCTTATATTGACTTTTATATGATGGGTCTTCTCTTTCTTTTAAGTTTGAGATTTCTTTTCTTACATTTTGATGCATCTCTCCCACCTCCCACCTACATACCCATTCTGATTTTTTTTTTTTTATCTGTGGTAATACATGAGTTGGTGAATATTGTGTCTGTGTAGCTGTGAGAGAGAGATCGAGAGAGAGAGAGAGAGAGAGAGAGAGAGAGGATGGGGAATGGAGAGGGTGGTATAACCATCAAAGTTTGTTTAAGAAATTAATAAAGGATATATGTGTTTCTATGAGCAAAGAAAAAACAAAGCCATTCTAAAATCTCCAATTAAGCTAGACTCTTTATCAAATTATGTTTATATAGAGGACTTGGTAATTTTCTTTGTTCTGCTTATTTTGTGCTTTTAGAGTAGTTTGTAATCTCTAAAGACTAATCCATTCTTTTGAATACTTGTTCTACCAATTTTGTGCTTAATAATTTACTTTAATTTTCCATTACTTGAATCTCACTCTAGGCAAATCTAAGAGAAAAAATAATTAATTAGTATATAGGTGTTTTTCATTAATGAGTTATACGTGAATGCATAAAATGTTGTTGTGGGAGATGCATGCTATTCGTCTTGAAGCTCATGTTGAACAAATGTTTGATGGTTTAGATGATGCAGATGGTGCAGAGGATGTATCCTTTGATGAGCTCGTGGGCATGCAAGGACCTGTGTTTCATTTAATTAGTTGAAAATGCATTCACTGTAAGTTGGTTGTCACTGCTTTTCCCTGTCCCCTCCTTTTAATTTATGGTTGTTGACAAGTATATTGTTTCTCAGGTTTTACAGTCTTTTCCTAGTTGCTCTCCCTGTAATCTTTATCTTTTGTTCTTATATTTTTACCAGTCTCTTTTGTATTCTTAATCAAAGGAATTTTCTTATTTATGTAATTAATATTAACGTGTTGAGTGAATGAGGGACCCAAGTTTTGTTGAACTTCTAAATTTATCATGCTTTTTCCAGCATATAAGCTGTTGATATTGTTAATATATTTGTTTTCCTTTCTCTCCTTGTTTTTAGATCCATCAGCTGCTTTATTACATCATCTTGGAGAGCAATTGAAGCAGGGGACTAATGTTAGTCTCTCTGTGCTAAGGCTTTGGAATCGATCAAATCAACTAGTTTATATGTAAGCTCTTGACCTTTTTTGTTTCTTGCTATACATTTTGTTAGGGGTACTTTGATATATCATAGATTCTTGCTTTATCTTAGTCAAACCCAAGTCTATTATTGCTGCAATTCATTGTTACAGAATGCATCTACTCAATCACTTTTTAGTGTTGGGAATAGGATTTTGGATGACAACATTGAGAGAAATAATGGCAATGTACCTCATGTATGGTAGTAAGAGGATACATGGATGCGATATTGTTGAAACCTTTATGAATCCATGCACATTTATAATTTAATTCCTTGTTCTCTACTGTACATTTTATTTTGTATCTTTCTTTTGAGAAAACTTTTAGCCATCTTTTTATTTTGTATCTTGCATAGTCCTTCCAACAGTTATAAGTGAATATTGGTTTGGTTCAATAACTAGTGGCCAGAACTAGTTATTACATGAACCCAGTTGCCAGGTTCTAACAAATGTAATTTTTTTTTGTACAAGAATAGATGCTCAAGTATCAAATGATTTTCACTCACAGAAGAAGCTGAATGCAGAAAAATTTAAAAGCTAGTTAGACAACCAAGTACTAAATTAATCATTTAGCTTATATTAATCACTTTTGGAATTTTAAATGGACCCATTTGAAGCCTCATGTATTTTATTAGTGATATGACTAGGAAAAAAAGGAGAAAGAATGGCTGAACAGGTCTCTTTCAGATTGTTCTTGGTTGCAATCTATGTCTTCTACTTTTTTGTATTTTATAACTTCTTTTCTCTTTTATTAATTTTCTGCTTCTACAGAATTAGGAATCTAAATACATAATGTAGTTATATAATTTTTTTCTTTCTTAAATTATGGTTTGGCAAGGTGGTTATCATTCTTAATTGCTTTCTCCTTAACAATATTGTAGAAATATGTTTGTAGAAACATTTTTGTTGGGCCTCTAACAGTTGTTACCATCTGCAAATCTCTTGAAGAAAATTATTAAATGGCTTGTACATGAGTAGGAGTCTTGAAGATGTAATTTTTTTTTTTGTAGTAGCTTGTACAAGGTATCACTACTATAAAGTTTCTGCAGGATTCACTGTCCAAGTACTTTTTCTCATGATCTTTTTTATTGTGTGTGTCTCTGTGTATATGCCCATATGTTGTACATTTTCTCTTTGTATTCATTAGTAATAAATGTCATTCTATTTGTTCTCTTTAAATCCATAAATTGATCACTATGGTACTTGAATCATTATTTTAATTGAGGAAGTTATCCACTTTGTAAGGGAAGTTCATGTCTTGTGGCAATTTATAATGTGCTTTCATTATTTTGGTGGCTGAAAGATTAGAAAATTCTAAGGGAATAAAAGGAAACAAATTAATTAACTTTGGGTATTCTATTTTGGGTGAGCATGAGGGTGTTGGGTGCAGGCATGAAAAACTTGCTGGATTTGAGCTTATCAATTTAGGAGCATATGGTTTTTGCTGATTTTGCTTAGGAAGTTCATGACTTGTTGGATTTTGTGGCAGCTTTTATTTCTTTGTTGATTTGATTGATTCGAAAAACTCTAACAAAATATGACATTTAGAATATATATCATATATGGCATATTGTTGAAAGAATTTGTTTAGGAAGTTCATGGCTTGTTTTTGCTTAGGAAGTTCATGTCTTGTTGGATTTTGTGGCAGCTTTTGTTTCTTATCTTGGCTAGTTTTTGTTGATTTTGCTTTGGAATTAAGTTCATGTCTTGTTGGATTTGTGGCAGCTTGACAAACTTGGCTGATTTTGTATTGATTTGAGCTTGTTTAGTTTTGTGTATGGCAGAATTTGTTGATTTCAGCTTGTTGATTTTTGTGTACGGCAGATTGTTGTGTTAGTTTATTCTGAAATATAGTGCACTATCTATTTTTACCTTGTTTTAGTAGAAGAGAAGGAAGGACAACACATATACCTAAGAAGATATTGACGATGTCCGGGTTGAATGGGCAAACTTTTTGGGGCAGTAAACGTAGACTTACATGTTGGAGTTTTGCATGACAACATTTTGAACTTGAATTTGTAGGTCATGTGTTTAGCTAGCTAGATTAGCTTAATTGGGGGATATTAATAATTGATAGGCTTGCTAGTGATTAGATAGATTGTGGTTGGTTTTTTTGTATGGCGTGGAGAGTTTTTGTGTATGACATAACTGGTTGTTTGTATATGCCATTGGGTTAAGAAAGGTAGTAAGCTAGATATATATATATACAATTACTACTTTTTTTTTTTTGCCATGAATATACATTATTACCTTAAAATACTTTATATATATGATTTGGTACTTTATAAATTTCAAAATCCTTTAATATTGTGGATCAGTTTAAATTTGAGCAAATGGTTATTTGTGAATATATATTTGTTAGGAATGTACCAAAAAAACCTATCTCAGCTTGTGCATTTTGTTCATAATTGCATTATGGTATTATAGTAAAGACAATTGTGAGCTTCTTAAAACAAATGTAAACATGCACATAATACAACAGTTTTTCAATTAAAAACGTTGGTTGTATCCTTAACTTACAATGGTTCAATATCATAAATCATTATCTAAAAAGTATACTACACAAATCTTAAAAAGTCATTGTGCTAAGTGCATACAACAATTTATAACTCAAAACCGATGTACCAAATAAGTATATACAACGGTTATATAGTTAAAACCTAATATTCTTAATGCATTTATACAACGATTTCATGTAAACACCGTAGTATAACAGACCTATAGACATGACAGTACACCTATTTTTAATAGCATACACAACAGTTATCATGCATAAACCGTTGCTTTAATGGGTATATTCCCTCGTGGCCAAAAAAAAAAAAAGGGTATATTCCCTCGTCTTTCTACCTAATATAGTTGTAAAACTCATATTTTACATAAGGTAACCGTTGTTTAACATATATCCACACATCGGTTATTAAATATAAACCGATGTGTAGATTGGCACTCAATAATGGTATCCTCTAAATCATTGATTTTTAAGAATGTATATACAACGGTTGTCCATATATAACCATTGTGTAGGTGCACCAAGACAATGGTTTTTGACCATTGTTTATTGGGGTATGAATAGATATCGGTCGATTAGACGACGGTAAATGGGCAACTTACACAACGGTCAAAATCCGTCGTGTGAATGCTATTTTGTTGTGGTGTGAACTTACTTTTTTCAATTCCTCTATGTTCTTGCAGATTTCCTTATTATATATTGAGCAAATCCGAGCATGGAGCATAGAGCAAGCAAACAACAGTGTTTCCCTGCTCAAATACTTTTGGAACATTAGGACATATACAACATTAGTGCATAGTTTAATGCATATAGGAAAATTAATTTAAACAAATAAATTTCTTAGAAAACCTTTTCTGATAGCTACAATATGCCGACCTTTGTTAATACATAATAACAACAACCATACAACAAGAATATTTCCTCCTTTGGAACCATCAAATTTATTTTTAATTTGTCAATATTTAAAAGGCAGGAGAAGGAGGGAGGGAGGGAGGGAGAGAGAGAGATGGCAACAAAAAAATTTTCTCTAGCAGTTTGTTGTGGTAACTACTCAAATAAAGCATCCATAATGCATAAGGCGTGACATATGATTTGGAAAAATACCTAATCAATTTAGAAGTAATGTTCCTGCAATCTTTCAATTCCTTTATGATATGACTATTCTGAAGTCGAGAATACATACTATTTCATTCAAAGCCTATGCAATCGTCATGAAGCAGTCTCCTTTATGATTATACAAACCAAAGAAATTGTAATAATTAACTTATTTTATAATTTTTAAAAGCACTCTCAAGGTTTATATTATTTTCATAGATATTCTAGATTCATTGCATCTCTTTTCTTTTTTCCTTTTCAAAATATTAGTACCCAATAGGCAATTCGGTTATCTAATTAAAATTTTTTTTTTAAAAAAGCAAATGACAATGAAGAGAAATCATCTAACACAAGATTGACTTAACAAATCAAAAGGTAAAGCCACAACATTGAGAAAGGACAATTCCCTGACACAATGCAAAAGACATGATACAAAAAAATGGTCACTTTACCATTGCTTTTTCAACAACAAAATTCCCAAGCTATCCTTGTTCAAGATATGACAACTCTAAGACTCCTGGCAGTTAATTCTAATCCTTGAACTGAAGAGAGTGGCTAAGGCCTTTCACTATGGTAAACCCATTTTTTGTGACCAAAAACCCATTTTGGGTCACAAATAGTGCTGTGACTCAATTCTCACTGCAATGGTGTTGTGACCCATTTTGGGTCACAGTGTTCTATACATATTTAAAATATGCCTAATATTGATTAAGTGATGTTTAATTGATAATTTAAAATTTAAAGTATAATAAAAATTATTCTATTGGTCTTATTTTAATGAGATCTTTAAAAGAAGGTTAATATTGAATATATTTAAAATAATAAAATTTCATAAATTAGACAACATAAGCTTTACAACATCGGGACTTCAACAACCACAAACAAGAAAAACAACACGATGATTTAAAGGAAAAACAAGAACAACACGATCACTAAAAGAAAAAACAAGAACAATACGATGATTTAAAGAAAAAACAACAACAACAACAACAACAACTGCATTCGCCATGACAGAAAATGAAGCGAACTTCTTATTCGAAGTCCGATGATGAAGAATTGACACCCTCGTAATTATACCAATTTGAGATCTTCTGTTCGGTTTCACACTCATCACATGGTTGAATCAGAGGGTTCTTCCCACAGGTGCATGGCACGGGTGGTTTGGGCTCTGACAGGTGGTTCAACCATTGGTGGCGAAGATTTGGGTGGTTGGCTAGATCCTTGAGCTCCAATCTCATGCAAAATTCACACAAAGTGACCAAAATATTATCCGAACACTTGCAGAACCTCTAGTCTGGTTCTTTTGCACGCTCCATCATTAAACAATAATCGCACAATGGTGCAGCACAGTTAGGGAGACATTTACACAAGCTTTGATCACACTGTTGTTTGGAGCTCTCACCGGTGCCTTGCTTGGAGCTCTCACCGACGCCTTGCTTGGAGCTTTCACCGACACTTTTCTTGGAAGAGGAAGCCATTTCTAAACGATAGTTATGTGGATGTGTTGGCCTTATAGTTAAACCTTGGTATTTATAGGGAAAAAATCATGATAACTTGCCCATTGGATTCCCTGATGGATTCACAAATACTCAAATCTCACATGTGAAACAACAGTGTTGTGCATGAGATGGAGTATGGAGTCAGTGTATAGTCTTGTCATTGGTTCAGTGAATTATTTTGCAAGCATGTGATGGTTGTGTCATGTCATGTCAGCTAAGAGAAATCAATGTCTTTATTTCATTTCACACACTGCAACTGACAAACACAAACACATTTAAACGGCAAATACAAAGACAAATAACAAACTTCAAGATCAACTGCGAAGATTAACCTAACATACGATAATGAGAACAACATTGACGAACCATGATTCCGATTCAGTGGGTTGGGGCAAGTGGTGGGTTCCCCTCTCGGATCCAGATGTGCTCAATCAAATTTGTTTTTAGGGATTCGTTAACATTTCGGTCCCTAAGCAAATTCCGACGAATATTCATCACAGGTAATGATGATGGAGCGGCACTGGTCGGACATGGTTCTACACCTTCGTATTCAGCTTCTGCCCTTCTAGTGCTCGCTTCTGGGTCTATTGGGTCATCCCTACAGTCATCCTCAGGGTGCTTATCCTTCACGATCATATTGTGCAATATTATGCACGCCTTCATGATATACCCAAGCTCAATTGGACGCCAATAACGAGCAGGTCGTTTTATAATCTGCCACCAGGCTTTTAAAATTCCGAACGCCCTCTCCACATCCTTCCTGTATCCCTCCTGTCGAGCGGCAAACAACTTATGGTGGGGAAGAACGGGACTGTGCAATGTAGTGATAAGAGTTGACCATTGAGGGTAGATCCCATCTGCAAGAAAGTATGGAATGGTGTAGTTTGTCCCATTCACAGTGAATTTCACCCTGTGGTTTCGGCCGGAAATCATATCATCAAAGAGATGAGAATAGTCCAGCACATTGATATCATTATTTGACCCAGGTATACCAAAATTTGCATGTCATATCCACGTGTCGTACCCAGCAACGGCTTCAAGGATAACTGTTGGGACACGATAATGCCCACGGTAAACAGCTTGTTCGGCCATTGGGCAATTTTGCCATACCCAATGCATGCAATCCAAGCTACCAATCATACCTGGAAATCCTCTACGGCTCCCCTTTCGCAAAAGTTTTCTCAAATCGGTCGGGGTAGGCCTCCGGAGATACTCTGGTCCAAAGACGTCAGTGATGGCTCTCACGAACTTCAAGAATGACTGTCGTATGGTGGTTTGGCTAATGGTCATTGACTTTGAGACCAAATCATATGGAATGCCATATGCCATCACCCGCAGTGCTGCAGTCACCTTTTGGTGAGGTGTGCAACCCACTCTACCGACAACATCAACTGTTGGACGGAAATACTCATCCTGGAGGCAAACCGCTTCGAGAATTCTATTGAACAACGGTTGGTGCATGCGGCATCGCTTGCGGAAAATCACGGTGTCCTCGATTGGCGAGGGGATGAAGTAGTTGTCCATGAGACGTTCGTGAGTGGCTTCTCGATTCCGGTGTGTGTACCGGCGACTTGAAGAAGTACCGCCATGCCTTGGTGTACTGGCGACGACAGTATGACCCATTGACACAATCAACTGACCCACCATCTCCCTTCCATCCTCTTCCCTATCCCATTTAGCATCAAAGTCCGAAGACGAAGAGGAGGATGAATACACATACAAAGGATTCATTTTAGTGTTTATGGAATGAGAAATGATCTTGAAATAAGATTGAGTGTAACATGGTAAATATAGTGGTATTTATATTGAAACCACATGCATTTGAGATAAGGAATGAATGGTCCACATTCATTTGCTTTATGATGGTGTAGTCATTTCATGCATCAGTCTTATCTACTGTAAAGCATGCATCAGTCTGTGGTTAATAAGTGAGAATCCAATGTTGGGTGGAAATGCAAACATGACTTGAATAAATAGCAAACCATGACTTAAAACAAGATTGACGTTCAAATTAAAGGATACAATTAAAGAGCAAACATAATTTAAAACAAGATTAACATTCAAAATAAAAAACACAATTAAAGAGCAAGGTCTCATTCTAATTATTAGGCGGGTACCCCTGGTTTGAGTGATTGAGGTTGGAAAGATCCTTGTAGTATTCAGATGGAGTGCACTCCGAACTGTGGTTAGCACGCATTTGCCTCCTTGCAATGACTTTAGCCATTTTTTGCTCCCAATACATCCGTTGCCCATCATTCATTTTGGAGAGGTCTTGGCCCATAGTATTTTGTTCTTCTCATTCTAGCTGCCTCTCGATCCTCATCCTTTCTCTTGCTTCCTTTGTGGCATCTCTTTCACTCCTTGCACGCTTCCTGTCAAGTCTCGTTTGTATGAAAATCCTTGAATTTTCATTATAATGATCTACTGCCTCAACCATATGAGTTTGGACGGGTTCGGCTGCCTTGGCCCGTTTTGCATGGTTTCTCCTTGGTGGCCTTGGCCGCGAGGAACATATTGGTTGGAATGGTGGTGGGTTTTCGTCCTCACCAAGTGGTATGACTGGATCGGCCTCCTCGGGATCATCATCGGTGGGAGTGTTGGCATTGTCGGTGGTGGGGGTCTCTGAATCACTAAACCGAACAGGAGCATGAACCGCAGCGTACTTTGCACTTTCCTTTATTTTTTCTTAAATGTGCACCCATGGAAACTTGAATTCAGTCTTGTTTCGAAAGCCTTCAAGTGCTTGCGTAAACTACAATAATAAAATAAAAATAAAAATATATAAATTTTCTTGTGGAAATGCAAACATAACTTCAATAAATAGTAAATTTGCTACATTTATAAACAAAACAAAAACCATAATCATACAAATATATAAATATGCTTGATAGATAAACATAATACAATATAATAATATCATTATATAAATATGCTACATTTATAAACAAAACACAAAATAATCATACAAATATATAAATATGTTTGATACATAAACAAAACAATAAAATAGTAATACCATTATATAAATATGCTTCATTTATAAACAAAACATATAATAATTATACAAATATATAAATATGCTTGATAATTTGATAAAACAAAAAATAATCATACAAATATATAAATGCATAAAAACTTACCACATTGGCATCATTTGCACCACTTGCGCGCATTCGCTCGGCCTCCAATAAGCAAGCATAAAATTTGTTGCAATCACGCGGAATATCTTTGAATCGTGCTTTAACACCGCCAACCTTACGAATGGTTTCACCCCCCATGTTACGCTTGAAAATTTGATAAATTTGTTCCCAAAGCATGGCGACTCTATTTTGGGCACCAAGACAACCGTCGGGAGACCTCTCTAGGTATGCCATCACTAGGGCTTCATCTTCAGCTACCACCCAAGCATTTACTCTAGGAGCCATGACAAAGAAAAAAAACATTTGTGCAAATTTGGTAAACAAAGGTTGTAATTTGTGATGAAACCATATGAGTGTTGTGTGATATATATAGACCCATTTGAAAATATAGCTGTTGGAGGGTTTGGGGAATTTTTTAAAATTTTTTAGCAATTTTTCAGATACTATTTATATTTTAAATGATTTATTAATTATTTGTTAAAAAAAAAAAGATTTGGCCGATCTGGACCGTTGATTATCAACGGTCCATTAATCTAGGCCTTTGATTTGTTGCCTGGCCCATCTAAAAAAAAAAATGAAGACAAAGCACAGCAGCCGTTGATCACCAATGGTCATCTCATCTGGAGCGTTGGTGACCAGCTAAGCAAGTCACGCGTCAACATATGTGACAGGACCGCCCCCGAATTTCACCCTGAAACCCGGAGAGGTCCTGCGGGAATCCAAAATCAAGGAAAATCCTACCGAAAATTCGACAGAACCTCCCCTGAAAATGGACTAACCCAGAAATTTCAAAACCTGTTAAAAGCATTTCTAAGACAGCAACCACCTCTACCACAACCAAAAAGGGGTCTCAGACCCAATAATTCCAAAATAACCTTATAGTTTAAGTATGGTTATCAGAGCCACTAATCCTATTACAGCAATTATTACATTTAAAGATAGGAACTTCTAAAATGGAAATGAATCCCTACAAGATCCGGGGGCAGAAAATGAATGTGATTTGTCTCGACGCGTTTGGCTCGACCTCCACCAATGCTACTACCTGGGGGGGGGCAATTTAAAACAAAACAAGATAAATCGTGAGATAGGCTCAGTGAGTGGACAGTTAAATGGAGATGAAAATCAAAGATTTAATATCTTTTCAGAAAAACCCTTTTTACACACGTTTAACTCTAAAACCTTAAAATGTCTTTTGAAATCCCCCAGTTTTTAAAACCATTTCTCACTAAAATATAAAATATGAAGTTGAAAATCAAACTTTGAAAATCCAAGTTCTCAAACTATAATCGATATTGTCAATTTATAAATAAATAACTTGAGCTAAAAACTTTCTTCACTAACATTCTCAACATATTGAAAATCAATAAATTGTTCAACTGAAACCGTCTTACTTAAACCTTTGCTGTCATAAACTCATCACTTAAAATTCTTAACAATTGAAAACACACACCAGTCAGTTACCCGTATAATCTGTCATACATGCGCAGAGCTGAGAATCTGTCATACGCATGCAGAGCCATAAATAATCTGTCATACATGCGCAGAGCTGAGAATCTGTCATACGCATGCAGAGCCACAAATTCTGTCTTACGTGCACGCAGAGCCACCCCCAAAGGGTCAAGCATCACGACACACGGCCCAAAGCCTATGTGTGTACCGCAATGGGTCCCAAAAACCTATCTGATCTGATAACCTGTAAGGGTACTGAAAAGGTGGTTTGAAAAACCGATAACTCATAAACACATAATCCAAATCTCAAATCCTTTCATTTTTCTTCCAAAACTCTTCTTAATAAAACCAAACTCATTGAATATATATTTGTTCAACTCACAATATCTAAATTCATAAATCCATGAAACTTTGAAATGCAAAAATCATAAATATCAATTTTAAATTTAGGAAAGAAGAATTTAAAAACCAAATTTTAACTTAAAATTCTTTAGCTTAAATTCAAACTCAATATAGCTAAGTAATGAAATTTAATCATCAACATATAAAACATTTCAGAAAGATTAAAAGTTAGTCCACTCACAGTGAGAAAATCTAATGTCGATCCTCCGCCGGATCGTCGCGAATCCCGGTCTTCTCGCCTATAAAATAAACAAAAAAAATATAGATTAGTCTCGGTTTTATGACCTTTAAAGGATGTGTGTGTAAAGTCTAACGTCCCACTCGACTTCGTTCCTATGCGATTGGTTACGATCTACACGAATCGACCAATAACACTTCAACAATCGCCCCTAACGTTTCCCGGCTCAACCCAACCACAATCATTATAACTAATATCGTTAACTCACTCAACAATTTTTCATAAATACTCTAAAATTATGGAATATCAGTAAGGGTTCGAAATCACAAAATTCGCTGCCCAAGGTGGCTGTTTCAAAGCCCAAAATAGCTAAATAAGGCTGACTTCAACAAGGCCAAATCAATTTCTCAGTCCTACGCATAAATTGAAATTTCTAGAAATGAAATTGTCCCAAACAACGACAATAATTCGCTCCCAATTGAAAATCCAACTTAAAACCCGAAATGGCCCTAAAACCCCAATTTTAATTTTCTACAATTACTCAAAATAAAACACCCAAAATACTGGAAAATTGGCAGCCCATACCTTAATGAGAAAACCCACTTAAAACCTTGAAAATTGGTGGTGAAAACTGGCCGGAAATCCGACGTGATAGAGAGGCGTCTTTGGCGTCGTTACTGTGCGCGTGGGTCTGGACTGGAGGGAGGAGGCGTCGGGCTGAGCTGGTCGGCCAACGGAGAAGATCGCCGATGGTCGGGGTCGATGGAAAAGTCGCCGAAAGTGGCTGGGTGGCTGGGTTGGTCGCGCACAGAGGAAAGGGGGAGTGAGAGAAAACACGGTGTAACGACCCGACCCAAAGTTGACTTTTAAAAATAATGGACTTTCGTCTTTGACTTTGGGCACGTTGAAAAGGTCTCGAGTCCACGAGTTCGTAGACACGCGGCACGCGTCAATCGGAGTTACGGTTTAAAAGATATGGGTGTTTGAAGCGAGGGGCAATTTCGTAAAATGGACAAATTGGGTTTAAAAATTTAATTTTTCTAGAAGTTTCTCCCTCTTTCTAGAATATTCTCTCTCTCATTATTTACATCTCTCTCCCCGCACTCTCTCTCTCCTCTCCCCCCGTGCCAGTCTCTCTCGCCCCTCACCCTCGCCGCGCCTGTCACCGGCGCGTGACGGCGCGTCCGACGGCGGCTGGGCTCGGGTTTTGGCCTGCCGCCATCGCCTCCCTCCCCTCTCTCTCCCTATGGACTCCATTCCACTGGCCGATCACCCACGACGGAGAAACGACACAAAATAGGGCCGAGCCACCCCGCCGGCGATCTGTGTTTTTCGACGGAGTTGCGGCGCCGGACCACCTGGGTTCTCTTCCCCAGGCCACGGCGAGTCTGCCCATGACCTTCCCTCACGACGGTGACGCTCCACGACGATGATTCGACGCCACAAGGGTTGCGGCTGCACCACCGCGATTCCACTGTTCCGGCAGAAATTGGATGGCCGGACCTACTGGGCTTTGTTGCCCTCGTCATGGTGAGTTCAACCATGGTCTCCGTTCGTCCATACGAGGCTCCACGACGGAGCAATGAGCTCGGGAAGCCAAGCCAGCCGCCGGCTTCCGCCGCCGATTCCGGCGTTTCCGGCGAAAATTGGCCATCGATCCAGTTGACAAAATCGATCCTCTAGGTACGGGTAATCTTTCCCCTAAGGTGTTGATGTTCAATTTTAAGATTTTAGAAATTCGATTTTATGGTTTATGTTATTTTCGAATATCTTGAAATTGGACTCAAATTCGTGTTGTTTTTGTGCAATTAAAGGTTCAATTATATGATTAGGATTGTTTGGAGTTGAATTTGGGTATTTTTAAGTTTGTGCCGCCGCTGCCACCGTCGGCTCCGCCACTTGTGGCGGCGGGTCGGGTGATTTTTCCTTGTCAATCAGCCTCCCCAGGACATCTAAAGGCCAATTCTAGGGTTTGTTTGCATATTGGTGAGTGTTTGTGTGTTGTTAGGGCTGGGCAGCCACCGTGCGTGGTGGTTACCGTCCATTTCGGTCGTTGAACGGAAGTTGTGAACTCTGAATATTTAAATGTTGGTTGTCTGGTCTTAACAGGTACATGGGCTCGGGAAATCTCATTCACGATGCCGTTATGCTGCCGGATTTGGTATCTAAGCAATGGCACCGTGAAGGATATTTATGTCTTTTACGTAGATAAATTGTGAGTGAAACGTATCGGTCTTTTAATGTAGAGTACCGTTAATAAATCGTCGGTTTTGTGTGAGTTGATGCTTTATGTTAAAGGAAGCCCAGTATAGGGTTCAGACCATGAGAAGGAATTGACGAAAAATTGAGACTAAGGGATTAAGTGAGGATTTAGCAATTATCATACAATAGACTGTGAGTAGGAATGACAAACAAGTGAGGAAGGGTCGTGAGTAGGGATCAATTTCAGAAGGTTTCAGTATAGTTCAGGGTAGACTCTGAGTGGATCCTTGGTTTTCGAAATGTTTTGTACGTTTTATAATTTAACTCTTTTCTTAATTTATTTGAGTATGGACAGTTTTC
>QANW01008856.1:703067-745556 GCA_003254865.1 Dryas drummondii | reverse complement strand
TTCAGTAGAGTTTTGTGTTTTTATTTTAGTTATTTTAACAGTTTTACAACTTGAAAATACTATTTAATCTTCAGAGTTCGAACCACAGATTTGAGATGACTTAAAAATGGATTTGAGAAATAGTTTTAAAGTTGGAGGGTTTCAAAGAGCGTCGTGAGTGAAATTGGATAGATGTTTGTTTGTACCGTGTGTTGTATGGCTTTTGTTCGTTGAGACTTGGGCTGGTTAGAACTTGGTAAGGTTTAGGCTTGAAGCTTGAGAAGGGAAGCGAGGGTGATTATGCCATGAGGTTATTAATTAGGATGTGAATGTTTGAGGTTGATGTTGAGGTTAATAGTAACGATTAGGCAATTGATTTGCAAGAATACTTTATTATTATTATTGATGAGATTTGATGTGCATATGAGGAGTTTTTGATTACCTTGATGCTTGGATGATTGGTGGTGGAATGTTTTGTGATTAAGTAATTATGGATATTTTCTGGATTGTTTTTGAGTTTGGGGATTAAGAAAATTATTGAGGACAATTATTATGTCACTTCACTCATACGAGCTCTAGTGAGCTTACCGGGTTTGTCGTATAACCTGGTATACCATGGATGTGGTGTATGATTTGTGTTTTGCAGGTTAAGCAGGCTGAGAAAGCAGTGGGGAGAAGACGATGCAGTGGGACCCAGAGAGATTTATTTAATTGTTTTTACTAAGTGGTTTGTTTAAAATGTTTTTGACAGAATTATGTTTACTTACGTTGTTGTGCATGGCTCAAAAGTAAGAGAAAACAGATTTAACAGTTTGATGTTCAGTATTTTCATGGGCCCGAGGTTCGGGGTGTTTCACACGGGGATAAAGAGTAGGCTCGGGGGTGGTGGTGGTCGGCGCCTGGGGTGTTCGCCGGAGCCAGAGGTCGGCAAGGGGTGGTCGGTGTTGGTGAAGGGAGGTGGCTGGGTGATGGCGCAGGAGAGGGGTGCGGGAGTGGAGTAGTCCGAGAGTGTGCCCGGGGAGAGAGAGATATATAAAGGGAGGAGAGAGAGAGAGAGAGAGAGAGAGAGAGAGAGAGAGAGAGAGAGAGAGAGAGAGAGAGAGAGAGAGAGAGAGAGAGAGAGAGAGAGAGAGAGAGAAAGTTGTAGAAAATTCGAGAGAGAGAGAGAGAGAGAGAGAGAGAGAGAAATCAGAAATTTTTTTTGATTTTTGGGTATTTAAAAATTCACTTTTATAATTTACAAAATTGCCCCTCACTTCACATGTCCGTATCTTTTAAACCGTAACTCGAAACGATGCGTGCTACGTGTCTATGAACTCATGGGCTCGAAACCTATCTAACGGACCCAAAGTCAAAATCGAAAACCCATTCATTTTAAAAGTCAACTTTTGGTCAAGCTTAAATTAAAATAAATAAATCAAAACTTTAAATCAAAACTCTTTTTATTTTCCAAATAAATCTCAAAATCTTTAAAATACAATCCAACATCTTTTATAAACCTTTTAAAAACATAGTTAAATAAAAATTTAAATTTCTATTGAAAATTTGGGTCGGGTCGTTACAAATGGGCAATGCCAGGCGCGGCGCACGAGAAGATGCATACCAGAAAAGCCACCCGTGACTTCTTCTGTTCAGCTGACAAGCACAGCAGCAATTCCAGGCGCGGGGCCCACCAACTTTTTCACCAGCAGCTGCTTCTCTCTCCTCACATGGGTGGGCTTCTGCTGGTTTTGGGTCACAGCCAATTTGGCTCACACTGAGACCCGGATTTGGGTTACTCCTTCTTTTGGGTCACATTTTCTGGCCCATAGTGTTAAGGTGTGACCCATTTGTGACCCAAAATGGGTTTTGGGTTACACTTTCTGACTGCATAGTGGTAGGGCTAAGGGAGCCAAGAACACTCCTATTTACAAATAGTCCATGAAAATTTCAGCAACTTTGGAGCACCAAAAACTTCCTACAAATAAGAAAAAGTATGAACTTAATATTAATAACAAACTGTGGTTAAACATATTTTCGTTTGCAAAAGGAATTAAAAATACATGATCCCTTCCTTACTAAGTAATTAAAGAAAAAAAAACGGATAAAAAGGGTCAGGATGTCTATCTCTTCAGTGATCCATAAAAGCTTGAAATACAAACAAAAATATCTTCAGCACAGTTTATCAATCAGATTCATAAAGTCAATTTTCCTAAAGCATAAATTTAAAAAAAAAAAAAAGGAAAAAGTGAAACTAACACCAAGGGTATTAGTCTATTGAATATTCCCCACAGCCACAACTAGAAGATATGAGAGAAAAAACATAAATAAGGATCTCCAGCTTTATATCAAGTGCTATAGACAAATGTCAGCATGCAACCCCTCAAAAACAAATCTTGCAATGAACATGGGGACAAAATCTTGATAAAAGAAGCACTTGTTAAACATTTGACTCATTTCAGATCAGATCAGCTTTAAGAAATTTAACTAGATGAAATAAGCTTGTATGGAATCAGCAAAAAGTATTTGATATGGATACGACCCTAAAGTGTCTATTGTTTGTTAGAGTGCGATGACATATAATTTGTTTTCTTTTTCTTTCTAATTTATGCAAAACTAATCTCAGATAATAATGGCACTTTGCTGACAACGCATGCACACAAAAGACAAGAGAGAGAGAGAGAGAGAGAGAGAGAAGAGAGAGANAGAGAGAGAGAGAGAGAGAGAGAGAGAGAGAGAGAGAGAGAGAGAGAGAGAGAGAGAGAGATATATAGAGGGGGGAACTGCAACATTTGATGATTTGAAAGTGCTGCAACATTTGAAAGTGTAAGTATATAAGTTGAATGGCCATCAAAGGTAGATATTTTGGTGCACATATCTCCAATATAGAAACTTTTTAACTGAAATACCACAGGAAAACCTGAATTGGAAAATATTACTTATCTAAACTAAAAGAAACAACATTTTGCACCACGTTTTATCGGCATCCTACTAAACTAAACACACTCACAAAGCTCAGTAAGTCTCTAAATGATAGAATTAATTAAAGCATGTCAAACATGACTACAAAACAAATTATGGGTTATCGAATTAGAGGGTCATAAATTCCAAAAATAAAAAATAAGAACATAATGAATGAGAAAATTAGAGAAATTGAAGCACTTGCCTGAGATCGAAAGGCTAGTATGTTGAGAGGACGACTTTGTTTGTTTACGGGAACCCATTATTAGGTTCACATCCCACAATCAAAAGCTCTCACCTTTATACATGAATACTATACAAAAAATATCATACAAATTTGCACCTCATCCTTGCAAAGAGACCACATCATAACTATATTTCAAACACCAACCTTACTGGAGGTTCGGTCTTCAAGGGTGAGGTCCGGACCTTAAACCTAAATCTAAAAACCCACAAAATCAGTGGAACCTAAATTGTAACGACCCGACCCAAATTTTTACTAGAAATTTAAATTTTTATTTAATTAGGGTTTTAAGAAGTTTTTGAAAAGGGTGTTGAATTGTATTTTAAAAATTTGAGATTTTATTCGGAAATTCAAAAGGTTTTGGATTTATTTTAAATTTTGTTTTAAATCAGGATTGACCTAAAGTTGACTTTTTAAATTAGTTCACCTTTGATTTTGACTTCGGATCCGCTGGATAGATCTCAAGACCACGAGTTCGTAGACACGAAGCACGCATAAATCAGAGCTACGGTTTGAGAGATACGGACATTTGAAAGAAGGGGCAATTTCGTAATTTTGCATGTGTGGGCTTTAAATACCCAAAATCTAGAATTTTCGGGGGATCGTTCTCTCTCCTCTCACCCCGACACACACTCTCTCTCTCTTCTCTCACCTAATCAGCACCGCCGTCCTGTCACCGGCGCGTGGGCGCGCGTCCGGCAGCGGATGGAGGCGGACGAAAGCGCCCCGAGCTCGCCGTCCCTTCCTCTCTCTTCCCATGGTCTCGGATCACCCAGAAACTCAGCCAAAATTCGAATCCAGGCCAAACCCGATCGAACCCAAGCGACGACGATCCGCCGTCTCCGGCCAAGACGCGACGCCGGACCACTCGAGTCTTCTCCCCCTCGTCGCGGCGAGTCCAGGGGTGGTTCCCGATTGTTCATCGGACCACGGCAGCACGCAAAACAAAGTCACAGGGCCAGCTGTCTTCTCCGGCCAGTTTCTGGTGTTTCCGGCGGCGTTTTCGTCGAGTGAGGTGATGTTTTGCTGCTGCCACCGCCAGCTCCGCCATTGGTGGTGGCGGGTCGAGCGGTCTTCCTTGTCAATCAGCCTCCCCAGGACATTCAGAGGCCAATTCTAGGGTCTGTTTGCGTATCGGTAAGTGTTTGCATGTTGTTAGGGGCCGGGCAGCCACCGTGCGTGGTGGTTACCGCCCATTTTGGCTGCTGAACGGCCAAATTGTGAACCCTGTATATCGAATTGTTGGTTGTCTGGTCTTAACAGGTATACAGGCTCGGGAAATCTCATTCCCGATGCCGTTATGCTGTCGGATTT
This sequence comes from Dryas drummondii, assembly GCA_003254865.1. NCBI lineage: Eukaryota > Viridiplantae > Streptophyta > Magnoliopsida > Rosales > Rosaceae > Dryas > Dryas drummondii. The sequence goes on along the minus strand of QANW01008856.1, from coordinate 741,079 downwards.
GGTGTCCGAGCAAAGGTGTCGTGAAAGAGCATTAATTATGAATATTTATGTTTAGTTGTTTTCAATTGAGTATAAGTATTTCTCATATAAATTGCTGTTACTGTGGAATGCATTGATGTGAATTTTTGGTGTGCGTGGAATTTGGTTATTGATTGAACTGATGCTGTTTTGGTTATGATGTCGGTGTTTTAGATTATAGGAGTTGTTGGTAATGCATAATGGATACTTGTGGTTAAATTGAGAAAATAACTTCTTTGAGATTATTTGGGTATTGGATTATGCTTTACAAGATTAATTGATAATGCTTTTGGGCTGTTAGTGCACTATATGGATTGCTATGGATTGCCCATTTGATTGATAATACCCTGATGTTATTAACTTTACAAGGGAATACTTATTGATTTGCTGCTGAGTCATTCAATTATATCTTTGTGAATTGTCATGGTTGAATTGGTGATGTTAATGATTTTGGATGATTGTGGTTGAGGGTAATAGTTAACGATTTGGAAATTGGTTGATATTAAAAAGCTTATGGTTTTAAGAGCTATACTATTTTGAGACGATTTATTAATTGCATGATTTGAGGATGTGAAGAGCTTAAGAAATCGTTGATTTTATCTATTTACAAGAATGGTTTTAGAAAGTGGCAGAGCGATTTCTAAAACGCCATATAAGTACCCTCACCCACAGGTATAAATACTGATAGGTCTTTGGGACCCATCACGGCACACACATAGGCTTTGGGCCGTGTGCCGGGATGCCTCGCCCTTGGGGGGTAGTCTATGTGCACGTGCAACACTTTGGCTTATTGTACGACGGTGATTCGACGGTACAATGGCCACCGTAAGTCCACTTGTATGACGGCGTTACGACGGTACAAGGGACACCCTAAATCTACTCGCATTACAGCGTTGCGACGGTGTGGGTGGAAGGGCAATCTAAGTGCACGTGCGACACTTTGGCTTATTGTACGACGGCATGTGGAGCCCGTCAAATGGATACTTATATGGCCAACATTTTTACTAAAAACTTTATAAGATAAAAATATTTTTAGTTATTTTGTTTTATCAGTTCAAGACTCAAAAGAAGTTTTAGCTAGAAATCTTATAAGATACGGAATTTCTATTACTTCTCATTATTTTCCATGTTCAAAAAGGAATTTCAAGTTGAAGTTGTTATATATAAACTTTCTATTGGAATTATGTTGATGATGTAAGGTATTGAATAAGTTGTGAAAGAGTTCATTACAAATATGTTTTCAATTAATATTCATTTTCAGTTCAAAATTAGATATTTTTCAGCCCGAGCAGTTTATAAAATGGTTTTCAAATGAAAGTTTTAAAGTTTATTTTATCCACTCACTAAGAGTTTTTCTCACATTTGTTTTTTGATTTTCCTCCCAGGTAGTAGCGATCACCGAGGTCGAACCGTACCACGTCGAGACATTCGAGTTCTCGTCTCCAGTTATAGATATATTAGGATTTAAGGTTTCCCTTTAAATAAATAAAATGAGATATAATTGTATAGAGGAGTAGATATGCTCTGATTAGAGTTGTATTACTTGTGGTGGGCTTGAGATCTTATGAATCACTTGTGGTAGAGGTGGTTGTGGTTTAGAAGTACTTTTTAACAGGTTTTGGAATTTCTGGGTTAGTCCATGTTCAGAGGTGATTCTGCCGAATTTTTGGTAAAATTTTCCTTGAATTTGGATTCCCGCAGGATCTCTCCGGGTTCTAGGGTGAAATCCGAGGGCGGTCCTGTCAACTTGGTATCAGAGCATTAGGTTTCAAGTTTCCTATAGATCCCGCACCTCCTGTGCATCCTTCAGTGTACAAAAAGGTTTTCCTCCGCTAGTATAGATATGACTCCTTGACGTGGCCGACCTCAAAGTATATTGTGGTAAGTTTATGGGGGTAGATTTAATATGATTAACGTGAGTGTTACGTTGCAGTATGCTGGTGTTACATATTGGGTCGTACTCGTGAGGATTTCTTTTTGATAATCAATAACTGCGGAATTGAGAGCGCATTGTTAAAGGTTTCAGTACTTCGTTTGAAGCCCATTCAAGGAAATCAAGTTGAAATTTTATGGAATTTAATGTTATTAGAATTATAGATTTCCCTAGAGATTAAGTATCGAAGGCATGACACAGTGAAGCTTAGTTAAACTTTGACGGTTTAAAATAAGGATGGTAAATGATAGATGCTTGTGTATTAGGATAAAGATATTACAATAACGATTAAGGGATAAATAAATTGTTTTTATTTTGGAAGTGTAGTGAGGACAATGAAGGAATTTGAGTAGAGAGAGACGTGACTTAAAGGGATGATAGGAGAAATTAGAAGGGAAAGGACATCACAAAGCAATGACATATGAAGTGATGTTTTTATTTAAAAGAATAAGTTTGAAATTGTGGTAATTCCACTAATCTAGCTTTCTTAACTTGGGGCATGTGATTACTCGATGGATTAATGATGACTCATGGATCGTGATGAGGAATTAGACAATTTTGGAGACTTAAGTATCATGTGATGGAAGTCTGGGTAGTTGGAGTCGAAATGGATCTTAATACATCACACATTTCTAAGGAAATGATAGGAGCTTAAGGGTGACTCCTTAAATCACGATCAGAACTTATTTTTTTTCCATGGATAAGTAAGGAATGGAATGGAAGGTGTAGTCATTAACGATTCTTGAGGGTGTGAGCAGGTTTTATTTTGAATATTATAGGCTATGGTTAGAGCTCGAAGAGTTAATCAGAGTGGCGCAGCGGAAGCGCTATGAGACTTAGAGTGGTCACGTTAACACGTGGGCAGCAGAGGGGTTAGTAAAATCGATAGGACTTGAAACAGCTTAGAGCAAGAATTCAGGTTTCCTTTGGATATCGACATAGTGTGTAACGACCCGACCCAAATTTCACTGGAAGTTAAAATTTTTATTTAACTTTGGTTTCAAGGAAGTTTTGTTTTCGCGACCTTGGGAACTTATTGAGAAACAAGATGTTCTGGATTAATTTTAGATTTTCGTTTTAAATTATACTTGACCCCAAAGTTGACTTTTAAAATTTTTGAGCTTTTAATTTTGACTTTGGGCCCGTTGGGTAGGCCTCGAGAATACGATTTCATAGACACGTAATACGCGTTAATCCGAGTTACGATTTGAGAGATATGAGCGTTTGAAGCTAGGGGCAATTTCGTAAAATTGACAAATTGGGTTTTAAAATTTCAAAATCAGATTTTTAAGGGGTTTTCTCTCTCTAGAATTTTCTGGAAAACACTCTCTCCTCCTTCATTTTTCTTCCCCGTGTCTGCACCCCACACTCACTCTCTCGCCTTCTCTCTGTTTGCCCGAGCCATTCTGCCCCTCTCTCCTTTCTCCGGCGCGGCCAGCTCCGGCCAAGTTCTCGGCGACCAGAGGCCGGCGGCGGAACCCTCTCGCCGTCGCCGACCCCCAGCTGCCCTCCCCATCGCCGGCCGACCACTGTAGGCGGAGAATCCACGCGAGACAGGAAACGTTCTCGTCGACAATCCACCGATCCCAGAGGAGTTACGACGTCGAACCGGTCAGGTCTCCTTCTTCTCATCGTGGCGAGCATGAAGGTGGCCTCCGATCATCCAACCGACTTCCACCGCCGCCGTTTGAAGGAGAGAAGCCGTCGGTGGCTCCCGGCGGCAATGCTGCTTTTCCGGCGGTGTCTTGCTGCTCTGAGTGTATGGTTAGTCCCCTCTCGCCGAGCTGAACACATGGGTGTGTTCGGATGAAGTCAATCGGGCCGGAATCGGAAAGCCCCAATCCAAACGCCGCTGCCACCGTCACTTGCGGCGACTCCGGCCACTCTTGGCCGCAGGTTTGTGTGAGTTTTGCTTCCCTCTGTGTGTTCTTGATGCTGGCTGGATTAAAATTGTGTAATTGGTTGTAAACTAGGAAATTGCAGGTGAAGCACCCACTGCCACCGCGAGCTCCGCTGCGTGTGACAGTGTTGGTGATCCTATTTCGATGGTTTTGTGTTCTTTCTGCAAATTTGGGTTTGCTTGTGATGGATTGCAACTGGTTGATAGCTTGAGACTTATGAATTCGCGTTTGAGTAGGAAATATGGTATGGGCAACCACCATTTGTGGCAGCCGATCCTATTTCCGGCCATTGTTCATATTTATAGTAATTTGTTTTACGAACTCTGATTTAGGTTGTGGGCCGCTGACATTATTGAGCTTGGTTTGATTGAAATAGGTGAATTGCCATGGTTAAATGAATTTCATTTAGTTTGGCTTTGATAACTCGGTTAATTATAATTTCGGTATATTGAATCAAATGGTTTCTGGGATTGAATTGATGATATAATCAGTATGAATTGCTAGGGATTGACCATTTGATTGATGATGTTTTACTATTGATTTGATGAGTGGATTTTCTTTTGCTTGCAAAGCTTATGTGTTTTATGGTTTTTATATTACTTTTGAAATTTTGAATTAAATGATGAAACATGATTTGAGTAAAGTCTGTTTTGCATTAATAAATTTTAGATGGATTGAATTATTCGCCATTTTTGATCTAAGAGTTATCAAATATTTAAACAAATTATTTAAATGCCGTCTAAGTACCCACTGATTATTACGTAGGTCTTTGGGACCCATCACGGCACACACATAGGCTTTGGGCCGTGTGCCGGGATGCCTCGCCCTTTGGGGGTAGTCTACGTGCACGTAAGACATTTTGGCTTATTGTACGACGGCGATTCGACGGTACAAAGGCCACCGTAAGTCCACTTGTATGACGGCGATTCGACGGTACAAGGGACACCGTAAGTCCACTTGCATGACGGCGTTGCGACGGTGCAAGGGACACCAAAAGCCCACTCGCATGACGGCGTTGCGACGGTGCGGGTGGAAGGGCAATCTACGTGCACGTATGACATTGTGGCTTGTTGTATGACGGCGATTCGACGGTACAAGGGCCACCATAAGTCCACTTGTATGACGGCGTTGCGACGGTACAAGGGACACCGTAATTTCACTCGCATGACGGCGTTGCGACGGTGCGAGTGGAAGGTTATGTAGACGGTCCACTTGGTGCGACGGTCTCGTACGGTACCAAGATTGCCTGCACGTGCTGATTTACTCCACACGTGTGTATGGCCAGGATATTGCCTGCCTGTGCGATGCAGGAATTCCGCACAGGTGTATGGCCAGGTCATTCAGGGTATATAGCATGGTGGAAGACGAAATTGGTATCTTCAAGAGTTAAATATGGATTTTAAGTGAGAACTACTTTTCGAGTTTTATAATGATTTTGATTATTGGTTCAAATGTATTTTAAAACTGGGGGATTTTAAAGAGTGACGTGAAGTTTTTGAGCTACACGTGGCTGTAAAAGGATTTTCTGAAAAAGAAAGTATATTTTTTTGTTTTCGTTTCCATAAATCTGTCCACTCACTGAGTTATCTTACATTTTCCTATTTTTGTCTAATTTTTTTTTCCGGTGTTACAGATCGCTGAGGTTGGGCCGTACCACGTCGAGGCAGGACCTTCAGATCTTCGGCGTCAATTCCCTCGAGTTGAGCAGTTAACTTTATAGTGTAATAGAAATTTAGTTATGCTTTGAAATTCTTGTGCTTTGGTGAATGAGAATTTATTGTCTTGACTTGTGGTAGAGGTGGCTGAAAGACTTAGAAGTGCTTTTAACAGGTTTTATAAATTTTGGGTTAGTCCATTTTCAGGGGAGGTTCTGCCGAATTTTCGGTAGGATTTTCCTTGATTTTGGATTCCCACAGGGCCTCTCCGGGTTTCAGGGCGAAGTCCGGGGGCGGTCCTGTCATAGTGACAATTCACTTAGATTTTGTGGGGATCAAAGAAGTTAGGTACTACATAAGGAGAGATTTTTATTCCTCTGCCAAGTTTCACGAATGGAATGTACTTGGAGGGACGAATTGAAGAACTTGATTAGGAGTTACGAGTTTGGGATTCCCATATCTTTCGTACTTGTACTAAATTTCGAGGACGAAATTTTTGTAAGGGGGGAAGGTTGTAACGACCCGACCCAAATTTTCACTAGAAATTTAAATTTTTATTCAATTAGGGTTTTAAGAAGTTTTTGAAAAGGGTGTTGAATTGTATTTTAAAAATTTGAGATTTTATTCGAAAATTCAAAAGGTTTTGGATTTATTTTAAATTTTGTTTTAAATCAGGATTGACCTATAGTTGATTTTTTAAATTAGTTCACCTTTGATTTTGACTTCGGATCCGCTTGATAGATCTCAAGACCACGAGTTCGTAGACACGAAGCACGCATAAATCAGAGCTACGGTTTGAGAGATACGGACATTTGAAAAGAGGGGCAATTTCGTAATTTTGCATGTGTGGGCTTTAAATACCCACCAGAATTTTCGGGGGATCGTTCTCTCTCCTCTCACCCCGACACACACTCTCTCTCTCTCTTCTCTCACCTAATCAGCACTGCCGTCTTGTCACCGGCGCGTGGGCGCGCGTCCGGCGGCGGATGGAGGCAGACGAAAGCGCCCCGAGCTCGCCGTCCCTTCCTCTCTCTTCCCTTGGTCTCGGATCACCCAGAAACTCAGCCAAAATCCGAATCCAGACCAAACCCGATCGAACCCAAGCAACGACGATCCGCCGTCTCCGGCCAAGACGCGACATCGGACCACTCGGGTCTTCTCCCCATCGTCGCGGCGAGTCCAGGGGTGGTTCCCGATCGTTCATCGGACCACGGCAGCACGCAAAACGAAGTCACAGGGCCAGCGGTCTTCTCCGGCCAGTTTCTGGTGTTTCCGGCGGCGTTTTCGTCGAGTGAGGTGATGTTTTGCTGCTGCCACCGCCAGCTCCGCCACTGGTGGTGGCGGGTCGAGCGGTCTTCCTTGTCAATCAGCCTCCCCAGGACATCCAGAGGCCAATTCTAGGGTCTGTTTGCGTATCGGTAAGTGTTTAAATGTTGTTAGGGGCCGGGCAGCCACCGTGCATGGTGGTTACCGCCCATTTTGGCTGCTGAACGGCCAAATTGTGAACCCTGTATATCGAATTGTTGGTTGTCTGGTCTTAACAGGTATACAGGCTCGGGAAATCTCATTCCCGATGTCGTTATGCTGCCGGATTTGGTATCCGAGCAAAGGTGTCGTGAAAGAGCATTAATTATGAATATTTATGTTTAGTTGTTTTCAATTGAGTATAAGTATTCCTCATATAAATTGATGTTACTGTGGAATGCATTGATGTGAATTTTTGGTGTGCGTGGAATTTGGTTATTGATTGAACTGATGCTGTTTTGGTTATGATGTCGGTGTTTTAGATTATAGGAGTTGTTGGTAATGCATAATGGATACTTGTGGTTAAATTGAGAAAATAACTTCTTTGAGATTATTTGGGTATTGGATTATGCTTTACAAGATTAATTGATAATGCTTTTGGGCTGTTAGTGCACTATATGGATGGCTATGGATTGCCCATTTGATTGATAATACCCTGATGTTATTAACTTTATAAGGGAATACTTATTGATTTGCTGCTGAGTTATTCAATTATATCTTTGTGAATTGTCATGGTTGAATTGGTGAAGTTAATGATTTTGGATGATTGTCGTTGAGGGTAATAGTTAACGATTTGGAAATTGGTTGATATTAAAAAGCTTATGGTTTTAAGAGCTATACTATTTTGAGACGATTTATTAATTGCATGATTTGAGGATGTGAAGAGCTTAAGAAATCGTTGATTTTATCTATTTACAAGAATGGTTTTAGAAAGTGGCAGAGCGATTTCTAAATCGCCATATAAGTACCCTCACCCACAGGTATAAATACTGATAGGTCTTTGGGACCCATCACGGCACACACATAGGCTTTAGGCCGTGTGCCGGGATGCCTCGCCCTTGGGGGGTAGTCTACGTGCACGTGCAACACTTTGGCTTATTGTACGACGGTGATTCGACGGTACAATGGCCACCGTAAGTCCACTTGTATGACGGCGTTACGACGGTACAAGGGACACCCTAAATCTACTCGCATTACAGCGTTGCGACGGTGTGGGTGGAAGGGCAATCTAAGTGCACGTGCGACACTTTGGCTTATTGTACGACGGCGATTCGACGGTACAATGGCCACCGTAAGTCCACTTGTATGACGGCGTTACGACGGTACAAGGGACACCCTAAATCTACTCGCATTACAGCGTTGCGACGGTGTGGGTGGAAGGGCAATCTAAGTGCACGTGCGACACTTTGGCTTATTGTACGACGGCGATTCGACGGTACAATGGCCACCGTAAGTCCACTTGTATGACGGCGTTACGACGGTACAAGGGACACCCTAAGTCCACTCGCATTACGGCGTTGCGACGGTGCGGGTGGAAGGGTTATGAAGACGGTCCACTTGGTGCGACGGTCTTGTACGGTACCAATGTGGAGCCCGTCAAATGGATACTTATATGGCCAACATTTTTACTAAAAACTTTATAAGAGAAAAATATTTTTAGTTATTTTGTTTTATCAGTTCAAGACTCAAAAGAAGTTTTAGCTAGAAATCTTATAAGATACGGAATTTCTATTACTTCTCATTATTTTCCATGTTCAAAAAGGAATTTCAAGTTGAAGTTGTTATATATAAACTTTCTATTGGAATTATGTTGATGATGTAAGGTATTGAATAAGTTGTGAAAGAGTTCATTACAAATATGTTTTCAATTAATATTCATTTTCAGTTCAAAATTGGATATTTTTCAACCCGAGCAGTTTATAAAATGGTTTTCAAATGAAAGTGTTAAAGTTTATTTTATCCACTCACTAAGAGTTTTTCTCACATTTGTTTTTTGATTTTCCTCCCAGGTAGTAGCGATCACCGAGGTCGGACCGTACCACGTCGAGGCATTCGAGTTCTCGTCTCCAGTTATAGATATATTAGGATTTAAGGTTTCCCTTGAAATAAATAAAATGAGATATAATTGTATAGAGGAGTAGATATGCTCTGATTAGAGTTGTATTACTTGTGGTGGGCTTGAGATCTTATGTATCACTTGTGGTAGAGGTGGTTGTGGTTTAGAAGTACTTTTTAACAGGTTTTGGAATTTCTGGGTTAGTCCATGTTCAGAGGTGATTCTGCCGAATTTTTGGTAGAATTTTCTTTGAATTTGGATTCCCGCAGGATCTCTCCGGGTTCCAGGGTGAAATCCGAGGGCGGTCCTGTCATAAATCCACCACAAAATCAAATACAAAAATGTTCTAAGCCACAGACCCAGTCATAACCTCATTCAAACCCAAAATTGATGTGGGAAATTATTAGAAATTGAAAAAATTAAAAGCTTAAAATCAAAGTACAACAAATAAAGATAAAGATATGGAAGAATGGAAGAAAGAGAATGTAGGGAAAGTTAAAAGATATTTACCACTAAGAGAGTGTATTGAGGATGTATTGCTCTCGATCTTCTTGTCCTAGTGCAACCATCTGTCGAGAGGATCTTGAAGTAGCGGCGGCGACGGCAAGAGAGAGGCTGGGGTGTGATTGGTCAAGTGAGAAGTGCGTCTGCGAAGGGAGAGGCTAAGAGTCAGAGGGTGAGAGAGAGAGGGAGAGAGGGAGAGAGTGAGAGAGAGAGATAGACATACGAACTCACCAGGAAGTCTGGGAGTGGCGATGGCGACGGCGACAGCGAGTGTGTGAGGCTGAGCTGAGAGAGTTTTTGCGAGTTGCGACTGTGCGAGAGAGAGAGAGAGAGACAGAAAAGTAAGAACTGATAGAGAATCACTGAGAGATAGACCTAGGTTTTTTTTAGTATATAGAATTTGTGTTAAGTGTTGGGAGGTAGGTTGGACAAAAAATTTTAAGTGAAAAAAAAACATATCATGTGTGTTTTGGTATTAGGACAAACAAATTATAAGTGGTATGTTAAGATATCAGTTGACAATTTAGACTGATGTCTTTATAAATTCTTAGAAAAAAAGAAAATAATATATATCAGTTGAAAAAAACCATGTGATTTCTAATAGAGTTTAGAAATCAGCTAAAAAATTATCTGATATTATAATTTTTACAATATCAGTCAATTTCACATCTGATATAAAATGGGTGATATCTATTGAAACTTTTATTGTAGTTTACCAAGATCTTGCTAAAGATAGTAAGCTGTTGTACCAAAGATCGAAGAAAAATCCATTGTCTTGGTCTCAAGAACATACAAAGGCAGTCAAAAGACTTAAAGCCAAAGCTAAATAGCTTCTATGCCTATCCATACCTATTCCTGAAGCGTTTAAAATAGTTGAAACTGATGCCTCAGAACAAGGGTATGGCAGAATCTTTAAACAAAGGATTAATGGTAAGGAACAACTGGTAAGATTTACTTCTGGTAATTGGAAGTAGTCTCAACAAAAGTACTCAACTATTAAAAATGAAATTCTTGCTATTGTTTTTTGTGTGACTAAATTTGAAAGTGACCTCTTGAATCAATCATTCTTAATAAGAGTAGATTGTACAGTAGCAAAAGATGTTTAACTAAGAATGTTAAAAATATAGCTTCCAAACAAATTTTTGCTAGATGGCAAGCCATTTTATCTGCTTTCGACTTTCAAATTGAATATATAAAAGGAGAAAATAATTATCTCCCAGACTTTTTGACTCGAGAATTTTTGTAGGAGAAGGATGAGAAGGATACCACCACAGCAGCTCAGAAATCAAAACAACCAATTTAGGGAACACAGAAGTCCCCTGGAAAGAAAAGATAAGCAAACTTCAGAAGAAGAGGTACCTAAAAGGTCACCTTATCTGCCCTCAATAGAAATTCCTCTTGGTCCCATTGAGAACATTCACATAGAATCAAATACAGCAGAAGTTGCTAGAATGTACTTAACATGACATCTGCACCCTAAATTTGAGGGTAAAAATCAATTCTTTTATGAATCCATCTTAATTGAGACTGAATCGGTTAAAATAATTCACAATTATAGAAATGATTCTAAAAGGATTATTGGGCCAAATGTACATCTTAAAGGTGCTCACTCTAAAAGATTGGGGTTCCAGCCCAATGCCTAAAAGACGATTCAGAAATTCAAAACTTTTTCCAAATTTTTATGGCTATTTTGACTACAAGCATGCATGGGAAAATACTTTATGTATTCAAAATGAAATCTTTTCGCATTTTTGGTTTTTCAACTTTCAAATCAGAGATAAAAGCCATCTTCCCAACTAGTTTAAAGCATGGTTTCTTATTTGGGGTCCTTCTGAGTACACTCTCCCAATTGAGTTAAAAGAATCCTTTTGTATGTTTAGATCTGCTAACTTTGATCTTGCAGGTTACTGGGAAGCTTTATTATAATTCTTTTATCTTTATGATTTAATCTGGATCCTAAAATGGTCTACGATATCTCTCCTCCTAAAGAGGACGAAGGAATTTATATCCCCAATTTAAGAAGGCAAATCCTCATAAAATGGTGGGATAAATACCATTATAATCATCTTCTGCCCTCCAGATTAAAAATGAAGTATGTGGATGAAGTTTTCAGTCCTTTAGTCAAGGTTTCCTCTTCTCAGTCTCAAGGAAGCCATTCTCCCCACCTTGAAGGATTAATTTCTCAACTAAAAGAAGCTAAATCAGCTGATCCATCCCTCTTGTCTGCAGATCACAAACAACATATGCTTGAAGCTTTTGATGAAGTTGATAGGATTTCCGCCTCTAGCACTGACGATGACAACCATCTCAATAATGAAGAGGACTGTGAAGGAATCTTCACAAAATTACAGTAATAGATGACTAAAAGTCATAATCTTATGGACCCCTCCACTTTCCTAAAAGACAGGCTGAGTACGCTCTGAGTGCGTTCTACTTTCCTAAAAGCAGGATGAATACGTTCAAAAGTCAGCGTTCTACTTTCCTAAAAGCAGGATGAATACGTTCAAAAGTCATAATCATATGGACCCCTCCACTTTCCTAAAAGAAGGTTAATTGCTCTCTACTTTCCTAAAAGCAGGTTGAGTGCGTTTTAATTTCAAAAAGAATCTTATCATGTTCCCCGACCCTTTCCTATATATAAAGATCACTCGGGTCTCTAGAGAGACATCGGGAAAAAATATCAGACTAGTTTTATTTTAGTTTGGCTTAGATGAAACACCCCAAACCTCGGGCCCATGAAAAATACTGAACATCAAACTGTTAAATCTGTTTTCTCTTACTTTTGAGCCATGCACAATAACATAAGTAAATATAATTCTGTCAAAAACATTTTAAACAAACCACTGAGTAAAAACAATTAAATAAATCTCATCAATAATAATAATAAAGTATTCTTGCAAATCAATTGCCTAATCGTTACTATTAACCTCAACATCAACCTCAAACATTCACATCCTAATTAATAACCTCATGGCATAATCACCCTCGCTTCCCTTCTCAAGCTTCAAGCCTAAACCTTACCAAGTTCTAACCAGCCCAAGTCCTAACGAACAAAAGCCATACAACACACGGTACAAACAATCATCTATCCAATTTCACTCACGACGCTCTTTGAAACCCTCCAACTTTAAAACTATTTCTCAAATCCATCTCTTCTTTCAAATCCATTTTTAAGTCATCTCAAAACTGCAATTCGAACTCTGAAGAATAAACAGTATTTTCAAGTTGTAAAACTCTTAAAATAATTGAAATAAAAACACAATGCTTTACTGGAAATATCATTTAAAATATTTACTGATGAAATTTCATTTCTCCAAAATGTTCCACTAACTGAAATCTCACGCCACACTAGTACCCGGGAAACTGCTGGTCATACACTGCCGAGTCATCTCTAGGCAAGTGCAGAGCAAATATACACCTGTGCTGGTCATACACTGCCGAGTCATCTCTAGGCGAGTGCAGAGCAATTATGTACCTGTGCTGGTCATACACCGCCGAGTCATCTCTAGGCGAGTGCAGAGCAATTATGTACCTGCTAGAGGGGGTACTAGTATGGCGGTTTGAAACCGCTTCTGTATATCTCAATCAACCACCTCTCAAAACTACTCCAGATAAAAACTGAAATTTAAATCTTTCCATAAATCCGCTTAAATAAAATTATTCTCAAATTGTGAAAGCTGCTCGATCAAAATCATTTTCTAAGGGACAGAAATTCATTAATAAAACTTCCCCAAAATAATACCAAAGCCTTTTTCCAGAAAACTGTCCCTACTCAAATAAATCAAGAAAAGAGTTAAATTATAAAGCGTACAAAACATTTCGAAAACCAAGGATCCACTCACAGTCTACCCTGAACTATACTGAAACCTTTCTGAAATTGCTTCCTACTCACGACCCCTTCCTCACTTGTTTGTCATTCCTACTCACAGTCTATTGTATGATAATTGCTAAATCCTCACTTAATCCTTTAGTCTCAATTTTCGTCAATTCCTTCTCATGGTCTGAACCCTATACTTGGCTTCCTTTAACATAAAGCATCAACTCACACAAGACCAACGATTTATTAACGGTACTCTACATTAAAAGACCGATACGTTTCACTCACAATTTATCTACGTAAAAGACAGAAATATCCTTCACGGTGCCATTGCTCGGATACCAAATCCGGAAGCATAACGACATCGTGAATGAGATTTCCCGAGCCCATGCACCTGTTAAGACCAGACAACCAACACTTAAATATTCAGAGTTCACAACTTCCATTCAACGACCGAAATGGACGGTAACCACCACGCACGGTGGCTGCCCAGCCCTAACAACACACAAACACTCACCAATATGCAAACAAACCCTAGAATTGGCCTTTAGATGTCCTGGGGAGGCTGATTGACAAGGAAAATCATCCGACCCGCCGCCACAAGTGGCGGAGCCGACGGTGGCAGCGGCGGCACAAACTTAAAAATACCCAAATTCAACTCCAAACAATCCTAATCATATAATTGAACCTTTAATTGCACAAAAACAACACGAATTTGAGTCCAATTTCAAGATATTCGAAAATAACATAAACCCTAAAATCGAATTTCTAAAATCTCAAAATTTAACATCAACACCTTAGGGGAAAGATTACCCGTACCTCGAAGATCATTTTTGACAACTGGACCGACGGCCGAATCTCGCCGGAAATGGCCGAAATCGGCGGCGGAAGCCGGCGGCTTGCTTGGCTTCCGGAGCTCATTGCTTCGTCGTGGAGCCTCGTATGGACGAACGGAGACCATGGTTGAACTCACCATGACGAGGGCAACAAAGCCCAGTAGGTCCGGCCATCCAATTTCTGCCGGAACAGTGGAATCGCGGTGGTGCAGCCGCAACCCTTGTGGCGTCGAATCGTCGTCGTGGAGCGTCACCGTCGTGAGGGAAGGTCATGGGCAGACTCGCCGTGGCCTGGGGAAGAGAACCCAGGTGGTCCGGCGCCGCAACTCCGTTGAAAAACACAGATCGCCGGCGGGGTGGCTCGGCCCTGTTTTGTGTCGTTTCTCTGTCGTGGGTGATCCGCCGGTGGAATGGAGTCCATAGAGAGAGAGAGAGGGGAGGTAGGCTATGGCGGTAGGCCAAAACCTGAGCCCAGCCGCCGTCGGACGCGCCGTCACGCGCCGGTGATAGGCGCGGCGAGGGTGAGGGGCGAGAGAGACTGGCACGGGGGGAGAGGAGAGAGAGAGTGCGGGGAGAGAGATGTAAATAATGAGAGAGAGAATATTCTAGAAAGAGAGAGAAACTTCTAGAAAAATTAAATTTTTAAACCCAATTTGTCCATTTTACGAAATTGTCCCTCGCTTCAAACGCCCATATCTTTCAAACCGTAACTCCGATTGACGCGTGTCGCGTGTCTACGAACTCGTGGACTCGAGACCTTTTCAACGTGCCCAAAGTCAAAGACGAAAGTCCATTATTTTTAAAAGTCAACTTTGGGTCGGGTCGTTACATTAGAGCCAAGAGTTAGAAACTCTGTCTCTTCATTTCTTGAGTGTTGTGTGTTTGTGTGCTACTGTTTGATTTGTAAGCGTGAACTGTTTGGAGGATCCCTGTTCCAAACAAATAAACTTGTAAGTTGTAATGCTTTCTTTTATAAGTTCTATGTGTAATAATTTCATAATTTACCTTTGTATTTTTCAATTTCTTTTGATCTGTTTATTCGTTTGTTATATTACATCTCTACCTTTATATAAGCTCAAAAGGGATTAGCCTGGGTTGGAAATGGTATCAAAGCCACAAAATTGTTATTAATCATAGTCCATGTGACATTGGAGCGATCCGAATCCACCGATTACAAACATTGATCGACAACACTGTTCTCTTTTTTCACAGTTTGTTTGCTTTACTTACTAGTCGCAGTGGGTCGAAGTCCGTTCAGCCGAGGTAAGGCGTTGAGGACGAAGTAGACTATTGTTCCTGTTGACATTTCGTAAACAATCAACCTATTTTAAAATGGCAAACTTGTTTAGATCACTGTCTCATAAGTCTGATGGATCTAGATCTAGTGGAGTCATGAGGATAAATAATACTGAAGAAGTGGTAATGAAAAACTATGAAAAACATTTGCAGAACTAGAAAATCCTTAAAGTAACAATTTACGATTTTTATAGAAAAGGGTCATTTTCTTTCAAAAGTGATTTTGTTATTAAAAATTGTGAAAAGACTGTTTCTATATCTGATTCTCTTGAAAATTTTCAGTTATTTTCACCAGAAATGCTAAAAGAGCATAAGAAAAGAGACTTTAAATACTTGCATATAGGATTAGTCTAAGTAGCTGTAAAACCTCTCACAAGGACTGGCCTTAAAACTTTGGTTTTCATCTGCGTTAGAGATTGTAGACACTATGTCCTTAGATTCTCTCTTCGGAGTGGTTGAATCTTCTCTGTGCGATGAACCAGTTTTCTTTAATTGTTTTCTAAATTTCTCAATTTCTCTTGCAGATGAAGGAGCCTTAAAGGCTTTAACTTTGAATATTCAAACTCAAGGGTTTGATATGATTTCAGGTTCCCAAATTATGGCTGTAGTTTACAAAATTTACTATAAGGCCATGAATACTTTGTGCCCAGAAGCTCATAACCTAAAATCCAAGGGTAAGACTACATTATTCCAAACAAATCTAGGAAAGGCTAATGTAGTTGTTCCAAAAACAATCATGTGGAATGAGATATCCCTTCCAGAAAGATGGACACTGCAAAATCAGGTTCCAATCAGGCCTTTAGAAAACGAGGAGGTTGAACAAATTGTAGAACACCAGAATGGTGATGTTGAAATTAAGTTTTCCTCTACTAGGTCAGCTAGGATTGGAAGAATAAGTGTCAGTTCTCATAGTGGATCTTCTAGGCCTACTAGTGTCAAGGTTAATGTGGAAATTCCTCTAATTTGTTTCTTTTGGCGAATCCTTCAAACCAAACAAAGAAAGCTATGTGCCTCCTATGTCTAGCGATATAAGCATTATAGGCCCTATATAGCACTTCCTTTAGTGTTGGATTGAAGGTTTGTTCAAACTAGTTTCTTTTAGAGGTATTTTTCTGGCTCATGAATTCCTGTTGTAGGAGTTCATGGTCAATTTCAAAGAGGTTTTCTACCTGCAGGACATTAACATAAAGGTCTCCCTCTATATCTAAAAAGGTTGGAGACTAAGGTCTTCTGGCTTGGTTTGGGAGAGTTTCTGTACTATTAGACTTAGGTGTCTCCACTCTATACCATGGTTGATTAACCTGACATTCAGACTGTGTTACCCTTCTCATGATTATTTTATCATGTTCAGTTTCTATTTCTCTTGAAGCTAAGAAAGAATTGCGAGCACTGGTAGACCTAGAAGATCCACTATGGAATTGACACTTGTTCTTCCGATCCTAGCTGACCTAGTAAAGGAAAACCTAATTTCAACATCTTGGTGTTCTACAATTTGTTCAACCTCTTGGTTTTCTAAAGGCCTGATTGGAACCTGATTTTGCAGTGTCCATCTTTCTGGAAGGGATATCTCATTCCACATGATTGTTTTTGGAACAACAACATTAGCCTTTCCTAGATTCGTTTGGAATAATGTAGTCTTACCCTTGGATTCTAGGTTATGAGCTTCTGAGCACAAAGTATTCATGGCCTTATAGTAAATTCTGTAGGGAAGAATATGATTATAATGGTATTTATCCCACCATTTTATGAGGATTTGCCTTCTTAAATTGGGGATATAAATTCCTTCGTCCTCTTCAGGAGGAGAGATATCGTAGACCATTTTAGGATTCAAATTAAATCATAAAGATAAAAGAATCATAATAAAGCTTCCCAGTAACCTGCAAGATCAAAGTTAGCAAATCTAAACATACAAAAGGATTCTTTTAACTCAATTGGGAGAGTGTCCTAAGAAGGACCCCAAATAAGAACCATGCTTTAAACTAGTTTGGAAGATGGCTTTTATCTCTGATTTGAAAGTTGAAAACCAAAAATGCGAAAAGATTTCATTTTGAATACATAAAGTATTTTCCTATGCATGCTTGTAGTCAAAATAGCCATAAAAATTTGGAAAAAGTTTTGAATTTCTGAATCGTCTTTTAGACATTGGGCTGGAACCCCAATCTTTTAGAATGAGCACCTTTAAGATGTACATTTGTGAAAACCCAATAATCCTCTTAGAATCATTTCTATAATTGTGGATTATTTTAACAGATCCAATCTTAATTAAGATGGATTCATAAAAGAACTGATTTTTACCCTCAAATTTAGGGTACAGATGTCCTATATTAAGTACTATCTAGCAACTTCTACTATATTCGATTCCATGTGAATGTTCTCAATGGGACCAAGAGGAATTTCCATTGAGGGCAGATAAGGTGACTTTTTAGGTATCTCTTCTTCTGAAGTTTGCTTATCTTTTCTTTCCAGAGGACTTCTATGTTCCCTGAATTGGTTGTTTGGATTTCTGAGCTGCTGTGGTGGCATCATTTTCATCCTTCCCCTGCAAAAATTCTCGAGTCAAAAAGTCTGAGAGAGAATTATTTTCTCCTTTATATTCAATTTGAAAGTCGAAAGCAGATAAAATGGCTTGCCATCTAGCAAAAATTTGTTTGGAAGCTATATTTTTAACATCCTTAGTTAAAACATCTTTTGATGCTTTATAATCTACTCTTATTAAGAATGATTGATTCAAGAGGTCACTTTCAAATTTAGTCGCACAAAGAACAATAGAAGGAATTTCATTTTTAATAGTTGAGTACTTTTGTTGAGCCTGCTTCCAATTACCAGAAGTAAATCTTACCAATTGTTTCTTACCATTAATCCTTTGTTTAAGGATTCCGCCATACCCTTGTTCTGAGGCATCAGTTTCAACTATTTTAAAGGCTTCAGGAATATGTATGGATAGGCATGGAAGCTCTTTAGATTTGGCTTTAAGTCTTTTGGCTGCCTTTGTATGTTCTTGAGACCAAGGCAATGGATTTTTGTTCAATCTTTGGTACAACAGTTTACTATCTTTAGCAAGATCTTGGTAGAAGTCACCTATGTAATTTAGACTTCCTAAAAACCTCTGGAGCTGGGTTTTATCTTTAAGTTCATCAGGGAATTTTTCCTCGAACACGATTGCCCTGTTAATGGGAATAATGGTTCCGTGAAAGATATTTTGGCATAAAAATCGAATCCTTACCTGGAAAACTTCCATTTTCTTGGCAGAGACAACAAGACCAACATCCATGATGATTTTTTGAAAAATCTTTAAATGATTAATATGTTGTTCAAAGGATGTTGAAAAAACCAAAACATCATCAATGTAAACAATTGTGAATGAAGAATTGGGATTAAAAATCTGATTCATAATATTCTAGAATTCTGATGGAGCATTTTTAAGTCCGAATGACATTACATTCCATTCATAATGGCCAAAAAGAACTGTGAAAGCAGTTTTGTATCTTTCTTCTTCTTTAATCTGAATATGCCAGTATCCAGATTTCATATCAAACTTTGAGAAAATGGTTGATTTACGTAACCTACTTAATAAGTCTCTTTTGTTTGGTAGAGGATATCTGATCCATCTAAGGATCATATATCTCTTTTGTTAAGTGGTTTTTAATTGATTACTAACCTGGGGACTCCTCTCTCGATTCCAGCAGCCTTCTCAACATAAAAGGCTGGACAACTCCAGGGGGAAGAACTCTTCCTGATTAATCCTTTTTTTAAGAGATCATTTATCTCCTCTTTACATAACTCTAAATGTATGCTATTCATCTGTATGGGCTTTGCCTTGGTAGGAATCATAGATTTCTTAAATTCTGGCCCATAAGGTAAAGTTACAATATGTCTTTTCCTGTTCCAAAAGGCATTAGGTAAATCAGCACATATTTCATTTTTTAGGGTTTCCTCTATAACCTTTACCTGATTTTGTGCCTGAGGAGTACTGAGAATTTGCTCAGTATGTTTATATTGAACTTCTTCCTTTAAAGAGAAGAGAAACCTTTCATTCCCTTTGATCTTGTCTTTGATAATATTGATGTATTTGACATGTGATTCCTGAATAAATTGAAAGTTTATGATGGAACCGCCAATTGAGGTTTCAATTCTTGTTTCTGTAACCTGTATATGATAAAGCATATTTAGAAAAGGGGTGCCAAGAATACAGTTTTGTGAAAGATCCTTTACCATTAAAAAGGGTGTTTCCAGGCATATCTCATTGTTGCAGACTGCTGCATTCGACAACTTGTAGTCGATCCTCATCCTTTTTCCATTGGCTGCATTTAAGGTTTGGGTAGTTTTTGAGAAATATTTAGTAGGAACTAGTCCTTCTCATAAGCAATTCAGATCTACTCCTGAGTCCATTAAGGCTATGGTTGAAAAGCTATAACTCTGAACTATTATAACTGTTATTTCCACAAATCATCTCTGAGAGAAGACCTTATCGATTTGGTTAATAAACTTTAAGTTATTAACGTCCTCATTTTCTATACCAGACTCACTTACCCCTTTACTTTTGATCCTTTCTATTTCTTCAGAGAATTCTTCCTCGAATTCTTGCTCTTCAAAGTGTTTTGAGAGTTTGGATAATTCTAGAGCTTTGACCCCTCCTTTTAGGTCTTTGATTTCTTCATTGACTTGCTGCATCTCTCTTTTAAGATCTGGAATTGTTGTTTCTTGAGAAACTTTGTTCATAGAAGCACTTAGCCTTTTTAGGATATTTTGGAAATTATATGGTTCAATGAAGGAAGTGAATGATTTTTCCTTTCTTCTCTGTGATTCATTGACCAATATTCCTAAATATTGTTCTAAGGCAACTCTTTTCTGAGGAGGGTCCTCTATTTTATTAATAAGATCCAGGAGAAGGTTGTCTTAACTAGTCAAGACACTTAACTCCATATTCTTAACCCTTTTGCATAAGCATTATGTTTCTGAATCCTGACTAGAACTTATAAAACCTTCTTCTTCATCATCCTCTGGTATAAGAATGATTGATACTTCCTATAGGTTTTATTACTTGATTTAGTTTTTCTTTTTAAAATTCTAGCGATACTGGAAAACCCAAATTGTTCACAAAAATCTCCCATCTCTTTTCCTCTAGAAGATTTTTCCTTTTCTAATTGCCTTTTTAGCTTCACGTCAGTACATAAAGCTAATCCTTCCCCACAAACTTTAGAGATTAGATCTCCAAAAGTAATCCTATTATAGGGGATTCTACCTCCATTCTTTGTTTTGAGACAGTTTCTCACATTTTCAGCAAACAAGAGGGGAAGACCAAAGATGAATTTTTCTTTCCAGAATTCTTGGTGTAATCTTCCCTAGTAAAAACTTTGGCGAGAAAAACATTCTTATACCATCTAAACTGAGATAAGGTGGAACACTTAAGATTCATTAAGACCTCTCTAGATCTATCTTGTTGCAAGTCTATGGTACCTACGAAATGTAGGGTAATAGTATAAACCAAAGTGTTTACCGCATCTTCTTCATGACTCAACTTCCATTCCATGTTCTGTTTTTATAATCTTTTTTGCTGCATAAAGAAGTTCATTTCTAGTTTCTTCTTTTTGGAACTCCCACCATCCTTTTAATTGACCCGAGAATCCCGTAACAATGGCTGACGCTACTTGGCTTTCTGAATTATTTGCAGCCTTTCCTGTTGTAGCATATATCAGCATTTGACGAATGATGTCTACTATCTGGTATTCTGTTCGCCCATCAATATTTCATTCAATTATGGACCCAACATCAAACCTTATTGTGTCATAATGAAAATTTTCTTCAAATTCCATATCAATGTGTCGGTCTATGATAATAATTTCGGGTATGAGCCATATGGATTGGATTTCTTTTAAAGGAAATTTTGTTTATTTGTGGGTGGAATTCTTCTGGCTGATTCAAGAAGACTTGCTGTAAGTCTTCTATTTCTAAGTCTTCTTTAGACAAGACATTAACTAATTGGACCTTTCTTTATGTCTAGTTTAGACAATCGATCCACTATTTCTTCCATCACTTCCTTGTGTTGGGTAGTTGGCCTTTTCATTTATAGTTTCCTAACTTAGGTGGCGGTTTAAACATAACTCACTGGGATTGGTTTGAAGATTTTGAACTTTTTGCCTTGAATGTAATTTATTTGGGACTTAACTTCTTGATAGAATCTTCTATTTTGGAAGTTTGAGCTCCTAAGGATTGAAGATATAAATTGGTATAATTTCCTTGGCGACACCCTCACTTGTCGGAGCTCGCCCGAGGGCACTTGGCAGAGATAAGTCAAAGAAAGCCAAACACGATAGTGTGCCATTTTCCGAAGGTTACACCCACCTTGTCGAAGAAGTGCAATCATTGTCGAAACAACATGAGCAATTCATGAGGCGGTTTGACGATGGAAAACAAAGGTAGGAAGACTTTATCATTATGGGCAAGAACCTCAACACCATGTTCGGAGAACAACGAGCATTTTGGGAGGCACGACAACGTGAAGTTATGGCAAAATAGAATTCGACTAGTGCAATTTCGGCCACTCATCAGGCTCGGGAGGGTACCATCCTAACACCGACTTTTCACAATTGGACTAAAATGTATTCTTAAGTGCGCTTTAATTATATTTGTCGTCGACTTTATTTAAGTGTGCGTTTTAATTATGTTTGTCGTCTAGTTTATTTAAGTGTATGTTGTATGCATATGTGTGTACTCTTTGTCTTGTATTTTTATGAATTTTAATAAATTATACTATTATTAAATGTCACGTTTCCAAGCCATGAGCAAGCATTGAATTCCATTAACATGACAAGATGATAAGATTTCGATTCCTTTAACATTTTCAAGACAATGAGCAAGCATCAGATTCCTTTAACATGACAAGATGATGAGATTCTGAATCCTTTAACATTTCCAAGACAATGAGCAAGCATCAGATTCCTTTACGTTTCCTAGATGATAAGCTTGCTTCTGAAATGTTTATATTTCCAAGATGATAAGATTCTGATTCTATTAAATTTCACTTTTAATCTAGTCTGTTGGATTGTTATCTTTGATTCCACATGTACCTCTATAAATATGATGGATGTCTTCTACCAATCATATATACCTCCATCTTTAATTGTTTTTGTTTTTTAATTTCACTTTCATAAGCTTCATTCACACTAATTTTCAGGATGTCTTCTACCAACGAGTTCGATGACTCGGATGATGAGATATTCTTGAATCAAATGGTGCTATTTTGTCAACAAATCACAAATCTCACGATGGTGCTATTCTTTAAAGACAGATCTCGTAAATCACCTATGGATGCGCCAAGGAAGTCGTACCCACACACAAAGCCAACGTTGAACGTCGACGTTTTATGTGTGTCAATTGTGTTTGTCGTTTATGTTTGTTGCATTTTGTATTTATATCGAGTTTCTGATAAAGCACCTTTGTGTGCATATTTGTGTTTATTTTTTTGTACTGTATCGTGAAATGAAATAAATCGTATTGTGTTTAATTTTCTTGTTTTATATTAGTGAAATGAAATAATGGTATTAGAATCAAATATCTGACTTGACATAACACAACCAAGCCAATGACAAGACCATACACTGACTTCATCCCATTGAAATATCACTGTTGATTCACATGCGGGATTCGAGTATCTGGGTAATCCATCAGGGTATCCAATGGGCAAGCCATGCTCTTTTCCTCTATAAATACCAAGGTTTAACTAGTAGGTCAGCACATTCATATCACTATCGTTAGAAATGGCTTTCTCCTCTAGATAGTCCCTCAATCAGAGCTCCAGGCGACCCGATGAATGACCCAAGGTGTAAGTGCAACGGTCCAGACGATTATAATCCAGATTGTGAGGTTTGTACAACATGGTTTCAAAACCAACCAAGAATGCAATATTGTATGTGCAATGCTGAAGGAAAAGGACCACTATGCCACTATTGTATCAAGCGCGATCTTAAACTCCCAATACCCAAAGACCCTGGTCCGGTTCTATGCATTTGCGGGAAGAGCATTCAACCATGTGTCGATTGTGAGGCCAAACTAGATATCTCATTTTGGGGATGATATAAGAATGTTTACATGCACGTTCGTGATTCGCCTGAGCCTACTCATGGGAACCAATGAAGATTGTGTTTGTTGTTTCATCCTCGTTTATTTGTTGTTGGGTGTTGCTATTTTAAGTTTATGTACTCGTTCCAGTTTTTAGTTCTTTTACTGTGATTTTCTTTATATGTTTGTCATCGTTCGTATTATAAAATACAATGAATTGTGTTGTGTTTACCATTTTTTTACATTTCAAACATTAAAAAATATCAAACAACTTGAAATATAGAATCTATAATTTGGGCCATAAAATTATAAATCCAAATATATTTAATATTGACCTTATATTAAAGATCTCTTTAAAATAAAACCAATGATATAAGTTTTATAAATATTTAAGTTGTAAATTATAAATTAACCATCACTTAATCTAAAATAGGCTTAATTTAATTAGTTACAACTGTATTACTCTCAGCACCACTGCAGCTTCTACATATTACTATCACTCTCAAATCACAAAATCACTTTTGAAGCCATAAAATCACTTTTTAGACCATGTATTAGTCCTACTCTCACTCTCATCACAGTGGATAGCCTAAACCTTAACAATATTTTGGCCCATATCATCTACACAAGCTTTTTTAGGTGAATGGAGGGTGAAATCATTCCTTGGCAGCATCCACATGAGGTATATGTGTTCATATTTTTTTTTTTTTCATTTTCCTACAATTTTTCATGCATAATGATGTTTTGGAAACTTTCTTGTTCGTGTTTCATTCAGTTGACCAGTGTAGGAAATATGCCTTAAATTTAACTAGAAGATTGGTGAATTAACGACTCAAGGTTATTTTAATTAATGGGCAAAAAACATTATTTTTTTAGTTAATACATTTGTTGTTATGATTACATTAGAATAATGTGTCCCTAGATTTTTGCTAGATGAAACATGATGGGTCAAGGGAGAGCCTTTGAAACTCATGTTATCTGAATCTCATATTTCTTTATTAATATTTCTAATCGAGAGAATGTTAATTGGGGCATTAACATTCCAATCTAGAAGAAGACTAGTACATGTTGATGTTTTTCTCATTAAAGGAGTTGGTGAGTCTCGAGCCACAGTGAAGAGTCACTAAAGCAAACATGTGGGGTGTGTGTTAGTAGACACGTACACTGAACATACCAACATAGAGAACTTGCATGGAGTGTTTATGACGTGTCAACAAGTTGCTCTGGGTTATGACTGTGGAATAGTCCTTAGATCTAAGGTATCATATATGCCTTGTGTGTGGCGTCAATGTACTTTGACTGCGTAAAATGGACCAACACAATTAAACACGAGTTACATACGTATGTTAGGTAGAGTGACACACACATGAAGATATATGAGTGCACGACATGAAATCTCTCACATTCTATAAACGAAGGAAATGTCCAAGGGAGTGTTGACTCGTAAAGTCTTTGGCCAAAGCATTAGAGTCGTGAATATTGACTATACGCTATAGGCTTGCAGTGGGATTAACACTCAAATTGTGCCCGGCCACATGCAGTTATAGTCACATGGACATGAATGAGAGAAGGACCGAATCATATTGTACTAATAATCGAATAGATTCTCACACCACCATTTGTCTTAGTTTGGATAACCATGATGCATAGCTAAGTTCTAATCATGAGCTTATGAAACCCAAATAATTAATACGGGGTTTTATTAATTCTAATTGTTGTGAAAAGTTAAAAGGATTTAACTTGGTTTAAATTTCATGGCCAAATTAAAAGGAACCTATGTGCTCTTACACCTATGGATGAATGATGGAAATGACACATGTGGAATGAGAGAATAAATTATAGAATTTATTCTACAGAATAACTATTTAAATTAGTGACCCATGTATGAGAATTAATGTGATTAATTTGTCATAAGGTATGATGTTGTCACACATGTCACATTTAATGTGAACATGTACCTTAGGATTAAGACTAGTCAAAGACATTGGGTCACAAACATAATTTTAAATAGTTGATGGGTTCAAAGAGAAAGGACCTAATGACAAGAGATCAAATGGACAAGGATTAGTCACTTTAATCTAAAGCTCATAAGAAAAGACGGGGAGAGATAAAAGAGAGCTTTAAGGGTTTAAACCTTAAGCTTCTCTATGCTTGCCACACCTTTATCATTGTCGCACCCCGAACACCAAGTATGCAATAGAGGCACATTCCTTGAATGCCCCAAGAAATTAATATCACTAAATCAAGTATTAATCCCCAAAATACTCAAGGCGGGTTAAGCATTTTGGTTTAGTATGAGTTAGATAAGAGAGAATAAATAAATAGAAGAAACATGAAAAGTAAACAAATTGAAGAATTAAATAAATTTGAAATATATAGCAAATGTAAAATAAAGGTTCCAAAACTATGCAACACGTAATATCAAAATAGATAGCTCAAAACTATCTCCAAACAATGGAGGAAAATCATTTAAAATGTACTTGACACGAGAAAACAATTAAATGATATCATCATTTGAATCCAAGAAGTTAACAAGTCACACGATACTCTGTTCGACCCTCATCCAAGTTCGTCTATTTACTGTGATTCGTACCTATAAAACATCCAATAAACAAGAAACAAAACAAATGTAGGGGCTTAGCATTACATACAATCATAGCTTCCCCTCAGGGAACCCTGGCTAGTTTGAAAACTACAAATCCTTATTTAGTGTAAATCATAGTGAAAATTATTTTCTGTTGGATCCTTAAATCATCAAAATAAGTTCTTCAAACCTTTCCTTTGAAATCCTTTCAAAACATTTATGACTTGATTGTACATGACATATTATAAACATGCAAGTCCATAACAAATTATTCATACCTGATTGTCGATACACATTAGGTACAACTATGGTCAGCCATAATCAAAAGAAATAGCTACCATAGTGAGAATGTCATGGTCAACAAAGGTATGAATTCTCAATTAAATAATCATACCAACTACTACTTGATCAGTTATGAGCAACTGCTTTGCATGGGTATACGTCGCAACGTAATTGCCTTGGCTAAAACCTTCGTAACTTTAATGATCATTTCTTCTAGAAGATTTTGATAGGACGACCCCTAGGTTCCACCCTGGAACCCGGAGAGATCCTACGTGAATCCAAATTCAAGGAAAATTCTATAAAAAATTCGGCAAAACCTCCCCTGAAAATGGACTAACCCAGAAACTTCAAAACCTGTTAAAACACTTCTAAGATATCAACTACCTCTACCACAACCAAAAAGGGTTTCAGACCCAACAATATAAAATAACCTTATAATTTAAATATGGTCATTAGAGCCACTACTCCTATTACAGAAATTTTTACAATTCAAGAAAAGGAACTTCCACAAAATGGAAATGATGCCTACAAGATCCGGGAATGGAAAATGGATGCTATGCCTCGACGTGTTTGGCTCGACCTCCACCAAAGCTACTACCTGGGGGGAACAATTTAAGACAAAACAAGAAAACGGTGAGATAGGCTCAGTGAGTGGACAGTTAAATGGAAATGAAAATCAAAGATTTAATATCTTTTCAGAAAAACCTTTTTATACACGTTTAACTCTAAAACCTTACGATGCCCTTTTTGAAAATCCCCCAGTTTTAAAACGCTTTTAGAAACTCGTTCAAAATTGTTTTCATAATTTAATAAACCAAATAGAAGTATAAACTATTTATCAAATAGAATTCAAATATTTAAAATTTTTGAATAGTTTTATAAATTTAAAATAAATTATCACCATAAAACTGTATAATACATATATAATACAACACACCAAGTTAGATACCCGGAGAGTCTGTCATACATGCACAGAGCTGAGAATCTGTTATACGCATGCAGAGCCATAAATAATCTGTCATTCGCATGCAGAGTCATAAATTATCTATCATACATGCGAAGAGTTGAGAATATGTCATACGCATGCAGAGCCATAAATTTTGTCTTATGTGCACGCAGAGCCAACCCCCAAAGGGTTAAGCATCATGATACACGGCCCAAAACCTATATGTGTGCCGCAATGGAACCAAAGACCTATTTAATCTGATAACCTAGAAATGTACTGAAGTGGGTGGTTTGAAAATCAATAACAACTAATAAACTCATAAAAACCAATCTCAAGTCCTTTCATTTTCTTTCCAAAGCTCCCCGTAACAAGTCCAAACTCATCAAATATGCATTTGTTCAACTCACAATATCTAAATTTATAAATCCATGAAACTTTGAAATGCAAAAACAATAAATATCAATTTAAACTGAGGAAAGAAGAATTTAAAAACCAAATTTCAACTAAAAAATCCTTTAGCCTAAATTCAAACTCAATATAGCTAAGTAATGGAATTTAATCATCAACATGTAAAACATTTCATAAAAATTTAAAAGTTAGTCCACTCACAGTGTGAAAATCTGTAAGACCCCGTATTTTTCAAGGAGTTATTTTAAATATTTTGCGAATTTATTTTAAGGATTTTGGGAATTTATTTGGAAATTTAAAAGGTTTTGATTTAATTTTTAATTTTTGTTTTAAATTGGGCTTGACCCAAAAGTTGACTTTTAAAACTAATGGGCTTTTGTCTTTGACTTTGGGCACGTTGGAAAGGTCTTTTGTCCATGAGTTCGTAGACACGCGGCATGCGTCAATCGGAGCTACGGTATGAAAGATACGGGCTTTTGAAGTAAAGGGCAAACTTGTAATTTTACAAAAGTGGATTTTAAAACCCAAAAAGTCAGAAATCCTTCTCACCTCATTCTCTCTCTCTCTCTCTCTCTCTCTCTCTCTTCGCAGTTCTCTCTCGCGCTGCACAATGCAACCGCCGCCATCACCGGCGCGTGAGGGCGCGTCTGGCGACGATTGCCGGAGGTCGAAGCTCAGACGAGGTCGCCGTCCTCCCCTCTTCCTTCCCATGGCCGCCGATCACCCACCTGAGCCACCATCGCGACGAATCGACGCGAAGACAGAGAAGATGCTCTCGCCGGCGATCTGTGTTTTCCGACGGAGTCGCGGCGCCGGACCACCTGGGTTCTCTTCCCCAGGCCACGGTGAGTCTCCCCATGCCCTTCCCTCACGCCGGTGACGCTCCACGACGGCGATTCGACGCCACAAAGGTTGCGGCTGCACCACTGCGATTTCACTGTTCCGGCAGAAATTGGATGGCCGGACCTACTGGGCTTTGTTTCCCTCGTCATGGTGACTCTAGCCATGGGCTCCGTTCGTCCATACGAGGCTACACGACGGAGCAATGAGCTCAAGAAGCCAAGTTAGCCGCCGACTTCCGCCGTCGATTTCGGCCATTTCCGGCGAGTTTTGGTCGTCGACCCAGGTATAAAAGTTGATCATCTCGACGTCTCCTTCGTGCCTGTGTGATTTGTTTACGTTGATTTTAAGTTAGAAAATCGTGCAGGTTGACCACCACGGACCACCGCAGGTCCTGTCGTGTTTGGCCACACCGATGGCTGGAATTGTTGGATTTTGGCCTCTGGCCAGTCACCCGAAGCTTGTGGTGAGTTTTCGGTGATTTGTGTGTTGTTTGGGGCGAGGCAGCCACCATGTGTGGTGGCGGCTGCCCATTTCAGTCGTTTGCCAGCTCATTTGTATATTTGGTTTGTGAATTTGTTGGTTGTCTGGTTTTAACAGGTACACGGGCTCGGGAAATCTCATTCCCGATGTCGTTATGCTGCCGGATTGGAGATCCGAGCAAATGAGCCAAGAAGGGCATTTCGGTCTTTTCACGTGGTTAGACTGTGAGTGAAATTAGTTAGTTTAACTGTTTGCTTGATTTCTTGTATGCATTTGTTTGTTAGGAATTGGTTTGGTTAGCACTGGGTAAAGTTTAGGCTTGAATCCTTGAGAATGGAAATGATGGTGACTATGCTTTGAGGTTATGGGTTAGGAGGTGAATGTTTGAGGTTGAGGTTAATACTTGATGATTAGAAAATTGATTGGCCAGAATGATGGAATGATTAATATTATTATTGGTGAGATTTGATTTGATTACGAGGATTTATGATTTATCTTGATGCTTAGATATTTGTTGATGAATTTGTGATGTGATTGAGTAATTATGGATACTCTTGTGGATTACTTTGAGTATGTAAATTGAGGATATTATTGAGGTTAATTATTTCGTTATTTCACTCATACGAGCTCTAGTGAGCATACCGGGTTTATTGTATAACCCGGTGCACCATGGATGTGGTGTAGGGTTTGTGTCTTACAGGTTAAGCAGGCTGAGGAAGCAGTGGGGAGAAGACAAGGCAGTGGGACCCATTTTATTTTGATTTAACTGATTTTATACAGTGATTTTACATAAATGTTTTGGGCTCACACTCTGATTTATCAAATGCATTTATTTATTATGTTAAGCGCATAGCTCATTCTTTGAAAAGAGGTTTAAATGTCAAAGTTTCAGTGTTTTATGGGCCCGAGGTTCGGGGCGTTACAAAATCTAACTTCAATACTCCTTCGAATCATCACGACCCACGGTCGTCTCGCCTATAAATAAACAATCAAAGAAATATAATTAGTTTCGAGTCAAGACACTTAAATGTAGATGTGTGCTCAACTTAACATCACATCCGACTTTCGTTCTAACTCGACGGTTTACAACGTTCAAATTAAACTCACAAACAACTTCGGCTTCTCCAATCACACTCACGTAGCCATGCTCAAAACCTCACTCCACAAATGCCCAAAGATAGTCCTTAATTCACAAATGGCAGTGAGGGCTCAGAATTACTGTGGGTGCTGCCCAAGGTGGCTGCCCCAACTCCAAATTCAACTAATTTTATTCAATTTCAACCAAACCCACATATTTTCTCAGTCCTAGACAACTATTGAGTCTCTTAGGGCTGAAATTTGTTCTAGACAACACCGTAATAGCCTATAAATCTGAAAATTATAGAAAAACCAAAAATGGCCTTAAACCCCTATATTTCATCTTCAGCAAATTATCAAAATTAAACAACTAAACCAAAAGAGAGTGAAAGCTCAATAGAAGAGGAAGAAAACTCACCTAAAATGGAGGTGTTTGGCACCAGAAATTGGTCAGAATCCGGCGAGACAAAGGGGAGCCAAACTGCTGGTTTTTCTGTGCGCGCGGCTGGGCTGGCTGGGGGAGCGCTAAGGGAAGGTCATCGGAGAGTGGCGACTGCGAGGGGAAGCCGGCGTTCATTGCCAGTGCTGCGCACAGAGGGAGAGAGCAGAGAGAGAACACGGGGAGAATGAGAACGAGGAGAGAGAGTAGGCTCAGGGGGGGTGGTCGGCGCCTGGGGGGTGTGCTCGCCGGAGGTCGAGGCCGACAGGGTGGCCGTCGATGGTGAGTGGGGGTGGCTGGGGTTGGTGTGCGCAGGGGAGAGGTGCGGGAGTGGAGTGAGAGAGTGTGCCAGGGAGAAAGAGAGAGAGATAAAGGGAGAGAGAATGTTCTAGATAATGCTAGAGAGAAAGATCCTCTTTGAAAAAAAAAATTGATTTTTAAACCTAATTTGTCAATTTTACGAAATTGCCCTCGCTTCAAACGCCCATATCTCTCAAACTGTAACTTGGATCGACGCGTACTACGTGTCTATGAAATCATAAGCTTGAAACCTATCTAACAGACCCAAAGTCAAAATCGAAAATTATAATGCCCTGAACCTCGGGACCATAAATACACTAAAACTTTGACATTTAAACCTCTTTTGAGTCTTGAACTGATAGAAAATAACTAAAAATATTTTTATCTAATAAAGTTTTTAGTAAAAACATTTGCCATATAAGCACCCAATTGACAGGCTCCACATTGGTACCGTACAAGACGGTCGCACTAAGTGGACCATCTACATAACCTTCCACCCGCACCGTCGCAACGCCGTCATGCGAGTGGACTTATGGTGTCCTTTGTACCGTCGCAACGCCGTCATACAAGTGGACTTACGGTGGTCCTTATACCGTCGAATCGCCGTCGTACAATAAGCCAAAGTGTTGTACGTAAACATAGATTGCCCTTCCACCCACACCGTCGCAACGCCGTCATGCGAGTAGATTACGGTGTCCCTTGTACCGTCGAATCGTCGTCATACAAATGGACTTATGGTGGCCCTTGTACCGTTGAATTGCCGTCGTACAACAGGCCAAATGTCATACGTGCACGTAAACTACCCCCAAAAGGCGAGGCATCCCAACACACGGCCCAAAGCCTATATGTGTGCCGTGATGGGTCTCAAAGATCTATCTGTATCTGTACCTGTGAGTGAGGGTACTAATATGGTCATTTTAAAACCGCTCTGTAACTTTCTAAAACCATTCTTGTAAATAGATAAAGTCAGCAATTTACGGTTTCTTAAGCTTTTCACAAATCTTCAAATCATGCAATTAATAAATCGTCTCAAAATAATATAGCTCTTAAAACCATGAAATCGAATGTCAAACCAAAATATTATAAATTCATTGAAAGTAAGAATAAATCTCAAATTCAATTCTCAATGGATTATATTGGAGAAAAAAAATAATCATTCGAAAACCATAAACCTCTTCATATCAAAATCAAACTCACCATTCAACAAATCTAAGTAATGCTCATGGAAACAAGTAAGAATTTAAATCATGAAGCTTCATAAAAACGTTTATAAAAAAAAAAAGTATTCTCAATATCTCCAATCAAGTTCCGTTCCGTTTCTCGAGGGTTACATAAAATGACCAAACTACCCTTAGAACTTAACCAAAAGCCTAGGGTTTACTCAAACGTTATCTCGAACTAAATTGATTAGTTTTAGTGAAATGAATACGAATGCCCTCATCGGTAAAATACTAAATTAAGATTCTAGATTTCGAATTTTGGGTTCATAGATCGAAATGGCATTGGGTTACAAATTCTCCCGAGCCAACGTACCTGTTAAGACCAGACAACCAACAATATACAATAGATTCTTCAACTAGCTGTTAATAACTGAAAGGAGCGGCCAACCACCACACACAGTGGCTGCCCGGCCAAAAAAAACACACAAAAATAACCCCAAATAGTCACCGAACCTAGAATTAAGCTACTAGGACCCTAGGGAAGTAAAAAAAATACTAAAAATCATCCAACCCGCCGCCACGAGTGGCGCAGCCAACGGTGGCACAAACCTAGGAATACCCAAATTCAACTGCAAATAATCCTAATTGCATAATAGAACCTTCAATTGCACAAAAACAATTCAAATTCAAGTCCAATTTCAATGAATCGAAATAGGCATAATCCCTAAAAATTAAATTTCTAAAATCTCAAAATTGAATATCAACACCTTAGGGGAAAGATTTCTCGTACCTAGAGGATCGATTCTCGTAATTGGATCGACGGCCAAATATCGTCGGAAACGCCGAAATCGGCGGCGGAAGCCAGCGGTTGGCTTGGCTTCCCAAGCTCATTGCTCTGTCGTGGAGCCTCGTATGGACGAACGGAGACCATGGCCGGACTCGCCATGACGAGGGGAACAAAGCCTAGTAGGTCCAGTGTCGCGTCTTGGCCGGAAAAATCAGACTGTCGGCGGTGGCACTGTTTCTATCCTGCGTCGTTGCGACGTCGAGGGGTGACGGCTAGGTATGAGACAGAGCTGGGGAGGATGGCGACGGTGAGACGAGCCTTCTGGTGCCCGTCGCTGGTTGTGGCGTGGCTGGAAAAGCGAGATCGCCGACGAGAGCCTCTCTTAGTATTCGCGTCGATTCGTCGCGATGGTGGCTCAGCTGGGTGATCGGCGGCTAGTGGGAGGAAGAGGGGAGGGCGGCGAGGCTGGTGAGCCCTCGACCTCCATCAGCCATCGCCAGACGCGCCCTCAGGCGTCGGTGATGGCGGCGGCTACACTGTGCAGCGTGAGAGAGAGAGAGAGAGAGAGAGAAGAGAGAGAGAGAGAGAGAGAGAGAGAGAGAGAGAGAGAGAGAGAGAGAGAGAGAGAGAAGGGAGAAGGGAGATGCGGGGACCCAGAGAGAGCCCGAGAGGAGAGAGAATAAAAATCCTCCCCCTTAGAACTTTATGGATTTTGGTATTTAAAAATCATTCATGCAAAATTATGAAATTGCCCTTCCCTTTAAATGTCTATATTTCTCAAACCGTATCTCTAATTGATGCGTGCCACGTGTCTACGAACTCATGGACTCGAAACCTTTCCAACGGGCCCAAAGTCAAAATCAAAAACCCATTTTTTTTAAAAGTCAACTTTGGGTCAAGCCCAAATTAAAACAAAAATTTAAAATTAAATTCAAACCTTTTTAAATTCCAAATAAATTCTCAAAATCCTTAAAATAAATTCTCAAAATATTTAAAATAAATATTCAAAAAATACGGGGTCTGGCAAAAACCCATTTATTTTGAAAGTCAACTTTGAGTCAAGTCCCAAATTAAAACAAAAATAAATAAATTTTAGATCAAAACTCTGTATTTTTCAAATAAATTTTAAATCTTTAAAATACAATTCGACATCTTTTAAAAAGAAAACCTCTTTAAAAAAAATAGTTTAATAAAAGTTTAAATTTCTAGTGGAAATTTGAGTCGGGTCGTTACAGATTTAGAGACTTGAACCCAAGTTCACATGTTATGCTACCTTTACTCTCAAACCAATCACAATAAACATATAAATAATAAGTGTTATAAATCATAAGGTTTAATGTGTGGATGACCACCACTAATATACCTTTGATTATCATGTAACCTATGTCTTAATTACATATTTGTAACTTATATCCTAATGATGATATATTTAGGGTTTTGTAACCTACAAATTTATGGGTAGTTAATGATTTGTACTAACCATCTTATCATTGTAAGCCTATAAATAAACATCTCCACCAAAGATAGAATACATAAGCTATTTGAAAAACACTCTTTACCACCATCGTCTCTTATAGTTTTCTATATTTCCTTTCTAGTTTTCTATATTTCCTTTCTATTTTATAACACGATATCAGCATGACTGTCTCTTATATTTTATTCTCTTATAAACTCTTCTAGATCTAAGAGTTATATGGAACAATCTAGTTGCTAATGTCCAATATATACTCTTAATTTTAGAGTTTTATTTTGCTTATATGTTGATTATTATATTGTTTAACACAAATTGCTTTTGTTCTTCTCCTTGACTAATTAAACCCGTGGTGTGCTATCCATATTGGGTCGAATGATCCTCGGTCACATGTGGCACACTGGTTTATTTTGATTGTTTGGCTATTTATGTTTCTTATTATATATATAGTAATTGATCTTGTTGTATTATATTTATTTTTCTTTTATATTGTCTTCCGTTATCATATATCTATTGAGATTTGTATTGATATACTAGTTTTGTGTTTGATATATATATTGTACAATATAATTCCTAAAATGATCAATGTGCACATATATATTACTGCTTACCCATTCGGCTAGTACTATATACTTACTGCTCATAATTCATTGATTGGTTAATTAATTGATGATTACTTATAAAGTAGTGTTATTGTCAAAAATGTCTAGACCATGTGTAAGGCTGAGATTTGATCCATATCATCGATTAATCTGAGCGAAAGGCGTGCCACTAAGTAAGGTGGTACTTGGAACGATTGCAAAATGATCAAAAGGATAAAGATAAAATAAAAATAGAAATAAAGTGAAATCAGACGTTTGTGCTTAGTTGTTTTCCACGCCAGGTGGTATATATCTTTGAAAAATTACAGTACAAATATTACCCCTCAAGTGTGAGTATCTCTCGGCTTGGTCTAGCCGAGAGAACGAAGACTTTGTTAAAATTCAAATCGGGCGAAAGGTGAATGCATAGCTTCATTTTTTGTTTCGCGATGAGAAAATCTAGGTGAGTAGAAAGATTTAGAGATCTTCTACTCTTTATTTTACACTGGGCGAAGTGCTAATAGCATTCTCTGAGTCTATAGCAGCTTTTTTGCACGCCACCTGCCACGTGGCGTGGCTTGATTGGCTGCGCGTCTCCTCGTATTTCAGAGGCGACGTTACTTTCTTTCCGTCCCGAAACCCTAGGAGGCGTGTCCTTTCATAGAGAAACGTGACCTGCAACTTGAATCATTATCATTGTTTCAACCATTAAAGTTTATCAAATTCATCCTTAGCCAATCTCAAACCCTTGCACCTTCTGAAAAATTCAATAGATGTTTTCAAACCAAACTTTGCATCCTTTCAGATACTTTTCTTAAAGACTATAAATTAGGAACTTAGTAATTCTGTCTTTCTTTACGCTTTCAAACTTTTAGAATCTCAAACTTTCTTGGATTTCTTGAATTTTCTAAGTGCTCAAATTTTTTCTTGAGTATTCCTTTCCTTCTTCTAGAAACTCAAAAGCCCAGATTCTTCAAACTTTCCCTTCTTTGCAATCATGGTTCATATCTGATTCGCTGAAGCATCTAAAAGGATCGAGAAAGATGCAGTGGCTTTCCATGACGCCATTGCCCATTATTATACTCCCAAAGTGTAACAACCCGACCCAAATTTCACTGGAAGTTAAAAAAAATTTATTTAACTTTGGTTTTAAGAGGATTTCAAGGGGTTCAATCTTTGCAATCTTAGAAAATTTTTGTATTTACTTGGGAGTTTNTTGGGAGTTTATTGAGAAATAAAATGTTTAGAATTTTTTTTAACGTTTTAAATTAGACTTGACTCCAAGTTGACTTTTGGAATTAGTAGGCTCTTGATTTTGACTTTTGGCCCTTTGGATAGATCCCGATCCCACGAGTTTGTAGGCGCGAAGTACGCGCAAAACGGAGTTACAGTTTGGATTTTACAGACGAACAAAGTTTGGGAGGCATTTTAGTCTTTAGCGTTCTAGGGATTTCTAGAAAGATCTAAATTTTTATTTAAATTCTTATCTCTCTCTCTTCACGGACACACACACCCCCCCGACATTCTCTCCTCTCACCCCGACACACTCTCTCTCTCTCTCTTCTCTCGCCTGTTCAGCACCGCCGTCCTGTCACTGGCGCGTGGGCGCGCGTCCGGCGGTGGTTGGAGGCGGACGAAAGCTCCCCGAGCTCGCCGTCCCTTCCTCTCTCTTCCCTTGGTCTCGGATCACCCAGAAACCCAGCCAAAATCCGAATCCAGGCCAAACCCGATCGAACCCAAGCGACGACGATCCGCCGTCTCCGGCCAAGACGCGACGCCGGACCACTTGGGCCATCTCCCCCTTGTCGCGGCGAGTCCAGGGGTGGTTCCCGATCGTTCATCGGACCACGGCAGCACGCAAAACGAAGGCACAGGGCCAGCTGTCTTCTCCGGCCAGTTTCTGGTGTTTCCGGCGGCGTTTTCGTCGAGTGAGGTACCCAAACTGATCCTCTCTCTCTCCTCTACATGTAATTGTACTTTGTTTGACTCGATTATCTCTAGAATTGAAAAACCCTGTCTGAAGCTCACAGCCACCGCGAGTTCCTCCGCGTGTGGTGGCCGGGTTGAGTTGTTGTTACTAAATTTCTGTCCTAAATCCTTTTATTTGTTGCTTGTAAATTGTTGGACTGAATTTGGGCTTGTTTTGGATTGAAATTTTCTGTCGAGGTGATGTTTTGCTGCTGCCACCGCCAGCTCCGCCACTGGTGGTGGCGGGTCGAGCGGTCTTCCTTGTCAATCAGCCTCCCCAGGACATCCAGAGGCCAATTCTAGGGTCTGTTTGCGCATCGGTGAGTATTTGTGTGTTGTTAGAGGTCGGGCAGCCACCGTGCGTGGTGGTTACCGCCCATTTCGGTTGTTGAACGGCCAAGTTGTGAACCCTGTATATCGGATTGTTGGTTGTCTGGTCTTAATAGGTACACGGGCTTGGGAAATCGTATTCCCGATGCCGTTATGCTGCCGGATTTGGTATCCGAGCAATGGGATGCATTGATGTGAATTTTCAATTGAGCATTAATTATGAATATTTATGTTTAGTTGTTTTCAATTGAGTATAAGTATTACTCACATAAATTGCTGCTACTGTGGGATGCATTGATGTGAATTTTTGGTGTGCATGGAATTTGGTTATTTGATTGAACTGATGCTGTTTTGGTTATGATGTCGGTGTTTGAGGTTAATTTGAAATGATATAAGTTGTTGGTAATGCATAATGGATACTTGTGGTTAAATTGAGAAAATAATTTCTTTGAGATTATTTGGGTATTGGATTATGCTTTACAAGATTAATTGATAATGCTTTTGGGCTGTTAGTGCACCATATGGGTTGCTATGGATTGCCCATTTGGTTGGTAATATACTGATGTTATTAACTTTATAGGGAATACATATTGATTTGCTGCTGAGTTATTTAATTAGATCCTTGTGAATTGACATGTTTGAATTGGTGATGTTAATGATTTTGGATGATTGTGGTTGAGGTTAATAGTCAACGATTTGGAAATTGATTTTTGATACTAAAAGGCTTATGGTTTTAAGAGCTATACTATTTTGAGACGATTTATTAATTACATGAATTGAGGATGTGAAAAGCTTAAGAAATCGTTGACTTTATCTAATTACAAGAATGGTTTTAAAAGTGGCAAGAGTGATTTCCAAATCGCTATATAAGTACCCTCACTCACAGATATAAATACAGATAGGTCTTTGGGACCCATCACGGCACACACATAGGCTTTGGGCCGTGTGCCGGGATGCATTGCCCTTTGGGGGTAGTC
>QANW01008856.1:664020-702111 GCA_003254865.1 Dryas drummondii | reverse complement strand
GGATTGATTCTCGCAGGACCTCTCCGGGTTTCAGGGTGGAAATACGGGGGCGGTCCTGTCAACTTGGTATCAGAGCGAGGTTTTACCTGTAGACTCGNAGGTTCTGCCGAATTTTCGGTAGGATTTTCCTTGAATTTGGATTCTCGCAGGACCTCTCCGGGTTTCAGGGTGGAAATACGGGGGCGGTCCTGTCAACTTGGTATCAGAGCGAGGTTTTAAATTCCTGTAGACTCGGCACCTTGGGTGTATTCTTCAGTGTATGGAAGGGTTTTCCTCTGCTAGTATGAATATGCCTCTTCGACGTGGCCGACCTCACATAAGTTGTAGTAAGTTTTGGGGGTTTATAGTTTATTCGTTTAACGTTACATTTATGCAATTAGTGGCTTGCCCGTGTTTTAGTATTGACTCATATATGTGTGGATCCTTAAATAATCAGTACTTGAGGAAAAAGATCGATAGAAACTATTTTGATGTCTATGCTTAGTTCTCTCGTTTATGAGTGTGGTCAAAAGTGTTGGCACCTTATAATGAACACAATTCGAGAAACCAAGCTTGAATCTTATGAATAAAATTATTATTAGATGTTTCTAGTTTCGCCTTGTTGAGATCGAGTGTTGAGGAAGTATCAATATTGAACCTTGATGGAAAGTGAATTTTTGTAATACCATGAGTGGTGGAAGGATTTCATCTATTATGGAATGAAATAAATTTTTCATGGAAATTTAATTTAATATTAGAAGGAGGTTTTGGGTGAACTTAACTTAAGCTAAGGTTGGAGTAAATTGGAAGGGATTAATGAGAATCATATGAGAGTGAAAGGAAAGCTTTGTGATTTTGATTGGAGTGTGTGTTTGGATGGATGCTTAGTATTAATACAAACTAATACTTGCAAGTTAGAGTTGATAGTTGAAGGGTTAGAATAAGAATAGTAAAGGATATGTGTTTATGGATTGGATTAAGGATACTATAAGAAGGATTAAAAGTTTTATGGGTCGATTTGATTTGATTTTATTTCGGAAGTTCATGGATGAAAATTTAAAACTAAGGAATATCAACAGAAATTTGGGAGTAGTAAGCATATGGAAAGTGACTACCCTAGAGTAATAAATTCAAGTAAGTATTGATAATAGAAGAATAAAAAGCATCTCAAGTAGATGTCATACGGAGCAATGTTTAAATTACAAGTGAATTGAGCTTTGTGACTTTAACCTTTCCAACGTTGGGTTGAAGATGACTTACAAATAGTATTGAGGAATTAGACAATTTTGGAGACTTAAGTATCATGTGATGGAAGTCTGGCAAATTGGAGTCGAAACAGATCTGAATACATCGCACATTTCTAAGGAAATGATAGAAGCTTTAAGAGTGACTTATTTCCCAGGAATAAGTAAGGAATAATGTGGAAGATGTGGTCATTAACAATTCTTAAGGTGTGAGCAGGTTTTATTTTGAATATTATAGGCTACGGTTCGAGCTCAGAGAATTAATCAGAGTAGCGCAGCGAAAGCGTTATGAGACTTAGAGTAGTCACGTTGACATGTGGGCAGCAGAGGGGTTAGCAAGATCGATAGGACTTGAGACAGCTTAGAGCAAGAATTTAGGTTTCCTTTGCATATTGACATAGTGACAACACACTTCGAATATGTTAGGGTCAAAGAAGTTAGATACTACATAAGAAGAATTTTTTTTTCCTCAGCCAAGCTACATGGATGGAATGTACTTGGAGGGGCAAGTTGAAGAACCCGATTAGGAGTTACAAGTTTGGGATTCCCATATCTTTCAGACTTGTACCAAATTTCGAGGACGAAATTTTTGTAAGGGGGGAAGATTGTAACAACCCGACCCAAATTTCACTGGAAGTTAAAAAAAATTTATTTAACTTTGGTTTTAAGAGGATTTCAAGGGGTTCAATCTTTGCAATCTTAGAAAATTTTTGTATTTACTTTGGGAGTTTATTGAGAAATAAAATGTTTAGAATTTTTTTTAACGTTTTAAATTAGACTTGACTCCAAGTTGACTTTTGGAATTAGTAGGCTCTTGATTTTGACTTTTGGCCCTTTGGATAGATCCCGATCCCACGAGTTTGTAGGCGCGAAGTACGCGCAAAACGGAGTTACAGTTTGGATTTTACAGACGAACAAAGTTTGGGAGGCATTTTAGTCTTTAGCGTTCTAGGGATTTCTAGAAAGATCTAAATTTTTATTTAAATTCTTATCTCTCTCTCTTCACGGACACACACACCCCCCCGACATTCTCTCCTCTCACCCCGACACACTCTCTCTCTCTCTTCTCTCGCCTGTTCAGCACCGCCGTCCTGTCACCGGCGCGTGGGCGCGCGTCCGGCGGTGGTTGCAGGCGGACGAAAGCTCCCCGAGCTCGCCGTCCCTTCCTCTGTCTTCCCTTGGTCTCGGATCACCCAGAAACCCAGCCAAAATCCGAATCCAGGCCAAACCCGATCGAACCCAAGCGACGACGATCCGCCGTCTCCGGCCAAGACGCGACGCCGGACCACTTGGGCCATCTCCCCCTTGTCGCGGCGAGTCCAGGGGTGGTTCCCGATCGTTCATCGGACCACGGCAGCACGCAAAACGAAGGCACAGGGCCAGCTGTCTTCTCCGGCCAGTTTCTGGTGTTTCCGGCGGCGTTTTCGTCGAGTGAGGTACCCAAACTGATTCTCTCTCTCTCCTCTACATGTAATTGTACTTTGTTTGACTCGATTATCTCTAGAATTGAAAAACCCTGTCTGAAGCTCACAGCCACCGCGAGTTCCTCCGCGTGTGGTGGCCGGGTTGAGTTGTTGTTACTAAATTTCTGTCCTAAATCCTTTTATTTGTTGCTTGTAAATTGTTGGACTGAATTTGGGCTTGTTTTGGATTGAAATTTTCTGTCGAGGTGATGTTTTGCTGCTGCCACCGCCAGCTCCGCCACTGGTGGTGGCGGGTCGAGCGGTCTTCCTTGTCAATCAGCCTCCCCAGGACATCCAGAGGCCAATTCTAGGGTCTGTTTGCGCATCGGTGAGTATTTGTGTGTTGTTAGAGGTCGGGCAGCCACCGTGCGTGGTGGTTACCGCCCATTTCGGTTGTTGAACGGCCAAGTTGTGAACCCTGTATATCGGATTGTTGGTTGTCTGGTCTTAATAGGTACACGGGCTTGGGAAATCGTATTCCCGATGCCGTTATGCTGCCGGATTTGGTATCCGAGCAATGGGATGCATTGATGTGAATTTTCAATTGAGCATTAATTATGAATATTTATGTTTAGTTGTTTTCAATTGAGTATAAGTATTACTCACATAAATTGCTGCTACTGTGGGATGCATTGATGTGAATTTTTGGTGTGCATGGAATTTGGTTATTTGATTGAACTGATGCTGTTTTGGTTATGATGTCGGTGTTTGAGGTTAATTTGAAATGATATAAGTTGTTGGTAATGCATAATGGATACTTGTGGTTAAATTGAGAAAATAATTTCTTTGAGATTATTTGGGTATTGGATTATGCTTTACAAGATTAATTGATAATGCTTTTGGGCTGTTAGTGCACCATATGGGTTGCTATGGATTGCCCATTTGGTTGGTAATATACTGATGTTATTAACTTTATAGGGAATACATATTGATTTGCTGCTGAGTTATTTAATTAGATCCTTGTGAATTGACATGTTTGAATTGGTGATGTTAATGATTTTGGATGATTGTGGTTGAGGTTAATAGTCAACGATTTGGAAATTGATTTTTGATACTAAAAGGCTTATGGTTTTAAGAGCTATACTATTTTGAGACGATTTATTAATTACATGAATTGAGGATGTGAAAAGCTTAAGAAATCGTTGACTTTATCTAATTACAAGAATGGTTTTAAAAGTGGCAAGAGTGATTTCCAAATCGCTATATAAGTACCCTCACTCACAGATATAAATACAGATAGGTCTTTGGGACCCATCACGGCACACACATAGGCTTTGGGCCGTGTGCCGGGATGCATTGCCCTTTGGGGGTAGTCTACGTGCACGTACGGCACTTTGGCCTATTGTACGACGGCGATTCGACGGTACAAGGGCCATCGTAAGTCCACTTGTATGACGGCGTTGCGACGGTACAAGGGACATCGTAAATCCACTCGCATGACGGCGTTACGACGGTGCGGGTGGAAGGTTATGTAGACGATCCACTTGGTGCGACGGTTTTGTAACGATACCAGGTGGAGCCCGTCGAATGGGTACTTATATGGCCAACGATAATTCTAAAAACTTTATTAGATAAAAATATATTTAGTTGTTTTCTATCAGTTCGAGACTTGAAAAAGGTTTTAGCTAGAGATTTTATAAGTTATAGCATTTCTATTATTTCCCATCATTCTCTATGTTCATAAGAGATTTCAATGTTTGAAGTTGTTGGTTTCAGTTTCAGAATCAAGAAAGATTTACTGATTTTGAGATGATGTTCGAAAATGAAATTATGAAAGGTTTTGAAGTTTATCTTGTCCACTCACTGAGAGTTTGTTTCTCATATTTTGTTATTTTTACATTTCCCCAGGTAATAGCAATAGCTGAGGTCGGACCGTACCACGTCGAGGCATTCAAGTTTCTCATCTCCAGCTTAGTGGTATATTGGGATCAAGGTTTTGAAATTTCTGGGTTAGTCCATTTTCAGGGGAGGTTCTGCCGAATTTTCGGTAGGATTTTCCTTGAATTTGGATTCCCGCAGGACCTCTCCGGGTTTCAGGGTGGAAATCCGGGGGCGGTCCTGTCACAAAGCCCTTGCTAATAAAGTACACATCTTCTCTGTTATTGTCCGCAAGGAATTTCCCGATTATGCAATTTGCCTGGGTCCCTGCTTCAAGGGTGATATGTTTCCTAGACTTTCTGAGGCCCTGTATTCCAAATTCAGAGACTACTCTGCATTTTATTCTGGTGGTCACTAGGGAGGTTCATGGGCAACCCAGAAACCCCAAACTATCTGGCCATTATACAAATGTCTGAGGAACATTGCTGTTGGGTGAATGACAGTGGATGTTGGAGGACCTCTGTGGATGTTCTAGACTTGGCTACAAGCCTACTTCCCGAACAAAGGAAGGCACCAGCAAACGGGGTCATCACCTAGTTCGTCATTCCCTTGCCCCTGGTGACCATCTCTATGATTGTGATTATTTGATGGAAGCCTTAACCATGTGTGGTTTTGGACAATGATGTTGTTATGAACTAAAATTGAGTTTGTTGTTGAGCATGTGCATTCCTACATGGATTTGGATTTTGCATATGTTGATGCTAGTGGAATATGCATTCATGCATCATGATTATTCTCATTGAGTGTTGTGAAACTAATGATAATTTAGTATTTGGACACTTAGTCTTAGAACGAGGGGTTGCGTGAATGGTATTGGGTTTCAATTCCCTAAACCACAGTGGAAAACTCAGTGAGCAGTCGACCCCCTGGTTAATCGGCTCCCTCGGTTGCGGTCAGATATTACGACCATGTGGATACATTTTATTTGGTAGTATATTGGGTTTGCAACAGTAGAGATACCACAGGTCGTGAGAGCTATTCTTATCACTAATTTGCAGCATGAAGGTAGGCCAAGTAGTGATGGTACTTTGATACAAGCTATGGTGGTCCACTGTTATACAAGTTATGATATATATATATATATGAGTTTTGCTAACCTATCAAATATTTCATCCAAAACTTTCTTGTGCTGAATGGCTGATCCTTTCAGCTTGTAATTTTCAAGTTTTGGTGGTGGTTTAAACATAACTGCAAGAGTTTGAGTAGTAGGTTTTGAACTTTCTGCCTTAAAAGTTATTTCTTTTGGGCTTAATCCTCTTAAGGATTCTTCTATCCTAGTAGTTTGGGCTTCTAAGGATTGAAGGTAAATGTTGGTATAGTTTCCTTGGGATAACTGGTCAACTTTGAATGGAGAGGTTGTTCCTCCATTTATTTCCAATGCCATTGGCGGATGTATGGATTTGACTCCCTTCCCCTTTTTTGTCATGTAATTTTTAAAGAGACTTTCCATAGTGTTGACTGACTATTCATATTCTTCCAGCTTATTTCTTTTGGAAAACCCTTCGAACCAAACAAAGAATGCTACATGCCTTCTATTTCTCGTCATGTGAGCATTATAAGCCCTGTGTAGCACATCCTTTTGTTATGGACAAAACGCCTATTCAAACCAAAGCCTTTTAGAGGTATTTTTCTGGCTTATGAATTCCTTTTTTAGGAGTTCATAGTCGATTTCAAAAGTGTTTACTTCTTGTAAGACATTAATATAAAGGTCTCCCTCTATATTAGAAAAAGTGGGAGACGTAGGTCTCCTTAAAGGTCCCTGTTGGGTTTCTAGGATTTCTGTCCTAGGAGTTTCTACTCTACACCAAGGTTGGTTAACCTTATTTGCTATTTGGGTCACTCCACCCATGATAATTTTATCATGTTCACATTCTATGTCCCTTGTTGTAAATGATCTTCTAACACTAGTATATCTGGTACTAGACGACCCACTTTGAGAACTAACGTTAGATCTTCCAATTTTGGCTGACCTTGTGGAGGAAAATCTG
Organism: Dryas drummondii; assembly: GCA_003254865.1. Classification (NCBI taxonomy): domain Eukaryota; kingdom Viridiplantae; phylum Streptophyta; class Magnoliopsida; order Rosales; family Rosaceae; genus Dryas; species Dryas drummondii. Next base: position 695,559 of record QANW01008856.1, on the reverse strand, counting down.
ATTTCCACATAACCATCCTGGTATTCAACAATTTATTCTACCTGTTGATTTTCGAGAGGCCTAATTGGTACTTGGTTTTGTAATGTCCATCTCTTTGGAAGTGATATTTGGTCCCACATGATGGTCTTAGGAACTACTACATTGGCCTTTCCTAGGTTGGCTTGGAACAAGGTAGTTTTTCCTTTGGATTCTAGGTTATGGGCATCTGGACATAAGGTATTCATGGCTTTGTAATATATACAATATACTACGGCCATATTTTGAGAACCTAGAATCATATCAAATCCTTGAGTTTGGATGTTTAGAGTTAAAGTCTTTAAGGCTCCTTCATCTGCAAGGGAAATGGAGAAATTTGGAAAGCAATTAAAAAACACTGGTCCATCACAAAAACAAAGGGATGACTCAACTACTTCCAACAGAGAATCTGAAAACATGTTATGTCTACAGTCTCTAACATAGATAAGGATAGGTTTTTAACCCAGTTCTAGTTAATGACTTGACCCTGATTGTATTTATCCCACCATTTCACCAGAATGTTCCTTCTTAAGTTTGGAATGCAAATGCCCTCATCTTTTTCAAGAGGAGAAATGTCATAGACCCATTTTAGGATCCAAACAAGACCATGAAGATAAAAGAACCATAGAAAGGCCACCCAGTAATTGGCAAGATCAAAATTAGCAGCTCTGAACTTGCAGAATGATTCCTTTAGGTCGAAAGAAGGGATGTATTCAGAAGGACCCCAGATAAGAAACATGCTTTGAACCAGTTGGGGAGATGACTTTTATCTTTGACTTGAAAGTTAAAGAACCATGCATAAGAAAAGATTTCTTTTTGAATACACAGCATTCTCTCAAGCATGCTTGTAATCAAAATAATTATAAAAGTTTGGAAAATCCTTGGGTTTTTAAAACGTCTTTTAGACATTGGGCTAGAACCCTAATCCTTTAAGGAAAGTACCTTTAAGATATACATCTGGGAAAACCCAATAATTCTTTTAGAATCATTTCTGTAATTATGAGTGATTTTTACTGAACCTGTCTCTGTTAAGATAGATTCATTAAAGAACTTATTTCCTCGAATTTAGGGTGCATATGTCCTATTAAGTACAATCTGACAACTTCTGCTGGATTAAGCTCCATGTGATCATTTTCAAAAGGACCAAGACTAAGTTCCATTGAAGCAATATAAGATGTCCTTTTAGGAATCTCTTCATTTGCCAACTACTTACCTTTTGGTTCCAGGGAACTCCTTTGTTCCCTGAGTTGGTTTGAGTTCCTAGATTGTGGATGTGATCTTCTCTTCCTCCTTGCCCTGTAAGAATTCTCTTGTTAGAAAATCAAGAAGAGAGTGTAACGACCCGGCCCAAAGTTGACTTTTAAAAATAATGGACTTTCGTTTTTGACTTTGGGCACGTTGGAAAGGTCTCGAGTCCACGAGTTCGTAAACACGCGGAACGCGTCAATCGGAGCTACGATTTAAAGATACGAGCATTTGAAGGAAAGGGCAATTTTGTAATTTTGTAGGAGTGGGTTTTAAATACCCAAAATCCAGAAATTTCGGGGGATTCCCTCTCCTCTCTCCCCGATCCTCTCTCTCTCCCGCGTGTCTCTCCCTCTCTCACTCTCGCCGATCTGCCACCGGCGCGTGGCGGCGCGTCCGGCGGCGGATGGGCTAGGTTTTCGGCCCACCAGCATCGCTGCCCTCTCCTCTCTCTACCCCTGGCCTCCTTTCAACCCAGAAAAGCCCCGAAAACCCGAAACCAGTCTAGACCCGATTTGAGCCTCGCCGTCGATCTGACCGTTCCGGCGAGATTTGGGTGGCCGGACCCACTGGGTCTTGTTCGCCTCACCACGGCGAGTTCAGCCGTGGTGTCCTCCTGCTCCGATGATGCTCCACGACGGAGCAATGAGCTCGGGAAGCCAAGTCGGCCGCCAGCTTCCGCCGCCGATTTCGGCCATTTCCGGCAAGATTTGGCCGTCGGTCCAGTTGTCAAAAATGATCCTTGAGGTATGGGCCTTCTTTCCCCCTTGTTATTGCGTGTCAATTTTGAGAATCTAAAAATTTGGAACTTTAGGGCTTGTACCCATTTCGGGTTTGCCTTGAATTGAGCCTACTTGAATGATTTCTCAGTTGTTTTTCATACAATTGAAGGTCCTAGGTTAAATTTGGGTTGATTTTTAGTTGAAAAACCATTTTCTTAGATTGTGCCGCCGCAGCCACCACTGCCTCCGCCACTTGTGGCGGCGGGACAGTGGCCGTTTGTCTCTTTTTGCCCACTTTGAACTTCTAGGAGATCCTTGGAGGTTGTTTAGTTAGTTTCGGTGAAATTTCTGTGTTGTATAAGCCAGGCAGCCACCGCGTGCGGTGGTGGCCGCCCGTTTTGAACAATTAAACGACCAATTGTGAATTATGTATATATTTAAGTTGGTTGTCTGGTCTTAACAAGTACTTGGGCCCGGGAAATCTCATTCACGATGCCGTTATGCTGCCGGATTTGGTATCCGAGCAATGGCATCGTGAAGGATATTTCGGTCTTTTACGTAGTTAAATTTTAAGTGAAACTTATCTGCTTATATTGTTGAGTACTGTGGTTTCATTGCCTGTTTTAAAGATTTGCTGTTTTACGTTAGAAAAGATTAGGTGTAGGATTTGAATTAGGAAAATGAATTGACGAGGATTTGAGGCAAAGGAATTGATTGGGAATTATAGCGTTGCTTAGAGGAGAGTCACCAAATTAGAGAAGGATTATTTATAGTCGAGGTTAATGATTGATGATTAGGCAGTTATTAGATACAAATGACCAAACTAATTATTGAGGAAAAGTCAGTATGTTTCGAGCGACAGACAAGTGATGGTTTATAAGCGGGGATCAAATTCGGAAGGATTCGGCAGAGTTCAGAGAAATTTTGGGAAAAATGTTGTGAGTAGGAAATGCGAGTACGGATTGGTTGAGCCTGCTCGTACGGAGAGACCCCTCCGTATGAGATTGTGGCTAGGATACGAGCCTGNCCGTACGAGATTGTGGCTAGGATTTGAGCCTGCCCGAGCGCGGGATTGTGGCCAGGACATTGTCTACAGTACAGGTACGAGGATGATGTGAGTTTTAAGAATAAGTGTTTCGAGATATCAGTTTGCAAGGATAAATTCAGTTCAGAGCTTGATTTACGGTTAAGGGGATTTAAAAATGGTTTTGAAAGGAGATTTTTGAAAGTAGTTATAAAGCTGGAGGATTTCCAACGAAGTGTGTGAAATTAGATAGATGGTTGTTGGGTTGTTTGCATTGCATTTGTTTACTAAGACTTAGTGAAATCTAGGCTTGAATCGTGAGGACGGAAATGATGGTGTCTATGCATTGAGGATATTAATTAGATATGCTCTGATTAGAGTTGTATTACTTGTTGTGGGCCTGAGAATCTTATTTTTGGTTGATATCTTAGAAGTGTTTTTAACAGGTTAATAAATTTTGGGTTAGTCCATTTTCAGGGGAGATTCTGCGGAATTTTCGGTAGGATTTTCCTTGATTTTGGATCCTGCAGGATCTCTCCGGGTTTCAAGGTGGAAATCCGGGGGCGGTCCTGTCAGAGAGTTAGATTCTCCTTTAATATAATCAATTTGGAAATCAAATGCAAATAAAATAGCCTGTCATCTAGCAAAAATTTGTTTTGAAGCAATGTTTTTAACATGTTTAGTTAAAACATCTTTGGTAGCTTTACAATTAACTCTAATTAAGAATTCTTGATTTAAAATATCAATTCAAATTTTGTAACACAAAAAACAATAGCAAGAATTTCTTTTTTGATGGTTGAATATTTCTGTTGGGCTGGTTTCCAGACTCCATAAGTAAATCTTAGTAACTGTTCTTTACCATTAATCCTTTGTTTAAGGATGCCACCGTAACCTTGTTCTGAGGCGTTTTTCTTGACTATTTTGTAAGCTTCATGAATAGGTATGGACAGACAAGGAAGCTCTTTAGCTTTGGCTTTAAGCCTTTTAACTGCTTTTGTATGTTCTAACGTCCAGGGTAAAGGATTCTTTTTTAACTTCTAGTATAATAGCTTGCTGTTTTAGCAAGATTCTGATAAAAATCAGATATATAATTTAAACTTCCCAAGAATCTTTGAAGCTGAGTTTTTTCTTTTAGTTCATCAGGAAATTTGTCAGCAAAGGGAATTGCTCTATTAATAGGAATAATAGTTTCATAATGAAATATGTTGTTCATAAGATGTAGAGAAAACTAGGGTTTAGGATTTAGGGTTTAAGATGCAGAGAAAACTAGAACATCATCAATATAAACTATGGTAACAGATGAATATGGATTAAATATTTCATTCATGATGTTTTGGAATTCATATGAAGCATTTTTTAGTCCAAATGACATTACGTTTCATTCGTAATGGCCAAAAGGAACTGTAAAGGCAGTTTTATACCTTTCTTCTTCTTTGATTTGGGTTTGTCAATACCCAGACTTCATATCGAATTTTCAGAAAACTGTTGATTTGCAAAGCCTGCTTAGTAAGTCCCTTTTGTTTGGTAGAGGGTACCTAATCCATCTGAGTACCTTGTTGAGAGGTTTATAATTTATAACTAGTCTTGAGACTCCTTTTTCAATCTCTATAGCTTTCTTCACATAAAAAACTGGGCAACTCCAAGGGGAAGAGCTTTTCCTTATTAGCCTTTATCCAAGAGATCCTTTATCTCTTTTTTGCAAAGTTCTAGATGATTGCTATTCATTTGTATGAGTCTAGCTTTGGTAGGGATCATTGATTCCTTGGAATCTGGTTCATATGGTAATGATACCATATGCTGCTTTCTATTCCAAAAGGCATTGGGTAAGTCAGTATAGATTTCTCTTTTTAAGATATCTTCGATCTCTTGTAGTTGTCTTTGGGACTAGGGGGTCTTAAGTATTCTTTAGTATGTTTATACTGAATTTCCTCTTTTAGAGAAAATATGAACCTTTCTTTACCCTGAATCCTATCTTTCATGGTATTGATGTATTTGACATGAGGTTCTTGGATAAAATTAAATTTTATCTAAAACCCATTAATTACTGATTCAATACTTGTGGCTGTAATCTGCATAGGATAAAGCATGTTCATGAAAGGATCGAGTACCAAGAATACAATTTTGGGATAGGTCTCTAAGCATTAAGAAAGGTGTTTCTAAGTAGATTCCATTATTACAGACTGCTGCTTTAGACAACTTGTACTTAATTTGCATTTTCTTCCCATTAGTAGCATTTAAAGACTGAGTGGTTTTAGAAAAATATTTAGTGGGGACTAATCCCTCACTTAAACAATTTAAATATGCTCCTAAGTCCATTAAGGCCATAGTTGAAAAACTATAGCTTTGATCTACTATGATAGTTACTTCAACAAACCATCTTTGAGTAAACTCTATCAATTTGATTAATAAATTTTAGGCTATTAATTTCTTCATTTTCCATAAAGACTTCATTGTCTTCTACCCTTTTCCCTTTGATTTTCTCTATTTCTTCAGAAAATTCTTCTTCGAATTCTTGTTCTTCGAAATGTTCTGAAAGTTTACACAATTCTATAATATTGATTCTATTCTTTAAGTCTTTGATCTCTTCTTTGACCTGGTGCACTTCTCTTTTAAGTTTTAAGACTGTTGTTTCTTGAGGGATCTTTATGTTTTTAGAAGTGTTTATCCTATTTAAGACATTCTGAAAACTATAAGGTTCAAAAGAAGAAGACTGTTCCATTTTATTTTTCCCTTGAGTTTCCTTATTGTTAACAACCTCTAGATATTGCTCTAAAGCTGTTCTTTTCTGAGTATGGTCTTCTATCTTATCAATAAGATCAAAGAATAAACTATCCTAACTGGTAAGGACATTTAATTCCATATTACTTAACCCATTGCATAAACAATCATTCTCAGAGTCTTGACTAGAATCTGTAAAATCCTCATCAAAGTCATCGTCATCCTCCAACCCTAGAAATTCTTCATCAGAAGAATCATCAGAGTTTAAAAGGATTCTAAACAATCCTTCTTTTAACTCATCATTAACCTGGAGGGCATTGATCTTGTCTTTGACTCTGCACTCATTCTTATAGTGCCCTATTTTTCTACATTTGTAACATGTTGGTGGCTTTTTGCCTACCGTTTTTTCTGTAATAAATCTACCATTCTCATTCTTTTTGGTTTTCTTATATCATTTCTTAAGATATGGCCTATATTCCTGATTTTGCCAGTCTCTTTTAGACTTGTATCTTATTCATCCCTTGGATTTATTGGATTTTTCTCCAGATCTTTTCTTAAGTACCCTAGGGATATTGGAGAATCCAAATTGTTCACAAAAATCTCTCATTTCTTTTTCTCTTGAGCTCTTCTCATTTTCTAATTATCTCTTGAGTTTCATATTTGTACATAGAGCTAATCCTTCTGCACAGATTTCATAGACTAGATCTCCAAAGGTAATCTGATCATACGAGATTCTACCCCTGTGTTTTACCTTTACCCTATTTCTTACATTTTTTGCAAACAAAGGAGGAAGCCCATAAATTAATTTTTCCTTCCAGAACTCCTCAGGGCAATCTTCTCTTGTAAAGACTTTAACCCAAAAGACTTCTTTATACTATCAAAATTGTGACAAGATAGAACATTTAAGGTTCATCAAAACCTCTCTAGATCTGTCCTGCTGAAGTTCTATAGTTCCTATGAAGTGTAATGTAATAGTATAAATTAATGTATTCACTCCTTCCCCTTCATCACTAACTGTTTCCATTCCATTTTCTAATTTTACAATTCTTTTAGTTGCATACAAAATTTTTGTCTTGGTGGCTTCTTTTAAAAAGTCTCACCATCCCCTAAGTTGTCCTGAGAATCCTGTTACTGTGGCTGAAGCCACTTGGCTTTCTGAGTTGCCTGCAGCTTTCCCTGCTATAGCATACATCAGCATTTGTCGTAAAGTATCTACAATTTGATACTCTGTTTTCCTATCTATATTCTATTCTACAATGGAACTAGCATCAAATCTTGCTGTGTCAAAATAGAAATTTTCTTCAAAACCCATTTCAACAGGTGTTAGCCTGTTATAATAGTTTCAAGTTGGGGCCATGGACACTTGATTTCTATTTCCAAAGGAAATTTTATTAATCTGGGGAGAAGAATCCTCTAGTAATAAGCCTATTGGTTTGTTTGAAAAGTTGAGAAGTAAGTCTTCTATTTCCAAATCTTCTTTAGATAGAACATTGACCATTGGTTCCTTATCTTTCCTTATGTTGAGTTTTGCTAACCTATCAACTATTTCATCCAAAACTTCCTTGTGCTGAATGGCTGATCCTTTCAGCTTGTAATTTTCAAGTTTTGGTGGTAGTTTAAACATAACTCCCGGAGTTTGAGTAGTAGGTTTTGAACTTTCTGTCTTGAAAGTTTTTTTTTTTTGGGCTTAATCCTCTTAAGGATTCTTCTATCCTAGTAGTTTGGGCTCCTATGGATTGAAGGTAAAGGTTGGTATAGTTTCCTTAGGGAAAAAAAATAAAATAGGAAAATCACCAAATCGCGCCACGTGGCACGATCTGGAGCGTCAAACAATGCATGGCAGCAAGATCTGACGGCTGCATGTGCAGCCAAGTGTCAGTGCACACGCCACGTGTCACTTTCTGATTGGTCAAAGTTATAACGGTTGAGTTGACCGGGTTGACTCACTCACTCTCCCTATAAATAGTGGCGTGAACCCCAACTGATTCTCACAAATTCATCCGCACGCTTCCCAAGAGAGAGCTTCTCTCTCCTCTCTCCTCCTTTCTCTCTCTTCTTTAATCTTGTTTTGAGTTTATCTTGAGTTCTGGAGCTCCGATCGACGATCCGATTTCGCCTACGAGATCGTGGCAACGAGCTCTTCAGTTCTAGTAGTGTGAAGGCTATGTTTTTGTGAAGTTTTAAAAAAATCATTTCTGACCTCCATAGGTAATTTCTTGATCCCTGTCGAATTTCTGCTAATTTTTTTTTAAATTAATTTCTTGTTAATTAAGCTATTTTAATCTTCTTACTTAGAAAGTCTAGTAGTAACGAGACTCTGCCCGTGGGAAGCCTTCAACAGGTATACCCTTAACCCAGCTTATTTGATTTGCTGTTGTTTAAGTGGTAGTTATAGACGAAACGCCGTTTAACTGTTGTTATTAAATGAACTTAATAAATATTGAGGCCATATCAGTGGTAACCAAATAACGTGATGACTAAGGTCAGTTCATGAGCATACAGGCGTTGGGTACTGAGCCAGAGCTCTCTCAGTTTCCCCATGCACTGACCTGGTCACGTTGTAAGGTTTATATCTGATCAACCTCTTCGGCAATAAATTAAAATAAACTTAGAAACCACACGGTCTGACATAACTGTCTGCCTCGGGGAGCAGTGTCATGCCGGATCAAGAATTTAGAGAAGCCTAGCAAGTTACGCTAGTGCCAAACCTCTAGATTTTACCTGGTCTTAACAGACAAGGTCGAGAGTACGTTTAGTACGTTCCTAATAGCTGTCGTCAGATTCGGATCTCCAGTTTCCCAACAGGTACAAGTGGGACCCAGACACAGGAAAGGGATCAGGTAAGAGACACACTTTGGTAAAACAGGTAGAGGGAAGGTACCATATCCCGGTTATTGGATTTCCTGCCTATTTTCGTACTATATGAAAATGTCTTTTACAGAGAATGTGCATGATTTTTGTATGGCATATTTGTGTGATTTTCTTTATGTGATACCTTAGACGACCTGAGAGTAACAGGCACGTGTTGTGACCTTGGGTTTAGATCGCTTAAACCTCCGGAGGGGTAAGTACGGACTGGTTAGTCGATTGTCCTTCTGGGGAGGCTAACCAATGTGGTATTACTAGGTAAATGGATACTCTCACCACAGTATCGAGGTGGTGGTTGAATTTTGGATACTGGCGGTTGGCCTGTATGTGATCGGTAGCAGGTATGTTTCTGAACTATGTCACGTGACAGGAAGAATTTTCACTGAAAAAGATGTATGAGCATGCAAAGGCTTTACTCACTGATTATTGGAATAATTATCTTTATCATTATTGGTTTGGTTACAATATTATTGGTATTGATACCCTGTTTTTGGTTATGCATTGCTTTTAAGCTGTTTTTCTTGAAATCCTATATTTTCGAGTATTGCTTCAAACCTAACCAGGATTTTCCCTCGATGGGAAGCGATGAACGTATGTGACGCTTACCCCCTACTATACTCTTGTGAGTGCAGATAATCCAGTTGTTGGAGACCAAGATTGAGGTCGTGGGTGTGGCACTTGCAGCTTGTCAGTTTCAGTCTTGCTATCTGGTTTAGATCCTTTCTTTGGATCTGTGGTGGTGTTTCTCTTTCATCCTCGTAGGTGGCATATCCCAATGGCTATCCATGAGTCCAATTTGTTGCACCACTTTGTTGAAGACTGAATCACTCTGGCGTGGGTTGGACTATCCTGACATATCTGTTTATCTACTGTTTTATTATGTAGCATTAGGGTTAATGTATTTGAAACACATAACCCTCACGGGTTGGTACTCTTTACTATCATTTATAACTTGAGGCATTTTCAGTAATTTCTTTCGCTGTATTTTTACTACTCTGATCCAACCTGGGTTCTTCAATAAAAAAGGCTTAACTCGTTTTAGAGAGCTTGAGAATATAATGCTTGGGGTAAGGGGTATTATAGTTTCAGGATCTTTAAGACGGGTGCTGCTGTGGTGTTCCCAGTTTCGGGGCGCCACAGTACTAAAATGTAACTTTGTACCCAAAGCCTGCTGTAAGCTCTTAGAAAACTGAGAAGCAAACCGTAAGTCTCTATCCAACACAATAGACACAGGGGCACCATGCAATCTCACAATCTCATCCACAAATAATTTTGCCAATTTGTCCAAAGGGTAAGTCTCATGAATGGGTAGGAAATGTGCAGGCTTCGTGAGTCGATCAACAATCACCCAAATACCATCGTGCGCACTCTGAGTACGTGAAAGTTTGTATAGAAAGTCCATGGTGATGTGCTCCCACTTCCACACAGGAATCAGAAGTGGTTGCATGAGTTCTGAAGGCTTCTGGCGTTCCGCTTTTACTTGTTGATAAATCAGACATCTTGCAACAAATTCTGCTATTTGTCTTTCCATTCATGGCCACCAATAATGTTCTTTGAGGGTATGGTACATTTTGGTGCTACCCAGGTGCATGGCATAAGCTGAACTGTGAGCTTCCTCCAAGATCTCACTCTTGAGCGCCTCATCCACCGGAACACATAACCTCGTATCCATGACCAAAACTCTGTCATCTCTAACCATATAATCAGCTCTCAACCCACTTCCCGCTTCATCCCTTAGTTTCTTCAACAAGGAATCCTGAAACTGCGCTTCTCGTACCTTATCAATCAACACTGGTCTTACTCAAAAGCTAGCTAACAAGGCTTCAAAATGATCTACATCCAAAGTAGCTCCAAAAGTCCTCAACTCAACTAATAAAGGCAGGCGTATTGCCTTAAGATGTGCCAAAGAGCCTGAAGTCTTCCTGCTAAGAGCATTCGCCACCACATTAGCTTTTCTAGGGTGATACTCAATAGTACAATCATAATCCTTGATCAACTCTAGCCACCTTCTCTGTCTCAAGTTCAATTCTTTTTGAGTGAATAAGTACTTAAGGCTCTTATGATCAGTGAAGATTTGACAAGTCACTCCATATAAATAATGCCTCCAAATCTTAAGAGCAAACACAATTGCTGCAAGTTCAAGATCATGGGTTGGATAGTTCAACTCATGCTTTTTGAGTTGCCTAGAAGCGTAAGCAAGCACTTTACCATGCTGCATCAACACACAACCTAGGCTTTGGCGTGAAGCATCACTGTAAATCACAAATCCACTGCTGCCATCAGGAAGTGTCAAAACGGGGGCAGAAGTCAGTAGGTTCTTAAGCTCTTGGAAACTCTGCTTACACTCATCGGTCCACACATACTTTATCCCCTTTTTGGTTAACTGTGTAAGAGGTCACTACAACAAAAGAGGGCTATAATAGCATTGAATTATAGCATTTTGTCAAAAGTGCTATTATATTTAATGTAGTTGTAGCATTATTTTTAAAAACGCTATGGGTACATACATGATGGGCCGGGCTCTTTTGTTTTATGTTTTTTTTTTCTTTTCAATGTCTAAAGGAAAACAGATCGAGAAGTCTCCTCTCCTCACTCTCACCCCTCAGTGGTCACTGTCTCTCTCCCTAGCAGCCCTCTCTCCCTCGCCAGATCCTCTCTCTCGCTGCCCTCTCGTCACCCTCTCGCCATCATCACGTCCTCTCGTCACCCTCTCGCCACTGTCGCTACCCTCTCGCCACCGATTTGTCGTGGGTCTCAAGGTTCCGCGTCGTCCACCGGAGATTTTCAAAAAGGTTGGGGTTTCTCTAGAAAGTAACGAAAGGTGAATTTTTCGTTCTTATTGTTTCTTTGTTTCTTTTGTGAAAATTTCGACCTAATTGTTATGGTTTTGCCGATTCTGTGTTTTGTGCCCTTCGATTTTTGGGTTTGTTAGTTTGATCGTTGTTTACTTCACAAAGAAATTTGGGGCTTTTCTGTAAAAATTTTAAACTTTTAGATAGTTGGTGATTTTAATGTATGGGTTCTAGTCAAATTTAGTTCTCTTGAAGTGATCCGTAGAGAAGCCCTACTATTTTTATGGGTTGGGTTAGGCAATTTTGATTTTTTTTTTCTTGGATTTGCTGCTATTTATATTGCATTTTGTGATTAAGTGTATAATGAGATTTGCTGCTATATTTCATTTTTCTTGGATGTTGATGAAATTTGAAATGAAGTGAGAAATAGCAATTTAGCATCTATTGAGATAAAATTCAACCCGTCTTATCCGGATGCCATGTGCATAGAGGAGAAGCCCTCTGAATGCAGGAATGGCTCTGAGCTGTTTGTTCCAGTAAAAGGCTATTTTGATGGAACTGAATTTCTACATCCAGATAATAATACTAACTTGGTTCTTAGTGATTGTCACGCTACTTGCTGGAGTGATTGCACCTGTATCGGCTACGAAAGTATATATCCCAATGGGACTAGATGTGTGTTTATCAGTAAAAGAACAAAATTTGTCTAGAATAATTACTTTGGAGTTACTTATGTCCTTACTATAGGGAATAATAGCACAGGTATATCTACTGCAACTCTGCATATTGTCATTCTTCCTTTCCTACTCTATAATTTTAGATCTCTGCTGTTTTGAATTACCTTTAGATTTTAGTAATATACTTAAACTAATATATATATATAATAAGAAAATTAAGCAATGGTGAGTTTCTGCTATGCCTATGTGAGACTTGTGAGCCTTGTAACAAAATAAAATCTAACCTGATCCATCAGCTCTCAACGACTTCAAGTACTTATCAACGCTACTTTTTGTTGTTGGGTTTAGATGGAACACCTACTGAAGGAGGCAAAAAGAGCGGTTCAACGAGAAGTACAAAGAAAAAATGGTGGATATGGTTTATCATAGGCATTGTACTTGCTATGGCAGTACTACTTATAGGCTATTTGTGCTACATAAGGAAAAGAAAACTCAGATGCAAGCAACACACTGGTAAGTAGGAACCAGATGTTTCTTTTAATTTATGATCAATTTGCATGTACAAGTAACTTTTGATACTATTGCATTCATCGGGATATCATACAGGTACATAAGAATTAGTTCAGTCTAGATCTAAAATTATCAGACTTGGCAATGTATATGAGCTCAAAACAGGCAAAAGGATAGGGCAGGAGTTTCGAATGTTCAGTTTTTTTGATATACTGGCTGCAACAGATGACTTCTCATTTGCCAGCAAGCTTGGAGAGGGTGATTTTGGACCAGTTTACAAGGTAAAATCTAATCTAAGTTTATGAAATAATGGTCATCTCGGAAAATTGGTATCTGACATTTAAAACAATGTAGGGGGTATTACCAAATGGGCAACAGGTAGGAGTAAAGAGACTTGCAAAACATTCAGGACAAGGACTAGAAGAATTCATGAATGAAATTACACTTATAGCTGAGCTTCAACATAGTAATCTTGTTCGACTTTTGGGTTGCTGCATTCAAGGAGAAGAGAAGATTCTGATCTATGAATACATGANGACAGACAAATACAAGCTTGGATGTCTTCCTATTTGGTTTGTCTATAATTCCTTTCAAATGCAAAGACTCCTCTCTTCCTCTCTTCCTCCCTCCCTCCCTCCCTCCCTCATCTGAAATCTGCTTAATCTGGCATCTTTAATTTGATTATGATTGACTTTGTTGGAAACTACAGACAAAATAATAACCCTTTGTGAAAGCTTCCTTCTTTACTCATTTGCTTAATTATACGTGTACCGGGAATTGGAAAGCTCACCCATTGGAGGCTGCTGGTAAACAACACCAAGGTCTCTCTCTCTTTCTATCTTATAGTATATATGTGTTGTTAGTGTAGTAATTGTGTATCTTAATTTAGTCTAGGTGCTGTATGAATTTAAAGAAATTGAATAAATCTGTTTGGGTATGCTTTTCTGCGAATTCTGAAGTCAGCATATTAAAATTTCAAGAGAAATTTTGGGCAAATAACAAATGAACAATAAAAGGGGATTTGGATAATCCTGGTATGTTTTTCTACTTATTTGTGATAAGTCTAATGAGGTCTAAGAGATGAGAAGTGAAGGGCAGCTGGAAAGAACTCTTAGACTAGTAGTTAATTAGACCAAAGATTGGCTACTACAGAGTATTAGTTTAGAACTAACAATTAACAGAGGAGGTGGCTAAGGCCAATTTGCCCCAACCCCTGCTTCCAGTTTCGAATCCTACTATCACAAAAAAATAAAAAAAAATCTTAATTTAGTATTTGCACACCATCTATTTCTCTCTCTAGAAAAAGTGATAGAAAAGAAGAAGAAACTAGATTCTTACAAATATTAATTCTTAGATTAATCATCTAAGTAGCTTAAGCAATAATTATTAGATTGCCAAATAAAGGAATGTTTGTTTTATTATTCTATGCAAATTATGAAGTGAAACTGGCAAGTAGCTTAAATTCTTGCGCCAACTTGCTTCTTGAAATAAGGTATTAAGTACTATATGCATAAGGCTTGTCACCTCTACTTATTTATTAAGTACACTGTTAAACCTGAGGAAACAAAAAAAAGTGTTCAATATGATCTTTCACTAGCAAACTTGCGTGGAAGTTTAGGAATGGGAATCAAAACCAAGTTGAAGATGATCTTTCAAGATAGGTGAAGTGTATGTTGTATTGCTTGGCTACTGCCTTGCCATTTATGACTTTAAAGTGCATCTTTTTCATGAAAAATCTAAAAGAATGGGTTTTTTTGCCTACTGTGTAGAGTATATTAAAATTAATTATAGCTGATTGTAGCCATTGTTTAGTTGGTGAATCTGGTGTATGAAATTGTTACTTGGCAAAATTTTATAAGTTTAAGAAATATTATATTTTGCCTATATTAAGGCTTTGGCTAAACTTAGAAATGATTGGACTTTCTTTTTGGCAGTTTGGAGGCACTTGGATATTGGATATTTTCTTTTTGGCAGTTTGGAGACTCTTGGATATTGGATGGTTTCTTTTTGGCATTTTGGAGAAACTCGGCTATTGGATGCTTTATTTTGAGGATAGTTAATAGGTTACTCGAGTATCATGAAGGCTAGGCTCGTTTTGTTACTATAGGACCTACATATTAGTGTTTTTTAAAGGTCAATTTGAAACTATGACACTTGTGAAACTATTATACTTATGCAGCTTTAACATTGGTATTTGAAGTAACATCTATTTATTGTATTTCAGGACCAATATATTTAATGATGTGTTTTAGTTCCAATTGTTTCTTTTAATTTACATAAATACTTTATAGCACATAATTTTCATACTAAATGCTAGCTATATATAAAAAATTTCTAGTATCAATCTAAAAAGCCTAAAAAAAATAATTTTGGAGGCAATACAATATGTAATCAATAACTATTATATATTTGCAAAATTTAACGATAGCATTTTAAAATGCTATTGTAATAATTATAATAGCTTCTTTAAAATGCTATGAAAGATTGTTACATATAATAGCATTTTTAAAACGCTATTATATAGATTTTTTATAGCATTTTTAAAACGCTATAGAAAGAAATTTTTTTATAGCGTTCTAAAAACGCTATAATAAACCTTGGGTCTATTATAACGTCGGCTGTAATAACTTGCCAAACTAAGGAAACTCCTCCCCTTGGTTACGCTAGTAAGTCGCTCCCATTTCATAACTGCCTCAATCTTCTGTGGGTCAACAAAAACACCCTCAGCTGAAATCACATGCCCCAAGAATCCCACTCTATCTAACCAAAATTGGCACTTGCTGAACTTGGCATACAACTGATGCTTTCTCAAAGTCTACAAAACTGTCCTCAAATGCTCCACATGATCTCTGTCACTCCGAGAATACACCAATATGTCATCAATAAATACAATGACAAATCAATTCAAGTAAGAAAGGAAAACCCGATTTATGAGGTCAATGAAGGCTGTTGAGGCATTAGTCAGCCCAAATGGCATGACTAAGTACTCATAATGTCCATATCGAGTCCAAAAGGTAGTCTTGGGTACGTCGGTCTCTCTAATTCGTAATTGATGATAGCTCGATCTCAAATCAATCTTAGAGAATACCTTAGCACCTTGCAACTGATCAAACAAGTCATCAATACAAGGCAAGGGATATCGATTTCGCACTGTGACCTTATTAAGTTGTTTATAATCAATGCACAACCTCATAGTTCCATCCTTTTTTTCACAAACAACATTGGTGCGCTCCAAGGAGAAATTAACACTAGGTCGGATAAACCCCTTCTCTACCAATTCCTGTAATTGAGTTTTCAACCCCTTCAACTCGACTGGAGCCATTCTATATAGTGCTAAAGAAATGGGTGTTGTGCTAGGAACAAATTCAATGGCAAAGTCGATCACCCTCTCCGAAGGAAAACCCGAAAGGTCGTCCAGAAATACGTCCGGAAAGTCTTGTACCACAGGTATGTCCTCAAGTCTCACCTCACTAGCTCGATAATCAATGATGTGGGCTAATTAAGTACCCCATACAACCCTTCCATAACAGACGTCTAGCAATTAGAGCTGAAATCATACAAGATGGAAGGATTCTACGCTCACCATCAAAAACAATCTTCGGTCGCCCTAGAGGTCTGAAATTCACTATCTTCCGGAAACAATCAACAGAGGCATGATGAATAGCAAGCCAATCCATACCTAAAATAAGGTCGACGTAAAAGTTCAAGAGAAACAAATCTGCCTCAAGTTCATGGCCGTCAATTAAGATGGGGCAACCTCTAAAAACTTCACAAGCTAAGAGTGAAACCTCGGCTGGTGTAGCTATAACTAACTCAGATTCTAACGGAGTCGACACCCTATCGGCGGATAAAGCAAGTCTACGTGCAACAAAAGAGTGTGTGGCACCAGGATTCATCAAAATACATGCATTTTGTTCAAAAATAGAAATCGTACCCATAATGGCGAAGACTCTGCCCTGGGCTCTGGGGCGTCCCGGCTGACCCTTCTGCTGTACGTCTACCAGCATGACTAGACTATGCGCCACTACTAGACGTGGCATCCCCGGTCTGTAAGGCCCTTTGACCCTTACTCTGGACCACTGAAGTCTGTCTCTGATGGGGGGCCGATCCCTAAGATCCTCCATTACCCGATCGTAGCATCGGACACTCTCTCATAAAATGATCCGTCTATTTACAATGATAACACCCATAGCTGCCTATATGACACATCCCATCATGATATCTACTGTAAGAACTATACAGAGGACGACCTGTCCCATGAATCTGACTACCCTAAGATCCACTCAATCGTGCCGTGCTACGAGCTGAGCTACCCGCTGATTGATGGCTAGAACTCTAACTGTGCCCAGATCCTCGACTACCCCCTGAGCCATGTCTAGCACCTTTGAAACCACCACTTCCGGAAGAGCTTGAACTGAAACTGCCTCTCTTGGATGGTCCCTAACTAGGGCCACCCATAGTGGTACTCTGATAATGACGATGTCTCGCCTCGCCTCTACTCCGATCTGATAAAGACCTGTTAACCCTCATCATAGTAGCTGACAGGACCGCCCCCGGATTTCCACCCTGAAATCCGGAGAGGTCCTGCGGGATCCAAAATTAAGGAAAAATCCTACCGAAAATTCGGCAGAACCTCCCCTGAAAATGGTCTAACCCAAAATTTTATAACCTGTTAAAAACACTTCTAAATTTTTCAACTTCCCTACCACAACCAAATTGGGTCTCCGACCCGACATAAAATTACAAAATTTATAAGGTTACAACCAAATATCAGAACCAAACTACAACTTAAGGCTTAAAGGAAATCCTACACTATACAATGAGAAGACAAAGCCCGCCTCGACGCAATAATTATGATTGGCCGCCACTTCCACAATATTGGAGCCTAGTGNGGTGCGGGGGGAGGAACAGAGAGAGAGAGAGAGAGAGAGAGAGAGAGAGAGAGAGAAAAAAAAATCAGAAATGAGAGAATTGGGCTGATTTTTAAATTGTAGTATTTGGGCTTGAAATTACCAAATTGCCCTTTCTAGAAAATTCTCCACCTTTCCTACTAAAATTCCCAAATTGAACCTACGCGTTTAAAAACTCGAGTTCTAATTCACCCTCTCGAACTTAAAGGCCACAAATTGAATTAAAACACTCCTCTAAATACTAGAATTTCCTTCCAAAAATTTTAATAAGGCCTGCCCAAAAGATATATATATTTTTTATTTATTTATTTGCAAGCAAAAGAAATAAGACGTGGGTTCGGGTCGTTACAATCTCCCCCCGTTAAGAAAATTTCGTCCTCGAAATTTACCTGTTAAGGAAACAAATGTGGATACTGAGCCCTCATCTGATCCTCCGGTTCCCATGTCGCTTCTTCAACCGTGTGATTCCTCCATAAGACTTTGACCAAAGGAATGGTTTTTGTGCGAAGTACTTGATCTCTGCGATCCAGAATCTCCACAGGTTGCTCCTCATAAGATAAATCTTCTCGCAACTCAATGGGTTGATTTTCCAATATGTGGGAAGGGTCAGGTCTATATTTACGCAACATTGATACATGGAACACATCATGAATCCGAGATAACTCCATAGGTAGCGCCAATCTATAAGCGACTTGACCAGTTCGTTCAGTGATCTCATATGGTCCAATAAATCGAGGACTTAACTTTCCCCGCTTCCCAAACCGTACCACTCCTTTCCATGGCGATAATTTCAAAAAGACTTTGTCACCGACTTCAAACTCTAAGTCTTTTCTACGATTGTCTGCATAACTCTTTTGCCGATCTTGTGCCGCCTTCAGTCTGTTCTTTATAATTTGAATCTTGTCGGTGGTCATTTGAATGTACTCGGGCCCTACTAACTTCCTTTCACCAACCTCGTTCCAACAAATTGGTGTTCTACATTGTCAACCATATAACGCTTCATAAGGAGCCATACTGATACTTGAATGATAGCTATTATTATAGGCAAATTCCATTAATGGTAAATGAGTATCCCAATTGCCTTTGAATTGTAGAGCACAAGTCCTCAACATATCTTCTAGAGTCTGTATAGTCCTTTCTGACTGGCCATCAGTTTGTGGATGAAATGCAGTGCTAAACCTTAACTTAGTACCCATTGCCCGTTGTAGGCTTTCCCAGAATCTAGAAGTAAATCTCGAGTCTCTATCTGACACAATGGATACTGGTGCACCATGCAAGCTTACTATTTCATCCACAAAGAGTTTCGCCAACTTATCCAAAGTATAATTCTCACGGATGGGTAAAAAGTGAGCTGACTTTGTGAATCTATCAACCACGACCCAAATTCCATCATGCCCGCTTTGTGTTCGAGGGAGCTTGAACAAGAAATCCATAGTTATGTGCTCCCACTTCCATTCAGGAATAGGAAGTGGTTGCATAAGTCCCGAAGGCTTCTGCCGCTCTGCTTTAACTTGTTGACAAATCAAACATCTTGCCACAAATTCTGCTATATCTCTTTTCATGCCTGGCCACCAATAATGTTCTCGTAAAGTGCGATACATTTTGGTGCTTCCTGGGTGCATTGCATAGGCTGAACTGTGTGCTTCCTCTAAAATTTCTTTTCGAAGAGTTTCATTTGCCGGCACACACAATCTAGTGCCCATTACCAGGGCCCCGTCACCCCTTACCGAGTAATCTGCTCTCAATCCTTTCTCGACTTCATTTTTGAGTTTCATCAACAAGGAATCCTGTAGTTGGGCTTCACGAATTTTATCGAGTAAGGTTGGTCTAACTTGAAAGCTAGCCAACAATGCTCCCGTTTCACTTATCGTTAAATTGGCTCCTGTTGCCCTCAATTCGACTAGCAAGGGTAGGTGCACCGTTCTTAAGTATGCTAGTGATCCGGATGCTTTTCTACTCAATGCATCCGCCACTACATTGGCCTTTCCAGGATGATATTCAATAGTGCAATCGTAATCCTTTATTAATTCCAACCATCTCCTCTGTCTTAAATTCAATTCCTTTTGAGTGAATAGATACTTAAGGCTCTTGTGATCGGTGAATATCTGACAAGACGCTCCATATAGATAATGTCTCCAAATTTTCAAGGCAAAGAGTATAGCTGCAAGTTCTAAATCATGAGTTGGGTAATTCAACTCATGCTTCTTGAGTTGTCTAGAAGCATAAGCAACCACCTTATCATTCTGCATCAACACACAACCTAGACCATGTCTTGAACCATCACTATAAATCACAAACCCACTATTACCATCGGGTAATGTCAACACTGGGGCAGAAGTTAATCTATCCTGAAGTTCTTGGAAACTTTTCTTACATTCATCAGACCATTCATACTTGACTCCTTTTCTAGTTAGCCGAGTAAGTGGTGCTGATAATTTGGAGAAGCCTTCCACGAATCGGCGATAATATCCTGCTAAGCCCAGAAAACTCCTCACTTCTAACACACTAGTAGGCCGTTCCCAATTCTTTACTGCCTCTACCTTTTGTGGATCTACCATGATGCCTTCGGTTGAAATTACATGCCCCAAAAATCCCACTCTATCTAGCCAAAATTGGCATTTACTGAACTTAGCGTATAACCGATTCTCTTCCAAGATTTTCAACACCGTTCTTAAATGTTCCTCATGATCCTTGTCGCTCCGTAAATATACCAATATGTCATCAATGAATACCACCACAAACCGATCCAAATAGGCGTGGAAAACTCGATTCATAAGATCCATAAAAACTGCCAGGGCATTTGTTAATCCAAAAGGCATCACTAAGAACTCATAGTGGCCATATCGAGTTCTAAAAGCAGTTTTGGGTATATCAGCTTCGTTAATCCTCAATTGATGATACCCTGATCTTAAATCAATCTTGGAAAACACTTTTGCGCCTTGCAATTGGTCAAATAAATCATCGATACGAGGCAAGGGATACCGATTCCGCACAGTAACCTTATTAAGTTGCCTATAATCAATACATAATCTCATCGTCCCATCTTTCTTCTTCACGAACAAGACCGCTGCGCCCCAAGGAGAAACACTTGGTCGGATAAATCCTTTCTCCACTAATTCCTGTAATTGAATTTTCAACTCCTTCAACTCAGCTGGGGCCATTCTATAAGGTGCCTGAGATATAGGTGCTGCTTCGGGAATTAAATCAATAGTAAAATCTATCTCTCTTTTCGGAGGTAAACCCGGAAGATCTTCAGGAAAAACGTCCAGAAAATCTCGCACTACAGGTAACTCCTCTAGTTTCTTTTCACTAGGCCGGGTATCAATTATGTGAGCCAAGTACCCCGTACAACCTTTACGAAGCAACCGTCTAGCTGAAAATGCCGAAATCATACAGGATGGAAAAACTTTACGCTCCCCATAAAATACTACCTCGGTTTGTTCTGGTCGATTAAAAGTTACTTTCTTATGGAAACAATCGATGGAAGCATGATGGGTAGCCAGCCAATCCATACCCAAGATGACATCCACATCAAAAATATCTAATGGAATTAAATCGGCTTTAAAGTCTTGACCATCAATCCTTATTGGATAATCTCTAAGGACTTCGCGAGCCATAAGTGAAGTTCCAGCGGGTGTAACTATAATTAACTTATAATCTAGTTGTGTAGGCATTCGATCAGCACATAAAATAAGTCTACGTGATATGATTGAGTGTGTGGCCCCGGCCAGGGTCTATTAAAACACAAGCATTTTGTCCAAAGATGAGTAACGTACCTATTATGACGTCCGGTGATGCTTGGGCCTCTTGTTGGGTCATAGAAAACACTCTGCCTTGAGCTCTGGGACGTCCTCTTTGGCCTCTTTGCTGTCCTCCAGCTCTACTAGCATGACTGGACTGAGCCCCACTACCCGATGCACTACCTCTGGTCTGAACTGCTCCTTGGCCCTGTTTTTGAGTCCCGGAAGTCTGTCCCGATCCAAAAGTGGATCCCGAAGTCCCACTATCTCCATGATACAACAGTGGACA
Organism: Dryas drummondii; assembly: GCA_003254865.1. Classification (NCBI taxonomy): domain Eukaryota; kingdom Viridiplantae; phylum Streptophyta; class Magnoliopsida; order Rosales; family Rosaceae; genus Dryas; species Dryas drummondii. The sequence goes on along the minus strand of QANW01008856.1, from coordinate 674,049 downwards.
ATCTTTCCTGAAATGTCCCTGCTGGCCACAATGGAAGCAACCGCTAACTCCCCTCAAACAAACTCCATCATGGCGCCTCCCACACGTGTTACATGGTGGTTGGCCAGGTCCATGGGGTCGACTTCCTTGCGACCCTCTCTCCGGTACGGTGCTCCGAGCTGAACTGCCCACAGGCTGATGGCTGGAGCTACGACTCTGCCCTGATCCTCTACTACCACCAGAACCACATCTGTAACCTCTGAATCCACCACTTCCAGATGAACCAGAGCTGAAACTTCCTCTTTTCGCTGGTCCCTGACTCGGTCCGCCAGACACAACACTCTGAGGGTGATGGCGTCTCGTACCACCCCGGTTCCGTTCTGAGAGAGACCTCTCCACCTTCATAGCGGCCTCCCTCAAGTTGGGGTAGCTGGTATGGACGGCTGCAGCAACCACTGTACGAATCTCCTCCCGTAGGCCATCCTCAAATCGAGAGCACTTGTCTCTCTCATCAGCCACAAGTTGAGGACAAAATCGAGACAACTCAGTAAACTTCCTCTCATACTCTGCTACTGTCATAGTTCCTTGCCTCAACCTCTGAAATTCTGCTCTTTTCATCACAGTAGACCCGAGGATAATACTGCTCGTAAAAAGCTCTCCTAAATCGATCCCAAGTACATTCCTCGGCAGCGAGTTCCACCTTTTCGGACTCCCACCAATGATATGCATCGCCTTCTAGCAAAAAAGGAGCTAGAACCATCTTCTGATTCTCTGGGCATCTCATAACATCAAATATTCTCTCCAACCTCACGATCCAGTCATTGGCAACGCTGGGATCGGTAGTGCCCCTAAAATCAGTGGCCCCAAGCTTCCGAGCTCGTTCAATACTATAATCTCCTTCAGCTGGGCCACGAGTGCGCACGACATTAGTCACCGCCTCAACTAAACGGTCTACGGTCTGCTCTAATCTAGGTGCAGCCTCATCTGCACCCTGAGCTACTCTATGGCGGTTCCCCCGCGGACGGCCACGTCGAGGAAGCATTGTACCTATTGTTGAGCTTAATTTATATACATATTTTATTCTTAAAACCATATATTTTTGTCTATGTCTTTGAGAATTTTTAGTATTTTAAATTCTTATTTTTATTATTTAGTTAATTAGTGAGTTTTATTAGTTTTTAGATTTTTTATGTTACATTTATTATTAATTAGGCTAGATTTAATTTTAGAAATTTTATGTGTTTTCTATTGATTTAGTTTTATTTGATTTTTGTAGGATGTGAAATGGGAAGCCCAAAAGAAATAAAGGAAGTAGCCGGCCCAAATTGAAAGAATGGGGAGGAGAAGCCCACTTGCGCAGCAGCCGGCCCAGCCCACCTCTAGGAAGCCGAACAGTCACTCGCCCAAAATCAAATTGGTTTGATTAATCAATTGCTCCTCCAATGATGCGACACGTGGCCAGCCCATTTCCTTTCGCCTAATACACAGCCTCCTTCCTTTTGATTAATCAATCTCATGTGAGCCATTACCAAGCCGCAAGCCGCAAGCCGCAAGCCACAAGCCGGTCCCTTTTCTTCTCTCTCCCTCACGATTTTCCATGCAGCCGACTTCTGCAAGCCAAGCCGCGAGCCACCCATCATTTCCGTCCGAATTCAACGTGATTAATCAAATTCTCCTCTAACCAGCAGGCGACACGTGGCCCTTCTCCAGCAGCTTCCCGAATGCTCCAGCGCCTATTTGTGTTCATCCTTATCTCAAATAGCTGTCACCAGCTATCCCCCTTCTGATATTTTCTACCCTACTATTTGCCTATAAATAGGAACTTTTAGCCCCCTCTTCATATCTTTTAGTCTAGAATTTTAATTTGCTGCCTTTTCTAGTATTCTTCTAGGATTTCTCTCTCAAGCCATTTGGCTATGATATTTGAGGGAGAATTGGATGTAATTTCTCTTGCATTTTATCTAATGAAAGTTTAATATTATGTCACTCTTTTCTCTTCTCTTTTCTCTTTTCCTTTATTTATTTTATGCCTTTTATTTTATGTAAGTTCTTTATTTTATTGTTAACTTTAATATTATGTCTCTATTCTTTCTTCTTCTAATCTTCTATTTACTTTATGTCTTTTATTTTATGTAGTTATTTTATTGTTAGTAGTGTTATTTATTTTATTGTTCTTTAAATTTCATGCTCATTTATTTCTTTCTTTATTTTATTTAAGATATAAGATCATGGGTGGTCACTAAACCCCCTTACCAAGGTAAGGGGGAAGCACCACCATGAACATTATTAAATGAGGTCTTTATGATAATTTTTCCCTTGTTTAAGATCTTACAAGCCCTAGATTTTGATATTAAAATGAGATAGAGATCCTCTTTTCACCCATAATGTCATATATTATAGGTTGTTAGATCCTCTTTCTACATTTTAGCTTATGGTTAATTGTTTTAAACACAAACTTTTTGAACTCTAGTTGTTCCTTAGTTTTGGTTCATTTGAGTTGCTTAAAATTTGTATTTTCTAAGCAAAATCAAAATCTACCATATAAACCTTCAACTTTTGTGCTTAATTTATATTTATCTTTGCAAGAGGGCATCAAGTGACTCTTGGGTGCCCTCCTTTAAGGGGAAATTACTAAAAATCTCATTTAATATGTTCATAAGTGGTGTAGAACCTAACATTGGTTCTTATACCATTGTTAAGTTTCTAAAACCAAAAAGTTGTTTTTTTTCATTTCTAGATTTAATATTTCAATTCTTGCACCTTTATTTACCTTGTTCTCTTTTCATTTACTTTATTTGCCTTTTAACTTAGTTGCTACTTTATTTACTTTTTAATTTAGTTGCATTTTATTTTTAATTGTCTCACAAACCAACAAAATTTCCAAACTAGGTTAGCTTTAAATTAACTTAAGTTTAAGCTTAGTGTATCGTTTTTTTATCACTCCTTGAGGTTCGACCTCGTTAATATACTACTCGATTCGTATATTTGCGAGTAAATAAAATTTTACAATAAGTTTTTGGTGCCGTTGCCGGGGAGTGTTTTGATACACTAGTTTAGGCTTTTTGTTAGTTTAAATCTTCCACTAGTTTTCATTTATTTTGCTTTTCTAAAAAAAAAAAAAATATTCGAATTTTCCTTTAATTGGTATTTTTTTAGTTTACTTTTTCTTTTTCCCACTTTTATAAGTGCCAAAAAAAAAATTAAAAAAAGTTTTCTTTACACTCTCTTGCATCTCTTCTCTTGTAGGTGCCAAAAAAGAAAGAAAAAAAAAAATTATATATTTATTATTTACCATTTTTAGTGTATTATTTATTTTAGTGGTTTTCTTTATTTTGTGCTTATGATAAATATAAATTCTTGTTTTTATTTAGCATATTTATAGTTTTCTTTTTCTTTATAGCTTTCATAACTAGTATCTAGCATCATCTTTTATTTCCTTCACCATTAGTTTTGTCTTCTTTGCCATCTAAAAAAAAATTTTAGCAAATTTATTTCTTTGTTGTCTTTAGGTTGTTGCATCTAGTTTCAATTGTAGAATTTTTCTTCTTGCTTTTATTTATCGTAAAAAAAAAAAACAAATCAAATATTTTTTGTCATTTAGTATAATTTGGTTAGATCTTATTTATTGTTGTGTTGTGCATCTTATCCATTGCAACATTAGATAAGGTAATTTCTATTTCCTCTTGTTTCATCTCTCTTTTCCTTTTTCCACCTCTTGTTTATTTTTATTTTAATTCTATTTCCCTTTCTCCTTTTGTTATAGTTTTAGTATTAATTCTATTATTTTCTTTTTATTGCTTGCATTGGGGAGAAGTTTGCAAAGGTGTGGTCATCAAGAAAAGGGAATTGCTAGCAAAAGTTTGGTTGTCTTCTCCTAGTGTGTTGTGGCCAATGTCACCACACTAGTGGTATACTCTAAACTTTTTCTTTTTAAAGTTTTCTTGAGTGGTGTTTGCCTTACTTGTGCAATTTCAATTTTCATATATTGTTGTTTTTTTGGTTGTTGCATTTTCAATTAGCATTCTTGCATAATCAACTAGTAAGGGCATTCACCCCCAACGGGATAAGGATTGGAGTTCATCACCAAGTCCTTACCCACCTAGGCTAACCATCTCTTGCATTTGTTAATCCCAAACTCAATTTAATTAAAATCAAGTAGACATTGGCCAAAGGGTTCACGAAGCTCATAGGACCCTCTTGAAGGAGTCAATTAGTGGATACTCCGGTGAGTGTTTTTGGAAGTACAATGTCTAGAAAGGTTCTTTAAGATTGCAATCATCTTGATGCTTAAAGGGGACTGGTTTTTAAGAGAGACCATTTGTGACTCCTCCACCCCCTCCGGAACCGGCCTGGTTGTATTTTTGAGAACCTTATATCGATACGTCACTAATTCTCTTTGAAATGGAGGAGGAGCTTGTCTAGTGCTTAATCAAGATTATGATTGTCTAAAAGACACCTCCCAAGGCTAAATCAAAGATATTTAAATTGTTTGTTTGGATTAACTTTTTGTTTTGTGATTTTGTTTAGTTGTGTTTGCTTTGATTGTTAGTTTGTCCATATTTTCGTTTAAAAAAAGGGTAGTTAATTAATTAATTAAAAAAAAAAAGGTTTTTGAAATTCTTTTCTTAAAATCCGTCTAGTGTATGCTTGGTCGCCGTTCATTGAATCACGATTTAGCACCTTTTGACCTTGAACTTGAGAGAACACTTAGACATTTAAGGAAAATAATTCCACCGATAATTGAAATGGGTGAAAACATTGAAATTCGTCCGTTAAGAGAATATTTTGCTCCCGTCATCCTTGACACCCCTTCTTGCATAGTCTTGCCCCACACTACCGCAACTCATTTTGAGATTAAACCCCACATCATTCAATTGTTGCCCTCCTACCACGGTTTGGATCGAGAGGACCCGTACACACATGTTAAAGAATTCATTGAAATTTGCTCAACCTCTAGATACCAAAATTTTCCCGATGAGTCTGTGCGTCTTCGTTTATTCCCATTTTCGGTCAAGGACAAAGCGAAAGCTTGGTTAAACTCCCAACCCCCCGGTTCTATCACTTCATGGGATCAACTTGTAAAAAAATTTTTGTCAAAATTTTTTCCAATGTCTAGGACTAACGCGCTTAGGAGAGACATTTCGGAGTTTAGACAAAAAGACGATGAACAGTTTTATGAGAGTTGGGAGCGATTCAAGGATTTAATTTTGAGATGTCCTCACCATGGTTTCGAGACGTGGCGTTTGGTGCAATACTTTTATAACGGTTTAACTCAAATAAATCGTAATATGGTAGAGTCCATGAATGGGGGTGCGTTTTTAAATCTTGGGGAAGAGCAAGCTTATGATTTTTTTGAAAAATTGTCCGAAAATTCTCAACAATGGGATTTCTCCAACCCACATGATAGACAAGCCAAAGAACCAAAGCGTGGGGGGATGTATGAAGTGAGAGGTGATGTAGACTTAGGGTCTAAGATTGAGAGCCTAACGAGAAGGTAGAGGCCTTAGCTTTGAGTCAAACCATGAGTACCGTTAATCATGTCCAAAGTGAGGTTTGTTCTCATTGTGCTAGCCCGATGCATAATGTCCAAGCGTGTCCTTCCTTGTATACTTTTTCCGAGAGTAATGTTGAGCATGCGAATGCCCTTAACAATTTTAGGAAGCCGTTTGTGAACCAAGGTACCTTTTCCGAGACCTACAATCCCAATTGGAAAAATCACCCAAATTTTTCTTGGAGACAAGGCCAAACCCAAACACATTTAGGAGGAAATTCAATGCCAAACAATTCATTCCGTCCTCCTAATCCCTCGTATTCTCATGTTCTCCATGTCCCTCATCCCACTCCTCAAAGTGTTGCCCCACAACAAAATTCATCATCACCTTTAGAGGACACACTCCAAAAGTTCATGCAATTGACCGATCAAGCCTTTGTTGAGGTTAAAGCTTCCACTCACCAAAATACACAAGCCATTGCAAAGCTAGAACATCAAATTGGTCAATTAGCTAACATTGTGGGGGAGAGAGAAAAGGGAAAATTAATTTCCAAGTCAACATTCCTAATCCAAAGGGTCAATTTCATGTTGATACATCTAGTTCATCCAATACTCATGAGCATGTCAAGTCCATCACAACCCTTAGGTCGGGTAGGCAAATTGATAATAAGGTTCAAATGCCCAATTTGGAAAAAGAAAATGATGAAAATGAAAATAATGAAACAAATGGAGTAGGTGGTCTAGAGCCTAATGTTGATCACATTGTCAAGTCAAAAGAAAAAGAGCCCTTAATTGTTGATCCCTCTCCAACTTTTGTCCCCAAAGCCCCATTTCCTCATAGGTTGGCTAAGACAAAGAAAAATGCACAATTTAATGACATCCTAGAAGTGTTCAAGCAAGTCCATATCAATATTCCCTTCTTAGATGCCATCAAACAAGTGCCTTCTTATGCCAAATTTTTGAAAGACCTTTGCACCATAAAAAGGAGAACCAACGTTCCAAATCAAGCCTTTCTCATCGAGCAAGTTAGTTCAATTATCGAGCATCGAATTCCGGTTAAGTACAAGGATCCCGGTTGTCCTACCATTGCATGCACGATAGGAACTCATCATATAGGAAGAGCATTGCTAGATTTAGGAGCAAGCGTGAACCTTTTATCATACTCCGTTTATGTGCAACTTGGCTTAGGAGAGATGAAACCTACCTTGCTAACTCTTTCTTTAGCGGATAGGTCAGTTAAAATTCCTAGGGGAATGGTAGAAGATGTTTTGGTCAAAGTGAATGAGTTTTATTTTCCTGTGGATTTCATTTTGCTTGACACCCAACCCGTGACCAATGCTTGTGATCAAATTCCAGTAATTTTAGGACGTCCATTCCTTGCCACCGCAAATGCTCAAATTAATTGTAGGAATGGAGTCATGAATTTGTCGTTTGGGAACTTAACTATAGATCTTAACATTTTTAACATAAGTCACCAACCACAAGAGGGTGAGGATAGCATTTGTGAGGTTAATTTAATCGAACAAATAGTGGTAAATTCTTTCCATAGGGATAGTGTTAAGGACCCACTAGAAGCATGCTTAGCCCACTTTGGTTGTAACTTTGATTTTAATGAAGCCATAGAAGAAGTCAATGCACTGTTGGACTCCACACCTATCATGAACACCACCAATTGGAAACCAAGGGTAGAACCTCTTCCTCTTTCCAAAAATCCTCCACTTCCTTCCACTATTGAGCCACCCAAGCTAGATCNTTGGCTTGTTGTATGACGGCGATTCGACGGTACACGGGCCACTATAAGTCCACTTGTATGACGGCGATTCGACGGTACAAGGGACACCCTAAATCCACTTGCATGACGGCGGTGCGACGGTGTGGGTGGAAGGGCAATCTAGGTGCACGTACGATACTTTGGCTTGTTGTATGACGGCGATTCGACGGTACACGGGCCACTATAAGTCCACTTGTATGACGGCGATTCGACGGTACAAGGGACACCCTAAATCCACTTGCATGACGGCGTTGCGACGGTATGGGTGGAAAGGGCAATCTAAGTGCACGTACGACACTTTGGCTTCTTGTACGACGGCGATTCGACGGTACAAGGGCCACTGTGTGTCCACTTGTATGACGGCGTTGCGACGGTACAAGGGACACCGCAATCCACTCGCATGACGGCGTTACGACGGTGTGGGTGGAAGGTTAAATAGACGGTCCACTTGGTGCGACGGTCTTGTACGGTACCAATGTGGAGCCCGTCAAATGGGTACTGATTTGGCCAACGATTATTCTAGAAACTTTATTAGATAAAATATTTTTAGTCATTCTTTTTATCAGTTCAAGGCATATTTTAAAATGGGGGAAATCTATTGTGTTGTGAAATTGAGAATATTAGTAAAATGTTTTACTTTATTAACCTTGTTATCTTTTGGCTCGTTCATCCACTCACTGAGCCTTTCTCACCGTGAGTTTACTTTTTGTGTTTCTTGTTTCCCCCAGGTGGAAGCGGCGGCCAGTCATAATTATTGCGTCGAGGCAGGCTTGTCTTCTCATTGTATAGTGTAGGATTTCTTTTAAGCCTTAAGTTGTAGTTTGGTTCTGATATCTGGTTGTAACCTATAAATTTGTAAACTTTATGCCGGGTCGGAGACCCCCTTTTGGTTGTGGTAGGGAAGTTGAAAACTATAGAAGTGTTTTTAACAGGTTATAAAATTTTGGGTTAGACCATTTTCAGGGGAGGTTCTGCCGAATTTTCGGTAGGATTTTTCCTTGATTTTGGATCCCGCAGGACCTCACCGGATTTTCAGGGTGGAAATTCGGGGGCGGTCCTGTCAGTAATGCACCCGCCACCTTTCAAAGGTGTATGATTTCTATTTTCTCCGACATGGTAGAGCGGTTTCTTGAGGTTTTTATGGATGATTTTTCCGTCTTTGAGTCTTCTTTTGATGAATGTTTGCACCATCTTTTATTGGTTTTAATTCGTTGCAAGGAAAAAAATCTTGTTTTAAATTGGGAAAAATGTCACTTCATGGTCAAAAAGGGTATTGTTTTGGGGCATATCATTTCTTCTAATGGAATTGAGGTTGATAAGACTAAAGTTGATCTAATTTCTAATCTTCCACCTCCACGTACTGTTAAAGAGATTAGATCTTTTTTAGGACACGCCGGTTTTTATCGTAGATTCATCAAAGATTTTAGCAAAATTTCACGTCCCTTGTGCAATTTACTTGCCAAGGATTCCTCTTTTGTCTTTGATGATGATTGTATTCGTGCCTTTGATAAACTTAAGTCTTTGTTGACCTCCGCTCCCATCATTCGACCCCCCTTGTGGAGTGAACCTTTTGAGATTATGTGTGATGTATCCGATTACGCCATAGGTGCCGTTTTGGGACAACGAGTTGGTAGGTTGCCCCATGTCATTTGCTATGCAAGCAAGACCCTCACTGATGCCCAACTTAACTATTCCACCACTGAAAAAGAACTTTTGGAGGTTGTCTTTGCATTAGATAAGTTTAGGTCTTACCTTTTAGGCACAAAGGTTATTGTTTACTCTGATCATGCGGCTTTAAAATACCTTTTGTCTAAAAAAGATGCTAAACCCCGCCTAATCCGTTGGATCCTCTTGCTCCAAGAATTTGACATAGAAATCCGTGACAAAAAGGGGTCCGAAAATGTGGTTGCCGATCATCTTTCTAGATTGATAGTTGAGTCATGTGAGGAGTCCATTCCCATCACTGAGACATTTCCTGATGAGCAACTTATGCTTGTTTCCCAAACACCATGGTATGTGGATATTGTGAATTTCCTTGTCACTAATGAGATGCCTTTCCATTGGACCAAGCAAGATAGATCTAAGTTTCTAGCTAGGGTTAAGCATTATTTTTGGGATGATCCTTACTTGTACAAATATTGCCCTGATCAAATCATTAGGAGATGTGTCCCGAATAGTGAGCAATCCAATATCATTTCTTTTTGCCATGACCATGCATGTGGAGGCCACTTTAGTGCTAAGAAAACCGCCGCCAAGATCCTTCAATGTGGTTTCTATTGGCCTTCCCTTTTCCGTGATGCCCATGTGTATTGCCAATCTTGTGAGAGATGCCAAAAATTAGGGAGTCTCACTAAGAGAAACATGATGCCTTTGACCCCAATTCTTGTTGTCGAAATCTTTGATGTTGGGGCATTGATTTTATGGGACCTTTTCCTAATTCTTTTGGCAATTTATACATACTTGTGGGTGTTGATTATGTGTCCAAGTGGGTAGAGGCAATTGCATGAAAAACCAATGACCATAGGGTAGTGCTTTGTTTTTTGAAGGAAAACATTTTAACTCGATTTGGGACTCCACGCGCTATCATTAGTGATGGTGGGAAACATTTTTGTAATAAGCCATTTGAACATTTAATGAAAAATTATGGCGTCACCCATCGAGTTGCCACCCCTTACCATCCCCAAACAAGTGGTCAAGTTGAGATTTCTAATAGGGAGATTAAGCATATCTTGGAGAAAACAGTTAACCCATCTCGAAAAGATTGGTCTTTGCGACTCATTGATGCATT
>QANW01008856.1:642564-663794 GCA_003254865.1 Dryas drummondii | reverse complement strand
AAAAAAAAAAAAAAAGGTTTTAGTTTTGTTTTTGTGTTGATTGTTTCACAATGATGAGATTGATTTTCTTGCATTCAATGTTTAGCTTTTGGAAATACATGATTCTCTACTCTAATATTTTTACATGCAAAATAAGAATATCTCTCATTAGATTTCCTATTATTTTCATGATAAAATCATTTTNTCGTTGGACTGGTCCTTTCCTTGTTCGCACTATTTTTCCTCATGGGGCAATTGAAATTGAAAATCCTAAAAATGGTAATGTTTTTAAAGTCAATAGTCAAAGATTGAAACCATTTCTTGAGTTCCAAAATAATGAGGTTGAGAAAGTCTTACTGTGTGATCCCATTTATAATGATTGATTTTCTTTGTTCAGTTCCTTAATTTATGATTTCTTTTCTTTTCTTTTCTTTTCTTTCGCTTTTCTTTCTTTTTATGTATATATTTTCCTCATATCTTTGGGAATTATCATTCATTATTTGTTGAGCGTCATTGTTGGTAATTTCAAAGAAATGAGAGTATCATCTTTAAGGTAATTTCTTTTCACCATCTTCTCTCTTATTTTCTTGTCATTGTCATGTTTTTCCTTTCCAATCATTGAGGACAATGTTTGATTTAGGTTTGGGGGTGGAGTTTTGAAATTTTAATTGAATTTTCTAGTACTTTTCTACTTATTAAAAAAATAATAATAATAAAAAAAAAGTTTTAGTTCTGTTTTTGTGTTGATTGCTTCGCCATGATGAGATTGATTTTCTTGCATTCAATGCTTAGCTTTAGGAAATACATGATGCTCTACTTTAATATTTTTTTCATGCGAACTAAGAATATCTCTCATTAGATTTCCTATTATTTTCATGATGAAATCATTTTTTCAATTCTTAAACTTGGAATATTTGTGCACTTAAGCCAATAATTGCATTTTGAAATTGAAGAGTGGAATTTGAATTGAATTACCTAAGGAAATATAGTGGAGACTTGACCCTAGTGAGCTTAGAGCCATTCTATTTTTGTGAGTGTTATATATTTATCTCTAAATTTTTCTTGGGTCCACATTTTGTCGTTGATGATCTCATTATTCTTTCTTATTTGGTCAATTACTTGAAAATGATATTGAATTTTGAATCATTGCACTTTAAGCTCCTTTAGTTCAATTGAAGCATCAGAACCATATTTGACTTAGGAAATGATTTTAGGCCATTTTGGTTTTAGTTTGAGCCTTTCTTGTCATCCTTTGTCATTAAATAAAACTTTACCACTAGTATCCCTTTTGAACCTTAGTTTTAGTAGTTTTCGTTTGTTAAACACTATCACCCTCTTTTTCTGAGAATTGTTAAAAAAAAAAAAAAAAAGGCATAATGTTATTAGTATCTCTCTTTGTGTTATTATTCTCTTCAATAAAAAAGAAATGTTAAAAAAAAAAAAAAAGGAAATGAGAGAAAAAGAAATGCCTTATTATCATTTTTTATTTTCATAATAAACTTTCTCAGAAATATTTTACATTTTCCACCTTAGCTTTACATTACAAGCCAATAAAAGTCCTATTTGTTCTTAAGAAGAGTTTGGTTAGAATGTGAGAAAGAATGAGTAGGAATTAAAGTGCTTGATTCAATATTTTCATGTATTTGATTTCCTTTCATGAGATCTTTTATTTTCTCTATAATTCTGTTCTTTATGATTCTTATATGTGAGTTATCTTTGAACATTGTTTACATTTATTCATACTCACACATAACTTGAGAGAAAATAATTAAACCATCTTCATGTGCTTCATTTAAGAGTGATTTATCTTGTGAGAATTGGAGTCAAACCATATTTTCCAAAGATGATTTAATTTTATTTTACTTAAAGGTTAAAATTTGCATTCTTGATTGGCTTTGTACACTTACATTCTGAGTTTAGAATCTTTAAAGATGATTTTACCACTCTGAATAATATTTAATCTCTTGTTCATATTCTTGAGTGCATGTTTAAGTGTTAAGGTAGTTAAATTGTGTTTCCAAAGTTTATGCATTTGAATAATAGAATTTCTCTGAGAAAAATTTGAAATAATCAATTTCTTTTTATTTTAGTTTTGCTCGAGTACTAGCAAAATGTAGGTTTGGGGGTATTTGTTGAGCTTAATTTATATACATATTTTATTCTTAAAACCATATATTTTTGTCTATGTCTTTGAGAATTTTTAGTATTTTAAATTCTTATTTTTATTATTTAGTTAATTAATGAGTTTTATTAGTTTTTAGATTTTTTATGTTACATTTATTATTAATTAGGCTAGATTTAATTTTAGAAATTTTATGTGTTTTCTATTAATATAGTTTTATTTGATTTTTGTAGGATGTGAAATAGGAAGCCCAAAAGAAATAAAGGAAGCAGCCGGCCCAAATTGAAAGAATGGGGGAGGAGAAGCCCACTTGCGCAGCAGCCGGCCCAGCCCACCTCTAGGAAGCCGAACAGTCACTCGCCCAAAATCAAATTTGTTTGATTAATCAATTGCTCCTCCAATGATGCGGCGACACGTGGCCAGCCCATTTCCTTCCGCCTAATACACAGCCTCCTTCCTTTTGATTAATCAATCTCATGTGAGCCATTACCAAGCCGCAAGCCACAAGCCGGTCCCTTTTCTTCTCTCTCCCTCACGATTTTCCATGCAGCCGACTTCTGCAAGCCAAGCCGCGAGCCACCCATCATTTCCGTCCAAATTCAACATGATTAATCAAATTCTCCTCTAACCAGCAGGCGACACGTGGCCCTTCTCAAGCAGCTTCCCGAATGCTCCAGCGCCTATTTGTGTTCATCCTTATCTCAAATAGCCGTCACCAGCTATCCCCCTTCTGATATTTTCTACCCTACTATTTGCCTATAAATAAGAACTTTTAGCCCCCTCTTCATATATTTTAGTCTAGAATTTTAATTTGCTTCCTTTTCTAGTATTCTCCTAGGATTTCTCTCTCAAGCCATTTGGCTATGATATTTGAGGGAGAATAGGATGTAATTTCTCTTGCATTTTATCTAATGAAAGTTTAATATTATGTCACTCTTTTCTCTTCTCTCTTCTCTTTTCCTTTATTTATTTTATGCCTTTTATTTTATGTAAGTTCTTTATTTTATTGTTAACTTTAATATTATGCCTCTCTTCTTTCTTCTTCTAATCTTCTATTTACTTTATGTCTTTGATTTTATGTAGTTATTTATTTTATTGTTAGTAGTGTTATTTATTTTATTGTTCTTTAAATTTCATGCTCATTTACTTCTTTCTTTATTTTATTTAAGATATAAGATCATGGGTGGTCACTAAACCCCCTTACCAAGGTAAGGGGGAAGCACCACCATGAACATTATTAAATGAGGTCTTTATGATAATTTTCCCCTTGTTTAATATCTTACAAGCCCTAGATTTTGATATTAAAATGAGATAGAGATCCTCTTTTCACCCATAATGTCATATATTATGGGTTGTTAGATGCTCTTTCTACATTTTAGCTTATGGTTAATTGTTTTAAACAAAAACTTTTTGAACTCTAGTTGTTCCTTTGTTTTGGTTCATTTGAGTTGCTTAAAATTTGTATTTTCTAAACAAAATCAAAATCTACCATATAAACCTTCAACTTTTGTGCTTAATTCATATTTATCTTTGCAAGAGGGCATCAAGTGACTCTTGGGTGCCCTTCTTTAAGGGGAAATTACTAAAAATCTCATTTAATATGTTCATAAGTGGTGTAGAACCCTAACCTTGGTTCTTATACCATTGTTAAGTTTCTAAAACCAAAAAGTTGTTTTTTTTCATTTCTAGATTTAATATTTCAATTCTTGCACCTTTATTTACCTTGTTCTCTTTTCATTTACTTTATTTGCTTTTTAATTTAGTTGCTACTTTATTTACTTTTTAATTTAGTTGCATTTTATTTTTAATTGTATCACAAACCAACAAAATTTCCAAACTAGGTTAGCTTTAAATTAACTTAAGTTTAAGCTTAGTGTATCGATTGTCATCACTCCTTGAGGTTCGACCTCGTTAATATACTACTCGATTCGTATATTTGCGAGTAAATAAAATAATACAACAAGTTTTTGGCGCTGTTGCCGGGGAGTATTTATCAATTTACCGAAGGGACACTGGTACCACAATATGAAACCTAGGCTCTGATACCAAATTGACAGGACCGCCCCCGGATTTCCACCCTGAAATCCGGAGAGGTCCTGCGGGATCCAAAATCAAGGAAAAATCCTACCGAAAATTCGGCAGAACCTCCCCTGAAAATGGTCTAACCCAAAATTTTATAACCTGTTAAAAACACTTCAAAATTTTTCAACTTCCCTACCACAACTAAATTGGGTCTCCGACCCGAAATAAAGTTTACAAAATTTATAAGGTTACAACCAAATATCAGAACCAAACTACAACTTAAGGCTTAAAGGAAATCCTACACTATACAATGAGAAGACAAAGCTCGCCTCGACGCAATAATTATGACTGGCCGCCGCTTCCACAATATTGGAGCCTAGTGTCGATCTCCGGATGAATCACCTCAAGTCTCGGGAGCGTCGCCTCAAGGAGGAATACCCACTTAAACCCTCGAAATTCGGTGGTGAAATCTGGCCGGAATTTGGAAGACAAGGCCGGCGGGTCTGGGGGTTTCTTGGGCGATTTTCGCACGTGCAAGGGAATGGGCTGACTGAAGGAGCAGCTGAGGAAGATNTAAAGAAAGGCCACAAATTGAATTAAAACACTCCTCTAAATACTAGAATTTCCTTCCAAAAATTTTAATAAGGCCTGCCCAAAAGATATATATATATTTTTTATTTATTTATTTGCAAGCAAAAGAAATAAGACTTGGGTTCGGGTCGTTACAGCAGCTTCTCTCAAAGAGTTAAAAGTAGAATGGTTCGCTGCGGAAACCACCGTACGAATTGAATCTCTCAAACCCTCCTCAAACCTCAAGCATCTATCAGCCTCATATGTCACCAGAGCTGAGCAGAACTTGGAGAGCTCAGTAAATTTTCTCTCATACTCTGCTACTGACATAGACCCCTGTCTAAGCCTCAGGAACTCAACCCTCTTCTCATCACAATAAACCCACGAATAGTACTTCTTATAAAAGACTCTCATGAATCTGTCCCAAGTGATCTCAGTTGCTGTGAGTCCCAAATGCTCGGAGTCCCACCAGTGATAAGCATCACCCACAAGCAGGAAGGTACGTAGCCAAAACCAACTTCTGGTCATCGGGGCATCCCATAACCTCAAAGATCCTCTCAAGTTGTATCATCCACTCGTTGGCCACGCTGGGATCCGAAGTACCCAAAAAATTTGAGGCCCTAAGCTTACGGGCACACTCAATGCTGTATTCCCCCTCAGGAAATGCTCTAGTGCGAATAGCAGTAGTCACTGCCTCAGCTAGCCTATCGATGGACTGTTCAAAACCTTGTGTCGTCTCATCGCCACGTTTAAGGAGGCATAATACCTATATGAAAACCAAATATTTATCAATAATAGGGGTGCACATTCAATGCAGAGTTAAAGAATCTAAAACCTAATGCTCAAATACCAAGTTGAGAAAACTGCCCTCGGATTCCACCTTGAAACTCGAAGAGGTCCTGTGAGATCCAAAATTAAGGAAAATCCTACCGAAAATTCGGCAGAACTTCCCCTGAAAATGGACTAACCCAAAATTTATAAAACATATAAAAAAACACTTTTAAAAACATTAACCACCTCTACCACAACTAAAAAGGGTCTCATACTCAATAAATACAAAAAAATCTTAAAATTTAAGTATGGTTATCAGAGCCACTACCTTTGTTACAATGAATTTTACATTCAGGTGAAAAGAAATTTTTCCAAAATGAAAGTGTCTCCTACAAGATTATAGTAAAGAAAATGGATGCAAATGCCTCGACGTGAAAAGCTCGATCATCACCAATGCCACCTAGGGGGAAAATTTTAGACAAAAACAGGGAAATTGTGAGATAACTCAGTGAGTGGACAATTTTATGGAAACAAAAACAAAGGTTAATTATCTTTTCAGAAATCCTTTAGAACCACGTTTAGCTCTAAGACTTCACGTCACTCTTTGAAATCCCCCAGTTTTAAAACTACTTTCCAAACTTTAAGATAGTTGTGAAACTAATGGAACTCAAGAAAATAAATAAATTAAAACACGTCTCTCAATAGCCAACCATCTAGAATAAGGGGATCATAAAAGTAATAAATCAAAATCAAAATCTTTATAAACATAAAAGGTATTTCTCACTTAAATTCATATTTTAGAAACTCTTGGAAGTAACGATTAAATTCCACCATGCTTATACCCTGAAAACTTGGCCATACACCTGTGCGGAATTCCTGCATCGCACAGGCAGGCAATATCATGGCCATACACATACGCAGAGTAAAAATCCATACACGTGCAAGAAATCCTGGTCATACTTGCACGCAGAGCTGCCCCTAAAGGATGAGGCATCCCGACACACGGCCCAAAGCCTATATGTGTACCGTGATGGGTCCCAAAGACTTAATTGATTCAATAACCTGCAGGGTACTGCAAAAGGGTGGTTTGAAAACCATCGTTTATAACCAAACATAATGTGACGCCCCGAAACTGGGAACACCACAGCGGCACCCGTCCTAAAGATCTTAAGACTATAATACCCCTTACCTCGAGTATTATATTCCCAAGCTCTCTAAAACGAGTTAAGCCCTTTTTTATTTAAGAACCCGGGTTGGATCAGAGTAGTAAAAATACAACGGAAGAAATTACTGAAAATGCCTCATATTATAAATAACAGTAAAGAGTACCAACCCGTGAGGGTTATGTGTTTCAAATACACTAACCCTAATGCTACATAATAAAACAGTAAATAAACAGATATGTCAGGATAGTCCAACCCACGCCAGAGTGATTCAGTCTTCAACAAAGTGGTGCAACAAATTGGACTCAAGGATAGCCATTGGGATATGCCAACTACGAGGATGAAAGAGAAACACCACCACAGATCCAAAGAAAGGATCTAAACCAGATAGCAAGACTGAAACTGACAAGCTGCAAGTGCCACACCCACGACCTCAATCTTGGTCTCCAACAACTGGATTATCTGCACTCACAAGAGTACAGTAGGGGGTAAGCGTCACATACGTTCATCGCTTCCCCTCGAGGGAAAATCCTGGTTAGGTTTGAAACAATACTCGAAAATATAGGATTTCAAGGAAAACAGCTTAAAAGCAATGTACACCCAAAAACAGGGTATCAATACCAATAATATTGTAACTAAGGCCAGTAATGATAAAGGTAATTATGCCAATAATCAGTGAGTAAAGCCTTTGCATGCTCATACATCTTTTTCAGTGAAAATCCTTCTTGTCACGTGACATAGTTCAGAAACATACCTGCGACCGATCACATACAGGCCAACCGCCAGTATCGGAAATTCAACCACCACCTCGATACTGTGGTGAGAGTATCCATTTACCTGGTAATACCACATTGGTTAGCCTCCCCAGAAGGACATTCGACTAACCAGTCCGTACTTACCCCTCCGGAGGTTTAGGGGATCGAAACCCAAGGTCACAACACGTGCCCGTTACTCTCAGGTCGTCCAAGGTATCACACAGAAAATCACACAAATATGCCATACAAAAATCATGCACATTCTCTGTGAAAGACATTTTCATATACATATAGTACGAAAATAGGCAGGAAATCCAATAACCGGGATATGGTACCTTCCCCCTACCTGCTTTACCAAAGTGTGTCCCTTGCCTGATCCCTTTCCTGTGTCTGGGTCCCACTTGTACCTGTTGGGAAACTGGAGATCCGAATCCGACGACAGCTATTAGGAACGTACTAAACGTACTCTCGACCTCGTCTGTTAATACCAGGTAAAATTTAGAGGTTTGGCACTAGCGTAACTTGCTAAGCTTCTCTAAATTCTTGATCCGGCATGACCCTGCTCCCCGAGGCAGACAGTCATGTCAGATCGTGTGGTTTCTAAGTTTATTTTAATTTATTGTCGAGGAGGTTGATCAGATATGAACCTTACAACGTGACCAGGTCAGTGCATGGGGAAACTGAGGGAGCTGTGGCTCAGTACCCAACGCTTGTATGCTCATGGACTGACCTTAGTCATCACGTTATTTGGTTACCACTGATATGGCCTCAATATTTATTAAGTTCATTTAATAACAACAGTTAAACGGTGTTTCGTCTATAACCACCACTTAAACAACAGCAAATTAAATAAGCTGGGTTAAGGGTATACCTGTTGAAGACTTCCCACGAGCAGAGTCTCGGTACTACTAGATTTGCTAAATAATAAGATTAAAATAGCTTAATTAACAAGAGATTTATTTAACAAAATTTTAGCAGAAATTTGACAGGGATCAAGAAATTACCTATGGAGGTCAGAAATGATTTTTTTAAAACTTCACCAAAACACAGTCTTCACACTACTAGAATTGAAGAGCTCGTCGCCACGATCGCGTAGGCGAAATCGGATCGTCGATCGGAGCTCCAGAACTCAAGATAAACTCGAAACAAGGTTGAAGAATAGAGAGAAAGGAGGAGAGAGGAGAGAGAAACTCTCTCTTGGGAAGCATGCGGCTGAAATGGGTGAAGATCAGCTGGGGGTGTGCGGCACTATTTATAGGGGGGAGAGTGAGTCAACTCGGTTGACTCATCCGAGTTGACCGGGTTGACTCAAGTCAACCGTCACAAAATGGGCCAATGAGGAAGTGACACGTGGCAAGTGCACTGACACTTGGCTGCACATGCAGCCATCAGATCTTGCTGCCATGCAGCGATGGACGCTCCAGATCATGCCACGTGGCGAGATCTGGTGATTTCCTATTTTATTTTCTTTTTCCTATATTCCCCAACTTAAAAAATTAATTAAAAAGAGCTCGGGACTCAGAAAAATACCCCGAAAAATACTACGAACTCGTATCGACTAGTACTAATTAACTATGAGGTCAAATTACCAATTTTCCCTTTAGAAAAATTTCGAAAATTTCAAGCTCCACAAACTAGGATAAAATGCTTTAAAGAAAAAGAAATTTTGGGAAATTCATAAAATAATCTCCCGGACTCGGAATAATACGAGACTTGCTCCGTTGGGTTCGTGAGTAAAAGTACCACCTTTTAAAGGTCTAACTTGGGTCAAAACTCTAGTCAAAGTTGGTCAAACAATTAAAGCTTAAGGTGAAAAATATGATTTTCCGCCCAACAATTTCTAGAAAAATTCTAGAAATTAAAGAAAAATTCCAAAATAAATTTGGAAAATTTTGGGTCTCACATCCTCCCCTACTTAGGAAAAATCTCGTTCTCGAGATTACCTGAGTTCACTGAAGAGATGCGGGTATCTCTTCCTCATGTCGGATTCCAGTTCCCATGTCGCTTCCTCGACTCCGTGGCGCTGCCATTGAAATTTTACAAGTCGTACCTTCCTATTCCTGAGTTGTTTCATCTCATAAGCTAAAATAGAAACAGGTCCTTCCACATAAGACACGTTAGGTTCTAGCGGTAAACCAATCCAAGGCATCACTTGAGGGATGTCAGGCACACTCTTTTTCAACTGGGACACATGGAATACGTTATGTATGTATGCCAACTGAGGCGGCAACTCCAACCTATAAGCAACTTTTCCGACACGTTCCAAAACCTTGAACGGTCCAATATACCTGGGTGCCAACTTGCCTCGCATACCAAACCGAAATGTACCTTTCAAAGGACTAACTTTTAGAAACACCAAGTCCTCAACTTGAAATTCCAAAGGCTTCCTCCTTCGATCAGCGTACGATTTCTGCCTACTTTGGGTGGTTTCTAGTCGTTTCTTGACTATCTTGACCTTTTCGGTCGTTTCTTTGATCACTTCAGGACCCAGAACAACTCGGTCCTCAACATCGGCCCAACAGAGTGGCGAATGACACGGCCTTCTGTAAAGTGCTTCGTACGGTGCCATCTTGATACTGCTTTGATAACTATTGTTATATACGAACTCGGCGAGCGGTAAGTACTCACTCCACTTACCTCTGAAATCTAGAACACAAGCTCGCAACATATCTTCCAATATCTGAATAACTCTTTCAGATTGCCCATCCGTCTGCGGATGATAGGCACTGCTAAGATTCAACTGAGTGCCTAATTCAGATTGTAACTTCCGCCACAATCGAGACGTAAATCGGGGATCTCGATCGGAAACAATCCTCTTCGGAATACCCTGCAATCGAACAATCCATTCAACATAGAGATCAGCAAAATAATCAACGGCTGAGTTCATCTTGACCGGCAAGAAATGAGCTGACTTCGTGAGTCTGTCCACGATAACCCAAATACCATTGTGCCCTTTTGTATTTCTCGGCAGATCGGTGATGAAATCCATAGTAACACAATCCCACTTCCACTCTGGAGTAGGTAACGGTTGTAACAATCCAGACGGCTTCTGGTGTTCAGCTTTCACTTGTTGACAGGTCACACAGTGATTAACAAAATCAGCCACGTCTCTTTTCATACCTTTCCACCAGTATCTTCGTTTCAAATCTTGATACATTTTCGTTCCTCCAGGGTGCATAGCAAAACTGGTAGAATGAGCTTCGTTCAGAATCCGTTGTCTTGTTTCTTTCCTGTTTGGCACAACTATTCGGCCTATGTATCTCAAAATTCCATCAGAATGTACCTTCCATTCCCAGGTGCATCTCCTGAGTATACCTCCTTCTTTTTCTGTTGTATCTCTAGATCCCCTTCTTGTTCTTGAACTAATTCTTGCTCCAATTGGGGCTCAATCTGCATACTTACAATCCTTCCATCATGGCGTACGTTGACGTTCTACTGATCCAAAGTCTGTAGGATCTCTCGTTCAGCCATCATTAAACTGGCTAGAGTGTTTTTCTTTCTGCTCAGTGCATCAGCTACTTTGTTGGCTTTTCCTGGATGATATTGTAATTCAAAATCATAATCTTTAAGATACTCCATCCAGCGTCGTTGTCGCAAATTCAGATCTCTCTGAGTGAATATATGCTTGAGGCTCTTGTGATCTGAAAAAACAGTGAATCGGCCTCCATACAAGTAGCATCTCCAGATTTTTAGAGCGTGTACAACAGCGGCTAACTCCAAATCATGAGTTGGATAATTCTTTTCATATTCCTTCAACTGTCTTGAGGCATAGGCTATCACTCGCCCATTCTGCATCAGTACACATCCGACTCCTATTATGGACGCGTCGGTGTAGACTTCATAAGGATCTTCATTGTTGGGTAAGACTAACACTGGGGCAGTTGTCAGTCGTTTCTTGAGCTCTTGGAATGCTTCTTCACACTTCTCGTTCCATTCAAACTTGAATCCTTTTCTGAGTAATCGAGTCATCGGGGTAGAAATCTTGGAAAAACCTTCTACGAACCTTCTGTAATAACATGCTAATCCAAGAAAACTACGGACTTCTGTCATGCTCTTCGGTTGTCCCCAATTCAGAACTGCTTCGATCTTCTTGTGATCAGGAGATAATCCTTTTTCTGAGATGATGTGGCCAAGGAACTGTACCTCTTTCAGCCAAAATTCACATTTTGACTTCTTGGCGTAAAGTTGCTTTTGAAGTAATGTCTGTAGAACAATTCTCAGATGTTCTTCATGCTCTTCCTTACTCTTGGAGTAAATCAGGATGTCGTCGATGAAGACAATAACAAATTTGTCCAAGTATGGACGGAATGCTCGGTTCATCAGGTCCATGAATGTGGCAGGTGCATTTGTCAATCCAAACGGCATCACAACGAACTCATAATGTACGTATCTGGTACGAAAAGCAGTCTTTGGGATGTCTTCGTCTCGAACTCTGAGTTGATGGTAGCCGGATCTGAGATCAATCTTTGAGAAGTACTTCGCTCCACTAAGTTGATCAAACAGCTCGTCAATTCTAGGCAATGGATACTTCTCTTGATTGTGACTTGGTTCAGCTTTCGGTAGTCTATGCAGAGTCGCAATGTTCCATCATGCTTTTTGGCAAATAGAACAGGGGCTCCCCATGGTGATATACTTTCTCTGATAAAGCCCTTCTCCTTCAAGTCGTCTAATTGCTTCTTCAGCTCCACCATCTCGGCTGGTGCCATGCGGTAGGGCGGGATTGAAATAAGTTGAGTGCCTGATACAAGTTCAATCTTGAATTCTACTTCTCTTGTTGGTGGGATTCCGGGCAGATCTTCTGGAGAAACTTCTGGGTATTCGTCTACCACTGGTATTGGTTCATCTTCCTTCTGCTTGGCTTGTGTGGAAATGATGAGTGAATAGCATAGCATAACTCTCTTGCTTTTGAAACAAACTCTCAGCAGTGGGTTGATGGGTTGTAGCGGTTTGTGCAATCGGATGATCACCTCTTCTTTGTTACTCGTGACTACCTTCACTTTTGTTTTCTCACAATCGATATGTGCCTGATTTTCTTGTAACCAATCAATTCCTAAAATAAGATCGTAGTAATCCATGTTCAAAGGGTATAGGTTTGCTGTCAAGACTCGGTCTTGGACTACTAGTTGGCAAGATCTATCTACCTCGGTTGTTGCTCTAATAGGTGTACTCATGTGGATGGTTTCAGCTAAAGGTTCAGCATGCAATCCTAATTTCTAAGTAAAGCTAACAGAGACAAATGAATGTGAAGCACCCGTATCAAACAAAATTCTAACTTCAGTATTAAAGAGAAGTATAGTACCGTCAAATGGGGCTTCTTCCTGGTTAGCTCTTACAGCAAAAACTCGTCCTCCTCTAGCTAGTTGTGGTCTTCCTCCGCCACCTCTTCCTTGTCCTCCACGATTGTTGGGCTACGGTGGTGCCTGTTGCAATGGTTGAGCTCTAAATGGTTGTGGTGCAGCCTGAATATGTGGTTGTGGCCTGGGGGCATTCTGCTGTGTTCTAGTAGGACAATCATTTCTGTAGTGGCCTTCACCTCCACACTGGAAACAAATTTGAAGTCTAGTCTTCTTCCAGTTTCTTTGGTTTCGGGAGGGTCCTCCCCTCTGAAAATTTCTTCTTTTTCCTAGTCTTGTTCCCTCAGACCTCGCAATTTCCCCTTTCTGTCTAATTGCAAGGAAATCCTGCTCCTGAGCATAAGCAGCATTGACCACATCTTTGAAAATTGTAAACCTTTGACTTGCCAAGTATTGGCGAATCCCGTTCTTCAGACCTTGCAGAAATCTGACAGTCTTTGCCTTCTCATCATTCATGGTAGATGGGACAAAACGTCCAAGTTCAGTAAACTTTCCCACGTATTCAGAAACAGTCATGTTTCCCTGCTCTAGATCCATGAATTCCTTCATCTTTGTCATCTGCAGTGGCTCGGGAAAATATCTGTCGTAGAACAATTCCCTAAATCCTTCCCAAGTCATAGTGTTAATATTCTCTCGGTGCCTAATGCATCTCCACCATCCGTCAGCTTCGCCTTCAAACACATGTGTGGCTAGCCAGATCTTGTACTCATCTGGTGCGTTAATCGACTCGAGCTTCTTCTTGATGTGTGTAACCCAATTCCAGCTTANAGCTAAATCGGGTTCAGAACTTCCGTGAAACTTCATCGGCTTAGTCCTAAGGAAACGATCTAAGTACTCGCCTCGTTGCCTATCTTCACGTTCAGCGGGAGTGAGACGATTACCAGCTTGTTGAGCAAAGAAAGCCTGCATAAATTCAGCCATTTGTTGCGGGTCAAACCGATTATTGGCATTACTGTTAGCTTGATCGAAACGGGGCGGCATCTTGTCAGCAAGACTGAAAACAAATAAAGGAATGATTGACACAAATAATACAAGGAACAAAAGTGTTTCAAGGGAAAGACTTATCGAAGAATGTATTTGGGTGGAAACTTCGAAGGAATCTGCTGAATCGGCTCTGGGTTGGCATATCCTGCATATTAGTAAAGATAATCTACTAACAATCTTACAAAGTTATCTATTTATTTATTATTATAATTTTTTTTTTGGTCGTACCGCTCTGATACCACTTTTTCTGTGACGCCACGAAACTGGGAACACCAGAGCGGCACCCTTCTTAACGATCTTGAGACTATAATACCCCTTACCCCGAGTATTATATTCCCAAGCTCTCTAAAACGAGTTAAGCCCTTTTTATTGAAGAACCCGAGTTGGATCAGAGTAGTAAAAATACAACGGAAGAAATTACTGAAAATGCCTCATATTATAAATAACAGTAAAGAGTACCAACCCGTGAGGGTTATGTGTTTCAAATACACTAACCCTAATGCTACATAATAAAACAGTAAATAAACAGATATGTTAGGATAGTCCAACCCACGCCAGAGTGATTCAGTCTTCAACAAAGTGGTGCAACAAATTGGACTCATGGATAGCCATTGGGATATGCCACCTACGAGGATGAAAGAGAAACACCACCACAGATCCAAAGAAAGGATCTAAACCAGATAGCAAGACTGAAACTGACAAGCTGCAAGTGCTACACCCACGACCTCAATCTTGGTCTCCAACAACTGGATTATTTGCACTCACAAGAGTACAGTAGGGGGTAAAACTTCACCAAAACATAGTCTTCACACTCCTAGAATTGAAGAGCTCGTCGCCACGATCGCGTAGGCGAAATCGGATCGTCGATCGGAGCTCCAAAACTCAAGATAAACTCGAAACAAGGTTGAAGAAGAGAGAGAAAGGAGGAGAGAGGAGAGAGAAGCTCTCTCTTGGGAAGCGTGCGGCTGAAATGAATGAAGAACCAGCTGAGTTCACGCCACTATTTATAGGGGGGGTGAGTGAGTCAACTCGGTTGACTCATCCGAGTTGACCGGGTTGACTCAAGTCAACCGTCATAACTTTGACCAATGAGAAATTGACACGTGGCGAAGGCTTTGACATTTGGCTGCACATGCAGCCATCAGATCTTGCTGCCATGCAGCGATGGACACTCCAGATCATGCCACATGGCGCGATCTGGTGATTTCCTATTTTATTTTCTTTTTCCTATATTCTCCAACTTCAAAAATCAATTAAAAATAGCTCGGGACTCAGAAAAATACCCTGAAAAATACTACGGACTCGTATCGACTAGAACTAATTAAATATGAGGTCAAATTACCAATTTGCCCTTTAGAAAAATTTTGAAAATTTCAAGCTCCACAAACTAGGATAAAATGCTTTAAAAAAAAAAGAAATTTTGGGAAATTCATAAAATAATCTCCCGGACTCGGAATAATACGAGACACTCTCCGTTGGGTTCGTGAGTAAAATTACCACCTTTTAAAGGTCTAACTTGGGTCAAAACTCTAGTTAAAGTTGGTCAAACAATTAAAGATTAAGGTGAAAAATATGATTTTCCGCCCAAAAATTTTAAAAAAAATTCTAGAAATTAAAGAAAAATTCCAAAATAAATTTGGAAAATTTTGGGTCTCACACATAAATTCTTTTCTCATCGAAAGAAAATATCGTTGAAACCCTTTTACAAATTTAAATCCATAAGCCCAAAATGTATTATTCAAATTAAATTTAAACTACATGAATAAAATATATCCAAACTTTTCGATAATACCCAAAATATTAAACAAACCATGTGTATAAAATAAGGAACTAGATTTCCTTTCCAAGATCCAACAACTCAGGATAACCAACCTGTAAATCCATGTTTTATACTTATTTATGAAAGCATTTGAAAATTGAAATCTGTCGTCATTTATCAAATCCAAAATCAATTTAAGATATTAAGCATAATAGAATTAATGGAATTTTCATAGATTCTTTAGAAACCAAAAGTCCACTCGAATTTACTATTTTTCAACTAAAACTCAAGATAATCAAATAAATAAATTCATAAAGTTTATAAAATGCTTCTAAAAACAAATGTTCACTAACAGTGATAGCCCTACCTTCGATCCTCCACCGGATCGTCACGAGCCACGATTGTTTCACCAAAGATGGAGGTGATTGGCGCTAGAAATCTGATCAGAAACTAGGAGAGTAGCCGACGGTCAGTTGGACATTTTCCGAGCAGATGACGCGCGAAAGGGGGTTGGGTTGGTTGGAGGAATGGCCGGGGAAAGTGGTCGGTGTCAGGGGATGCTCGCCGGAGGTCGGGGTCGGCGGTGGTGGCCGGCGATGGTGGCTGTGGGGAGGTGTGTGCGCGCGGAGGGAGGTGCGAGAGAGTGAGAAAGAAAAAGAATCTGAAAATTTTTGTAAAAAAAGTTTGGGCCTTTTTAGAAACACCTTACAAAGTAAAAGTCTAAGATACCCTTTACTTCAAACGTCCATAACTCTTAATCTGAAACTCTGATGGACGCACAATTCGTGTCTAAGAATTCGTGGGTTCAACACTTATTCGACGAGACCATATTCACAACCAAAAACCCAATAGATAAAAAAGTCAAAATTAGGTCAACTAACCCTTTACTCAAAATCCTAAAATTCTCCTTAATGAAAATTTAAATAGAAGCCCACAAATAATTTAAACTTAAAGTTCAAAGGGTCACATTAGGGTCGGGTCATTACACTATTCATGTGGTGTGGCTATTGTTCACGTGCCTAGAGTTTTTGAAACCGCTATATAAAGGGCAGATCCCAAAGAAGAATTATCTCCAGACTTTTGTCTAGAATTTTAGCCAGACTTTTCAACAGACAAATACTCAAATACCTAAAATTCCTAAAAATTGTGTCTGTTCTTGCTGTTAGAATTTCAGAATTGTACCATTACTGTCATTTATGTTCCTTTTTTGTATTTAAGTTCTTCCAAAAGCATTAAGTAATGGCTCTTTTGGTATCGATTTTAGTGTTTTTAATGAAAATGCTTTTCGTTTGATTATTAATCAGATATGAGAATATTCATGAAGTGCATTTATTTTCATTGAATGATAACATGGTTTATTTATGGCTAGAGTTATTGTGAAAGGTGACTATTTATTTCAAGATCTGGGTCTGAATCCGTTAACATCATCTTCAAGTTATTTGTATCTTTTTTTTGACGAGGATCTTTCTAGTCCAAGTCCAGTACCTGCATTTAAGTTTAGAGAGCTGCTATTTGCACACCCCTAATTTTCTCTTTGCACACACTTTTCTCCTACACACCCTTTACCAATTTTTCAAACATAAAATTTCTTTTTGACACACCCCTATTATGACCAAAATACCCCAATCTCACTAATATGTCTAAATTTCTCTTCACCCACCCTCTCAACCCAAACATTACACACCCCTCCACAAACACATCTACACTACACACCCTCCTACCTCACCCCATCTCACCTACTAACCAGCNACCAAAATACCCCAATCTCACTAATATGTCTAAATTTCTCTTTACACACCCTCTCAACCCAAACATTACACACCCCTCCACAAACACATCTACACTACACACCCTCCTACCTCACCCCATCTCACCTCACAACTAACCAGCACCCACCATTGCTGACACCCACCATTGCCGACATCCACCTCCGGCTTCATCACCGCCGTCGTCGCCGTCGTCAGCACCGCCGTGAACTTCAGCAGTGGCCTCATCAAATTTATGCCACTCTTATCTCCACCACAGCCACTAGAAGTGAGTTTCTTGAATAAATTAGTTGTAAATGTAAATGTTGTTTATTTAAATGTAAATCAAATACTTTTTTATCTAATTTGAATTAGTTAATCCATCCCAAATACCGTTTTCGTCTGTTTGAGATGATTTGTAGGGAGGATTTCGGGTTTTGGAGTGAGCATTTTCGGGGGTTTTAGTTTTCTGATTTCGCAGCTCGTTCGGCACTGGTTTGCCGAACGAATTCATTTCATTCGGCAGCCAGCAACCGAACTAAATGAATTGGTTCGGCAGTACCCTACCGAACGAATGCAAAATATCGGATTTCCATATTTTGGTTCGACAGGTGACTGCCGAACAATGAATATTAATTCGGTGGTTACCTGCCGAACGAAATAAATTGGTTCGGCAGCACGCTACCGAACGAATGCAAAATTTTGAATTTCTCTATTTTGGTTCGACAGCCATCTACCGAATGGTGGCCACTGTGTTCGACAGTCAACTGCCGAACAGTTGCCACCTTGCTCGGTAGTTGATTGCCGAACCACCTGTGTTGAAATATATTTTTTTTTTTTAAGCTTTTAAAAAATCATATATTTGCTAAAACAATTTTCAATTTCTTGTTTGAAAATATAGGATGGACAGAAGAAGAATCAGACGTGGTGCATCTTCATCCAGAGGGGAGGTCCCCGATGTTGCCGATGATATGCAAAGAACACGACCCACAGCTTCTGGGCGAAGAAGGCTAGTACAAGCACGAGCTAGTCGTGAGGCAGTTCCTGAACAAGCTGAGGTTCCGGTTGAGGATTACAATGAGGATAATCTCAACGAGCTTGCTGAGCCTTTCCCGGGAGGTCCCATTGACACGTCCCTGCTGAGGAGTTATGGAACTCACATAGCTGCTGACATTTGGAACAACGAGGTATGATCTTTAACAGTTGGTATTATATGCTTGTGTAACTTGCAGTAATAATGAGTGAATTTCTTTGGTTATGTTTGAATTAGGAACGGGAGCCTTTGAGGTGCATGTCCAAAACCACCAAGCTTCGTGAGTGGAAGTTGTGGGCCATAACAGATAATGACCGGTTGAAGGGATATGTCATTAATTCTGGGTTGACATCACTGGTGCAGTGTTCTTACCGTACGGTTGACAAAGTGTTGGTGTCCGCTTTTGTTGAGAGATGGCATCCGGAGACTAATACATTTCACCTGTTTTTTGGTGAGATGACCATCACACTAGATGATGTAGCCAACATTTTAGGCATTCCGGTTGCTGGTGCACCAGTGGCTACACTTGTCGAGGATAACATTACTTCTGAATATCTACTGACTGCATATTTAGGAGTTAGTGGGGATCAGGCATCAGAGCAGTTGATGGACTTTGGTGGTGAGTATGTACGATTAGAGTGGTTACGTACGTGCTTTAGTGATGTCATTGATGCCGACTCTGAGCATGAAATACAATGTGCAGCCCGGGCGTATCTGTTGTATTTATTGGGTTGTACCCTGTTTGTAGATAAGACTGGCACAAAGGTACAAGTCCAATATCTCAGACTGCTCACTGATCTAGACACCGTTAGCCATTATGCATGGGGCGCTGGATGCCTAGCATGGTTGTTTAGGCAGTTTGGATTTGCCTCTCGAGCTGGTGTCAAGCAAATCGGCGGATATATGACACTGATAGAGGCTTGGGTGTACGAGCACATGCACACCATTTTCGGTCCATCGTACGATATGAATTATTCCGAGAATTCACCTCGTGCGCTCCGCTGGACTCCAAGGCGGGATGGTGGCAGTGATCTTGAAGCAGTGCAAAGAATACGGCAACGACTTGATGTTTTGTCGGCTGACGAGGTATATTTGTAATTTACAATTCTTTTTATAAATTTAGGATTATATTATTACGTTAATGTTTTCAACTATATAATGTTATTTTTTTTTTTCAGGTTATTTGGAACCATACAAATCCCAAAGACAAGCACACCCATTGCCAGCTATAGCATTCTTCACAGGGATGATAAGGTGTTTTGATGTTGTTGAGCCTTATTGTCCCGAGAGAGTACTTAGGCAGTTTGGGAGGGTACAGACGATCCCCCCTGCACCACGTGCGGTTTTTCAGGGGGTTAGAGGTTCGAATGCGCACTCATACAGACCCATGTACAATTATTTAGCTGGTATGTGGGAGGCATGGGGGAATCACGTGTTGTCTGAGGAGGCGCGCAGTATACCGGTGAGGCGGCCATCGGATACTGTGAGAGGGTACCTCGATTGGTTCACCTCTATATCACATCCAATCGTCCACAACCCTACTCGCAGAGGTGCATTTGACCCACACGCCACATCGGATATTGCATACTATCGGGTACGTAAATTTACACAATAAATTTTCTCATTTTCCGATTGCATCTGTTAATGTTCGCATATTTTGGCTTTTAGGAGCGCGAGGCTCGGATGCTACGGATTACCAGCCGATTCTTGACATGGGCGAAGAAGTTGCTATCACACGTCCTACTTACCTCTATCAGTCGGTTCAGAGTTTGCAACATCTTTTACAGGGGACGCACTTGCAGGACACTATGACATACCAACGCGGTTCGAGACGGCATCCCCGCCAATGATTATAACTTGATATTTTTGTAGTTTCAGTAACTAGATAAGGTTTTATTTATGTCAAATACTATGGTTAATTTATATAATTGAATCCACCTCATTATTTATGTCAAATACTTAGGTTCATGCAAAAAAAATATCCACATACTTATATATATTTAAATCCACATACTTATATATATTTAAATAATACAATAATCTCATCATAACTCAATGTAAATGCATCAAGTCCAGAACATAATCAATCACTATCAAGAGACACAGGTTCTTGTGTGGATGGATCACTATGACACACAAATTCTTTGAATTGCTCAAGGCGATGTTGGTATCTAGTATACCACATTTTTGCGCTTTCGGTGGCATGCAAGGTCCACACAGTAGGAATAGGTGGCATGGGGTGATCCGGTACTAAGTGTACCTATAAAATAGCATTACACATGAATTCAATAAATATGAATAAATATCCACTAAGTGTACCTATAAAGATAATTTAAATATCCAATAAAACAAAACATATAGTTCAATGTGTACCTGTACGAAATGATCGTCATTGACAAAACCGATACCAATCTCACGAATCTCGGATCCCTCTAGTATATCTGGGTGTATGCTAAATGGTAGGCATGTTAAGCATAACGACCTAGATACATGGGTCACCACTACACCACAGCATGTCGCGATAACATATCCAATCGCCTGCATGTCCATCCAATAATCCTTTGGTGCAATAAGAGGTTCTTCAAAATACTCAATCGAGTGCTTTAGCTCAGCAACTCGAGATCGACCAAATATGGACTCATATAGGATGGACAATGACCGTAACGAGTGCAATAAATCTATACGCACTTTCCGCCACGCATCTTCACCTAACCCCAATGCCAAAGCTACGACTCTATACCCATAATGACCGTCGGATTTCACATCAGTGGCACCGGTAATGAATGGCCTAATGCTAGCTTTGAATTGCTATGTATACCAATGGGTCGAAACAGATGGCGTGAGTGATGTCTTATATGCCTGTAGAAAAATATAAATAAATCCGATTATGCAATGAGTATTAGTAAAATAAAGTAAGATCATCCAAATGAATTATATACCTTCAATTTTGATACTCTTGCCTTTGGCATCTTC
>QANW01008856.1:620026-632457 GCA_003254865.1 Dryas drummondii | reverse complement strand
TAGGAGGAAACAGTTTCACTTAGTGTAGGAGGAAACAGTTTCACTAAGTTGAATAGTGTAATATGGTTTCGTCATTTGACTGATGTAGTTTCACCTAGTTTATGCAAGTTGCACGAATGTATGTAACTATAACCAAGTCTAGGAGGAAACAGATTCACTTAGTGTAGGAGGAAACAGTTTCACTAAGTTGAATAATGTAATATGGTTTCCTCATTTGACTGAGCTAATTTCAAGCACATAATTGTTCTTGATATAAATCCACTATAATTATCCATTTACACATAAACAGTTTCACTATAATTACCCATTTGCACATGTTTACTTTACTTTACTATAAATGCAATGTAACTGAATATGAGACTAGGAAATGTACCTTGACATGTTTCTTATGTTTGAGTATACCTTGATATGTTTCAATTCATAGCATATCCTAATAAGTGTAACTGTTTAAACATTTATAGTGTGAGAAAAAATCACCAATAAAGGATGGTAAAAGGAATCCAGGTATACAATATCGATCTAACCTGGTGAGCTTTTTGAATATCCTCCAAATCATCAAGCCTAGTCTACAGCAGAAGCATCTGGACAAGTTAAAACAGACTCCTTTTTGGACTTTTTTCGATACCTGCAATAGAGGATTAATAACAAAGAAAGAGCACAGGAAATCAGACCAACAGATCCACTATATCCTCAGTTTGTATGACACAACAACACACAAATTCAAAATTTGGCGAAGATCTGAAGCAATTGAAGTTGAAGATGTTGCAAAGATGTTTGGGTTGCCAAGTAATGGAAAGGAAGTACAAATCGACAACTATGGCTGCACAAGATCTGATTCAAGTTTTGTAAAGAGATGTTTCAGCGAAGACACAAGAGTGACCAAAAAAGAAGCTGAAAATGCACTTACAAAAGCCCTTCAAGAAGACAGAACGGATGATGTAGTGAGGCTTATTGTTATCTTGATGTTAACTATCATCTTCTTTGCAAATTTGGGGTACACACTTGCATGGAATTTAATCTCCCTAGTAGAAAACATCAAGAAAATGAAATCGTTTGCATGGGCAACAGCCATAAGAGATTTCTTGAGAAATAATTTGAGGAATAGTCCACAGGGCAGTTCTGTCATTGGATGTGTTATAATGATTTTGGTACGTAATTACATTTTTCAATTTTTTATTAACATTATTTTACAATATGTTAATATGATTGTAACTATATATTTATTTATTGTATCTTCACAGTATTGGTTTTGTGAGAAAACTAGAGTTATAAAACCAATAGAAGGAAGAGAAAACATGAGTCCAACAATTGTAATGTGGGACTTGTTGAAATTGATTGCAGGTTTGAGAAAGACAAAACTTGCAGATATAAAGGTAAAAATTTCTATTCTAATTAAGCTGTAATTGTATTATTAATATACTGAAACTGCTTTCTCAATGATACTAACACTAATGTAAATGTGTAGTTTGCAGAACAAGATGTTGACAGTAGTAATGAGGATGATGAAAGTGGTAATGAGGATGATGATGATGATGATTTTGAAGAGGACATGTCATTAGTACAAATGGTAAGTGAAAAAAACATTTTCTGCAAAATGTGAAATTATTGTATTGTAACTAGGCTTATTCATACCATTGCCCCCTGTAAGATAGACTTTTTTTCACTTTGCCCCCTGAAACTTAAATTCTCTCAGTTTGCCACCTGAACTTCAAACAGTTGTTGCAAAAAACCCTATACCGTCAACTCTGTCAATTTTTCTGTTAAAAAAGCTGATGTGGCACCTATATGACATGGGTGGAACCCTTTTCTAGTTATGTAACATCCATGCAGACAATAAAAATTATAAAAAATATGATTATATAAGTAGGGGACGTTGCAAATTTCGAGGTTAATGTCAATTTTTTATAATTTTTAGTGTCTGTATGGATGTTACATAACTAGAAAAGGGTCCCACCTATGCCATATAGGTGTCACGTCAGCTTTTTTAACGGAAAAATTGACAGAGTTGACGGCATAGCGTTTTTTGCAACAACTGTTTGAAGTTCAGGTGGCAAACTGAGAGGATTTAAGTTTCAGGGGGCAAAGTGAAAAAAAGTGTATCTTACAGGGGGCAATGGTATGAATAAGCCTTGTAACTATTATTGCAATACCTTATATTGCAACTGTGCAGATGGCAAGAAAGAACGTAAGGATCAGGCAAAGACATACAAACCAAGAGGGTCCAAAAAAGAAACACAAAGTAATGGATGAGGCTGCATAGAAAGATGAGGGAAAAAGCGATGGTGAGAAAGAAAGTGACAATGAGGAAGAACAACAGGGTGGACACACTGAAACTGAATCTGACGAGGAGGATGAGGTAAAAAGCAATGATGAGGAAGGAAGTAAGGATGAGGAAGAAGAGCAAGGAGGAAACACAAAAACTGAATCTGATGAGGAGGTTGAGGGAAAAAGCGATGGTGAGGAAGTGAGGATGAGGAAGAAGAGCAAGGTGGAAACACTGAAACTGAATCTGATGAGGAAGAACAAGTGGATGACACTGCAAAGGGGAAAAATAACAACAAAAAACAAGAGGAAAAGAAAGATGAGGATGAACCTGTAGAAGAAGAAGATGAAAATGAAGAAGAAGGGAATGAGTCTGACAGCAGTGAGTCTGACAGTAGTGCAACTAAAACTGAATTTGATGCTGCAACTGAAAATGAAGATGTGGAAGGTGGAGACCAAACAAGCGGCAATGATGTTTTTCAAGACATTGTTGGCTCATTGGAAGACCATTATCTGAGAGAAAGGGAAGAAAATTATAGGCAAATTAAAGTTCCACATGGAGTCGAATATCAAAGAATATCGACTCAAGAAATGCTGGCAGAAGAAATGACTGAGAATGAGGAGCTTACACGAGAAAGGAATGATCTAAAACATCAATTCAACATGCTGAAAGAGGAAGCTGACAAACTTCGTGAACAGTTACAGGAAAAAAAGAGAGAAAATGAAGAACTGAAGCACATGTTGCAAATTGAAAACAACAAAATTCTGAAGTTGAATTTCAGATGAACATGTTGCATGCTACAAATGCATCTCTAAATGAACATGTAAATGGATTGAATGAACAAGTGAAGGGAATGAGTAATGACCTTTTGGCAATAGCAACTGAGAACTGCAACCTAGAGCTTCAGATCAAGAACCTAGAAGACATCCAAAGTGAAATAATCCACATCAAGAACGAACTCATCAAAGCGGTAGAGTTCTTGATGGAAAAGAATACTCCTGAAACTCCCTGCCAGGCATTAAAGATATCAAATAAGCATTTCATCCAAAACCTGTCAGCAATATTACGGATGAAACAAAGAAAGAGGAAGAAGTTGGAGTACCCTGAATTCGATTATGACTATGGAAAGAAAAAGACAAGGACCACCATCAAAACTGCCGAATTTGCAATGCCAATTTCACAAGTGGGTCCTGATGAAGTGAAAACAGATGATGTTGAGGAACTCAACAACACTCAAACCACTGAAACTGTTGAAACCACTGCAACTGTTGATTCAGCAGTAGTAGATCAAAAGAGGAGAAAAATCCCATGGGACAGATGTGCAGTGTACAAGATGATGGAACCTGAATTGAAAGCTCAAATCATATATTACTGGAAAGAATCTGAATTTGAGTAAGTCAAATAAACTCCATCTTTTTACATATGAAGTTTCACTGCAATACTAGACTGAAACTGAATTTCAACACTGAAACTGAATATAAATAGTAAATTTTACACGGAGAATCTTCACACTGCAATTGAATTTATACTGTAACTGAAATTGTTTTCTTTATCAAACTGTGAATTCTTTTGGTGTGGTTAACCTGGATGGACAGTATCACGCGAGGATGTGGATCAGTTGATCAAAGAGCATGATATGACAAATACTGTAATATAAAAGCATGAAAGTAACACATGCTCAATTTCATTCTTATATACTTCTTATACTCTAAAATACTAATTTCTAACATTGAAATTCATCACAAAACATAGGTTATCGACTCATATAATCACATATTGCAAGAAGAGCTACAAGAAAGTGGTACATTCATTTTCAGTACTTATGCCTAGGTAAGAACTGAAACTGTATTATTTATTTCTACTATTAATTCTAAATGTGTATATGTATGTTTTATCAAATTCAAATCTATTTTTCTTAAGAACATCAGAGATTTTTGGAAGAGAAAAACGACAATGGCATCGTTTGATTCCTTTTGAAAGAATTGTTGCAACGCTTGCCAAAATATGAAAAATTCCTGTTTCCTATGCTATCTACAAAAAAGAGCCACTTCACACTATTTATGCTTGACTTGAAGAATAGAAAGTGGACACATTTCAATTCCCTCAAATCAAGTAATGTGAACAGAAGTTATGTATGCTTTGAAAATGCAAAGTATTTGGTAAGAAACAAACAAAATGTATATTAACATTAAATTACACTAACATATGTTGTCTTAAACATGCAGAAAGATTACGTGGATCAATTCCTCACAGAATCCAAAAAGAATGCTGCACAAGATTTAGCTAAAGGGACAAGGAGGAAGAATCTAGTGAAACAAATAGGTCCAATTTCCCTAAACCAGGAAAATCAACATAAACTAGATGACTTATATCAAGTGAAACTGAATGAGGATGAGAAAGTAACATTGACTTGGCTGTTGGAACACGACATTGAAATGCCCATTGAAATGCCAATTGAAGATGACAACAATTATCCCCAGCAAAAATCGGGAACGTAAGTATTATTACATATTTTAAAAAGTGCAAATATATATTTCAGAATAAAGGAATGACTGTAACTGTAAGTTTGACTGTAACTGTAACTTGTCTTGCAGAAATGATTGTGGATTCCTAGTCATGTACTACACAGAGCAAATTCAAAGGGGAGTTCCATTTAAGAACCTTTTCACAAAGACACATGTCCAGAAATTCAAAATACAAGTCCTGAAGAAGTTCATGGATCATCCACTTAGCTGGCTGAACATATTGGGCAAAAAAGTTAAGAAACCAAAAGCCAACAACAAGTTTGATCATATCATGGCGAAATTCAAACATTGATAAAATGTCAAGACTTATCTAATTTCTTTAATTTATAACTTGTATATAAGTAGTTCTTTTATTTCTGTAATTTTTTAAACTGTATTTAAATGTTGTCAACTTTGCATGTAGGACCAAAAAAACTAACAATAACACCAACGCACTTGTCAACTTTTACAAAACAGTTTCTCTTGAAAAACAATTTCACTTGCAAAACAACTTCTTGGACATAAAGTTCTAGCTAACACCAATGTATTTGTAACTTCTTTGTTCTGCATGCAAAACAAGCAAAGCTAGCTAAAACTAGCTACCACAAATGGACTTGTGATTTTTTTTGCAAAACAGTTTCATTTGCAAAACAGTTTCACTTACAAAACAGTTTCAGTTGCCATGTTCAACGAAAGAGGCGTACATCTTTTCAGTTTCAAGAGAATGAACAGTCTCAATTTTAATAAGCTATCAACTGGAATATAATAATTGTATCATAACTCATAAGTCAGTAATAACATTCAACTGCAATCATAAACCAAAATCCTTAATAATACAAAAGATTCAACTGAAACTATATCAAAACAGTTTCACCTTCGAAAATAATACTTAAAACATGAAAACCAAACAGATTCCATTTGAAAATTCCAAAATCCAAGAATACAGGACTACATAATAAAAATTTCGAGAATCATCAATCTACTTCAATTAATAATTCCAAGAAATCCTTAAATTCTATTTCATAAACTGAAACTAAACTACAAAAACAAAGAAATCAATTCCTCAAAGGAGCAGTACATATTTTCTTATAGTGGCCATCAACTTTACCACATCTACCACATTTAATAGATCTTGAACTGGCTCCAATAGACTTATACCTCGTTGATCTTGGTCTTCCAGGAGGCCTTTTTGTAAAAGGAGGAATAACAAAATCATAAGCATCATAAGCAGATATCTCAATATCAGGAATGGGAAGAATTGCAGCT
Source organism: Dryas drummondii (assembly GCA_003254865.1). Classification (NCBI taxonomy): domain Eukaryota; kingdom Viridiplantae; phylum Streptophyta; class Magnoliopsida; order Rosales; family Rosaceae; genus Dryas; species Dryas drummondii. Next base: position 626,424 of record QANW01008856.1, on the reverse strand, counting down.
GCATAGGAATTCCTATAGTAACCAGATTTAAATTCGTCTTCAATGTAATCATAGACATTTTTACCCTCTCTTTGAATTGCTACAAGAGCATGAGCACAAGGGAACCCTTCAATTTTCCATCTACGACAAGTACAAAAGTTGGAGTTCAAATCAACTAAAACAGAATGTGGACCGAAAACCTCATAAACAGAATCATATGATCGGGCAATCTTCCAATGCCTACCCACTTCCATATACTTCCTCAACATCTCATCCATTTTAGGACAAAGAACATTATGCCAACTACTAGCCTCAGTCCTTCTTTTGTCCAAAGTTTCCATGATTTGAACTCTAATACCATCAACCATTTCAAATATGGGCAATGAACAAAACTTCAGGATCCAAAAATTAAAAGACTCAGATAAGCCATTTGCCATAACCCCATACTGATTACCTTTAAAAAAAGCACACACTCAATGTTCAAACGGAATGCTCTCTAAGAATTTCTTAGCATTGTCATGCCATTCTTTTTCCAAATCAGCCAAATGTTTGTAAAAAATCTCAACCGTTGGTGCATATGCACATTTCATGAATAAATTCAGAACACGTTATCTCAAATATTTACCAACTACTTTCACAGGAAACTTATTTTTCAAATTTCCTACCAAATGAAAATAACAATATGCATGAGGTGAGGAAGGAAAAATTCGATTAACACCTTCTAACAAGCCAGGATTACGGTTTGAAATGAATGTAACTGTACGACCTTGGGGTGCCAAAACTTGATACAAATTTTCAAAAAACCAAGTCCAATTGTCTTCAGACTCAGAATCCACAATAGCATAAGCAAGAGGAAATATACCTACAGAAAAATAAATAAAACAAACAAAGAAAAAATCGAAGTGTAACTAATAAAGCAAAAGAATAAAATATGATAATTTACGAACTGTAACTGAATTTAACTAAGATAAATTACTGGACAGAAGATAAATTTGACTAAGTCAAATAAACTCAATCTTTCTATTTTTTAACTTTCACTGCCATATTAGACTGAAACTGAATTTCCACAGAATTAGTACACTAAAACTAAATTAATCTCTTTAGAGCCATATATAATTAAGTCAATTAAAAATTTCAATATTACAAATACCTGATTTGTTGGCATTTATGTTAGGGTTTAGCTCCGCCCAAAATCCCGTAGCTAAACCCTAACATAATGCCTCCACCAAGCCCATTCTATACCATAGAAGGAGATTGGATCAAAAATTGGGATTTACCCTTAAAAATCGAGAAAGAAAGCAATAGCAAAAAAAAAAAAAACAACTGCAACTAAAAAAAGAAGACGTACCTTTATCACCATCTCTTCCATTTGCAGCAAGCAAATGACCCAAATACTTCCCTTTCAAAAAAGTTCCATCAACATGAACCATGGGAAGACACCATCTATATCCTTGAATACATGCAGAATATGAAATGAAAAATCTCAAAAACCGACCACTTGACTCATCCAACTGTAAAACACAATGTGTGCCTGGATTTGAAATCTTCACAGCTTCAACGTACCAAGCTAACTTTTGAAAAGAGGCCTCCTCATCACCATGAACAAGAAGCTTCGCCATCTCTTTATCTTTCCATGCATTTTGATAACTGATATCCAAACCATAGTTCAGTTTCAGTTCCTGCACAATGTCAATAGGTCTCAAAGATGGCTTCAAACGAAGCTCATCTTTCACAATTGATGATACAATTCGTGAACTCATCATCTTACCTTTAGCCTCACGAACAACTCCACGGCATGTATGCTGATTATTCATAGTACGAATATAGCAAAATCCATTTGCTTTACATAAAACTGCATACACACGCCATTTACAACCAAGTAAATTCTTCTCAAAACATTCAGCTATAATCCGATCTTTGTCATTCTTCGCATATACAAATTTGAATCTCATCTGAACAGCATATTTCACCAATTTCAAACGAAATTCAGCTACACCGCTCTCAAATTTTTGTCCAACATGATCAATATAACCTTCCCACTCTTTCGATAGATAACTTTTAGTTTCAGCAGTTCCAAAATCACCTAAATACTGATTCGGATCAATAAACTCTCAAAGTCTTCAGAAGATGAACAACTTGCAGCTTTCTTTCTTGTATAAGAGACTTCACTACAAGCAACATACTCAACAAGAACAAAATCATGATTCACAAGTATATCAACATATGAAAGTTTAATTGTAACGACCCGACCCAAAGTTGACTTTTAAAACTAATGGACTTTCGTCTTTGACTTTGGGCACGTTGGAATGGTCTCAAGTCCACAAGTTCGTAGACACGCGGTATGCGTCAATCGGAGCTACGGTTTGAAAGATACGGGCATTTGAAAGGAGGGGCAATTTTGTAATTTTGTAGGAGTGGGTTTTAAATACCCAAAATCCAGAAATTTCTGGACACTCTCTCTCCTCTCTCCCCGCGTCTCCCTTCTCTCTCTCTCCGACTGCCCTCTCCCCTCGGCAGCCTCGCCGTCCGGCCACCCCTCGACCAACGGCGGACACCAGGGAGTTCCTCTGGCCGTCGCCGACCTCTAGCGGCCGTCCCCATCGCCGGCCGACCATCGTCGACGGAGAAATGACGCGAGACAGAGAAGACGCTCTCGCCGGCGATCTGCTCTTTTCGGCGACGACGCGACACCGGACCCATTGGGTCTTGATCCTCTCGCCATGGCGAGTTCAGCCATGGTACTCCCATGTTCCGATGATGCCCCATGGCGGAGCAATGAGCTCGAGAAGCCCAACGCAGCCGCCGGCTTCCGCCGCCGTTTTCGGCCATTTCCGGTGAGATTTGGCCGTCGGTCAAGTTGTCAAAAATGATCCTCGAGGTATGGGCCTTCTTTCCCCCTTATTATTGCGTGTCAATTTTGAGAATTTAAAGATTTGAAATTTTAGGGCTTGTACCCATTTCGGGTTTGCCTTGAATTGAGCCTACTTGAATGATTTCTGTGTTGTATAAAGCCAGGCAGCCACCGTGTGTGGTGGCGGCCGCCCGTTTTGGACGATTTAACGACCAGTTGTGAATTCTGTATATATTTAGTTGCTTGTCTGGTCTTAACATGTACATGGGCTTGGGAAATCCCATTCACGATGTCGTTATGCTGTTGGATTTGGTATCTGAGCAATGGCACCGTGAAGGGTATTTCGGTCTTTTACGTAGTTAAATTGTGAGTGAAACTCATTTGGTTATATTGTTGAGTACCAGGGATAAATTGTCAATTTTGTGCTATTGGTTGGCTTATGTTAGAGAAGGCTAAGTATATGATTTTTGAGCACGAGAAGGAATTGATGAGGATTAGAGATTTAAGGATTAATTGGGAATTATAGAGTTACCCTGGGATTAATTACTGATTAGATAAGAAATGTTTATTGTCGAGGTATATGAGTGAGGATTAAGCGATTATTGTATAAGTAGACTGTGAGTAGGAATCAGTTTCGGAAGTTTCGGAAGGGATTCGGTGTAGCTCGGAGTAGATTGTGAGTGAATCTTTGGTTTTTGAAATGTTTTGCACATTTCATAATTCAACTCTTTTCTTGATGTAATTGAGTATGGATAGTTTCTGAAAATGGTTGACCAGCGTCACAGCAGGTATAGATTTGCTCTACACTTGCCTAGAGATGACTCGGCAGTGTATGACCAGCAGTTCTCCGGGTACTAGTGTGGCGTGAGATTTCAGTTTGTGGAGCATATTGCGAAATGAAATTACATCAGTAAATATTTTAAATGACAGTTTCAGTAGAGCATTGTGTTTTTATTTCAGTTATTTTAACAGTTTTACAACTTGAAAATACTATTTATTCTTCAGAGTTCGAATTACAGTTTTGAGATGACTTAAAAATGGATTTGAAAGAAGAGATGGATTTGTTAAATAGTTTTAAAGTTGGAGGGTTTCGAAGAGCATCGTGAGTGAAATTGGATAGATGTTTGTTTGTACTGTGTGTTGTATGGCTTTTGTTCGTTAGGACTTGGGCTGGCTAGAACTTGGTAAGGTTTAGACTTGAAGCTTGAGAAGGGAAGACGAGGCAGTGGAACCCAGAAAGATTTATTTAAATGTTTTTGCTCAGTGGGTTGTTTAAAATGTTTTTGACAGAAGTATATTTACTTATGTTGTTGTGCATAGCTCAAAAGTAAGAGAAAACAGATTTAACAGTTTGATGTTCAGTATTTTCATGGGCTCGAGGTTCAGGGTGTGACATTAAACAATGGCAAAGAAGCTAACATCAAGTGAACATCCATATCACATTGCAATTTGCAACTTTCAAGATTCGGTAAAGAGTAAGATAACCTAAATTGCCCTGCCTTCAAATAATTGAATCTCTTTATTACTTCACTACAAATCCATTCATAGGTAACACCGGAAAATAATGACAAAAGAACTGACTTACTGTCACAAGTAAGTCTTGAAATCACACCAACATCCATTAAGCTACATGATAAGAAAACATAAAACAAAAAAGTAAGTAAACACTAACTAACAAAATAAAATCAATTGAAACTGTTAAAACAGAACAACATAATCAGTATTGCAATTCAATTTCTTCATAAGTTTAGGCAATATCAGTTTCAATTTGTGACTTAAAATAAAACAAACAAAGAAAAAACACAAGTGTAACTGAAACTGAATTTCCACATAATTGCTACACTGAATTTCAATATAATTGCTACAGTGAAACTGAATTTCCACAGAATTGCTACACTGAAACTGAATTTCCACAAAATTGCTACACTGAAACTGAATTTCAACATAATTGCTACAGTGAAACTGAATTTCCACAGAAATCCTACACTGAAACTGAATTTCAACATAATGGCTACATTGAAACTGAATTTCCACAGAATTGCTACATGGAAACTAAATTATTCTCTTTAAGGTTTTGATATCAATTGACTAAGTTGATATTACATCTAAATAAATCAACAAACCTAAATTCAACCACCAAAGCTGTAACTAAATTACTCCCAGAAATTGTTACTAAATCACTCAAACAAATTGTAACTAAATCACACACAGAAATTGTAAATCAATTGAAATTTATCTTAAATTCAACATAATCAACACTCAAATTTATCCTAAATTCAACATAATCAACACACAAATTTAAAATCACTTAGTAAATTGAAACTCAATTTTCAAGAACTTACAGTAATCAAATTTGGTCTACTAAGCTCCGATGAAAACCTCCCGATCACAATCCGAACAATCCGATCACAACATCCCGAACAATCTGATAACAAGCTCGCGCAGATTCAATTACTCCAAAATCCGATGAAGACCTCCCCCGATCACAGAAAACACCCCAAAGAATCCGATCCCAAGCTCACGAAGAGAATCGCATATGAAGATGAAGAAACTCACGATGAAGATTCAAGCTCACGATGAACATCGCAAGCGCAAGAACATGGGCAACTAAAAAAACGGTTCGGTAATTAAAGTTTTTGATATAGAAAAACAAAACAGGGGTAAATCTGGTATATTTAAAAAAATTAAAGTCAAACTTTTCTTATTACAAGTTGACTAGGGGGTTTACAGAGATATTAAGTGTTAATAGGGTGTTTTGAAATAGTTTAATAAAGATTGGAGGTTTTGAATTAATGTATATCAAAACAGGGTGTTTTTAATAGTTTACTAAAAATAACAACCAACAAAATTTCTCAATTAACTTTGTTTATTGAAAAATCAATTACATAGTCATTTCTAAACAGTAGCAATAGCGGATTGTCATTGCTAAACAGTCACAATAGCATATTGTTAATTGTGAACAGTAATTATTGTTAATGTGAAACAATATCTATTTAAATTATAAAAATATTCTATTAATTGCTACTGTTTAATAGTGGCAATCATTGTTACTATGAGACAATAACTATTTAAATTGCAAAAATACTCTATTAATTGCTACTGTCAAACAGTAGCAATCATTGTTACTGTAGCAATTCGCTTAGTTTTCAAAACAAAAAAAAAAATCTATGGGAAAAAACATAACGTGGACTTATTTGTATAAAAGTGTGGACTTTATTTGTATAAAGTGGACTTATTTATCATTCTACTTTTTAGTTGGGTTTTTTTGTACAAACTGCTCTAAAAATTGACTTTTTAGTTATTTACTTCAAGAATATTGGTTGAAGTGCGCTTCAATTAAATTTAGGCAAATAAAATACTATTAAATTTTGTGTAAACTATTCAAAATTCCCTAATTAGAGCTTAGTTATTTCAAAACTTCCACCCTTATTAAAACTAATTCAAAACCCCCTATTAGTAACTTAAACTCTCCCAAAATCCCCTGGTTCCACCTATGTTTGACCCACATTTTTTTAAATATTACTATTATAACCCTGTTATTCAAAATCAGTTTTTTTTTTTATTTTTT
>QANW01008856.1:587539-619960 GCA_003254865.1 Dryas drummondii | reverse complement strand
TTTTTTTTTTTTTTTTTTCTCTTTCTCTCTCTCTCTCTCTCTCTCTCTCTCTCTCTCTCTCTCTCCTCTGCGCGCTGCTATCACTGGCGCGTGTGGCGTCGTCCGGCAACGGTTGCCAGCAAGACCACCACCATCAGCTTCGTCTTTCTCTCATCTTCCTCCCTCTGTCATCACTCGCCCCGAATCAAGCCCAAAAAGCCCAAATCGAAGCCAAACCACCCAAGCCTTCTTCCTCTCGATGTCCTAAACACGATGGTGTGCTCGGATTCTGCATCCGATCAGCCATGGCGGTAGATCGAAGCCACAAAGGCCGCGGCTTCTCCGCCGGCGATCTGCCTTTTCCGGTGAAGTTGGAATGTCAAACCACCCAAACCTTCTTCCTCTCGACGTCCTGAGCACGATGGTGTGCTCGGATTCTCCATCCGATCAGCCATGGTGGCAGATCAAAGCCACAAAGGCCACGGCTTCTCCGCCGGCTATCTGCCTTTTTCGACAGCCATTTCCGACGAGCCAGGTACCTATCTTGTTTACCTCATTGTGCTCTTCAATTATATGTATTTGGATTGGTCCAATTGTTGAAGAAACAAGAAAACCCAAATCAAACCTCACGACCACTGTGGCTACTCCGCCGCGAGTGGTGGCGATTAAAACCTTATTTTATTCATTTTTTAGTGCGTGAAAATTCAGTTTCTTGGATAGGGAACTTTAAGTCTACATTTATTGATTAAACAGTTTCAGTTCATGAAACACTTTCAGTTCGTGAAACATGAGTTTTAAATGAATTTTGAATGAAATTATGGTTCTGAAATATGATGAATCAAATTTGCAGGTAGAAACAGATCGAGGCAGTGACGACTGTCGTATACTTGTCGCGCGTGAGGTGATCGGACGACGTTGTCTAGGGTTTCAGTTTCACTAAATTCAATTTCACTGAATGCAATTTCAGTGCACTCAGTGAACTGAAACTGAATTTAGTCTATAGTGAAACACTGAATTGATATAATTGGTTTTTTTTTGTCAAGTAAATGTTTTAGTAAAGTGTAATTGTTTTTTAATTAAAGTGTAATTGCATTTTAGTCAAGGTGTAATTGTTTCATCACTTAATTTAGTTTCAGTAAGTGAATTCATAATTGAATTCTTCAATTCAGTGTAATTGAATTTCAGAAATTCAGTTTCAGTGTAATTAAATTCTTGAAATTCAGTTTCAATGTAACTAAATTTTTGAAATTCAGTTTTAGTGTAATGAAATTCAATTTTAGTGTTTGATTTTAATTTTAGCGAAATATTAAGTTTTAGCAAAAACTTCAATTCCAGGAAAAAAAAAAACAGTTTCACCGAAATTCAGTTACAGTGATGTCAGCATGCGTCAAAAGGATAATTTAGGATTATAAATTATAGGGAGTTTTGAAAGAGTTTCTAAATGGGTGGGGGTTTAGGCAAATTTTTTAAGTAATTAGGGGATTTAAAATTAGGCACTATTAAATTCAATCAACTTAAAACTTAAATTTAAGCCTATTGAAATACTGATTGTATCACAAATCAAATATGCAAATCCACACTTACAAACGTAAATGATTCCTATTGACAATATCAGCAAACAAATTAAAGTATTTAATTAACTAATTACACAAATAACCCTAAATATACAACGACATATAGCCAAACAGAAGTCTTGTTTGTATATATGAAGCACCAACACCTAACTACTAGCAGAGACTGTTCCAAAAACTTTTATTGCCTAAAAATAAACACACAAAAAAAAAAAAAAACAAATCAACGCATGATGCTAGTCTAGCTCCAGCTCCAGCTGATCAATAACATGTCTTATGGAAGATTGTGCTGAATTACGAACCATGGAAGATCTGAACGAAGCTGAGTTTTTTTGCATGATTGAACATGTGTTAGCTGGCATCCACAAATAACAATATGTGAAATTGAGCATTTGATATACAATATACAAGTTGATATGACTATCCTTTTTCAACTAATGGGTAAAGGGTTGGTTAAGGGGTTGCTTCCAATGCATCTGAAAAAAAAAAAAAAAATTAGCCCAACTAAATAGACAGAAGATGGTTTAGGTATTGCTTCCCAATGCAACTGATGCAGTAAATCATATAAAATCAATGTGTCAAATATAATGTTAAACCCATTAAAATGATTTGTAAGTACAAAATATAAAATCATATGCAGTCATAGCATATGTGTCAAAAGTCATGAATTGCATAGCATATGATTACATGATTACAAAATCATATGCAATTCACACCTGTATATGTATTCATACCTAGCCACTGATCATGGCATTACAAAATCATATTCAAATGCTATTTGCATAGGTATTGAATATGATTTTGTAATGCTATGATCATACCTGTATATGATTTTGCAAACTGTGAATATGATCATAGCATATGCATAGATATGAATACCTGTATATCTATATAAATAACAGAGGACCTTAGTACCAACAAACTTTTTCTGTCTACTATCCTACTCCTTTCCCACTCCACATTAGTGAATTTAGATAGCAAAACTTCCGTAAAGGTCCATAGAGGTACCAACAAACTTTTTCTGTCTACTATCCTACTCCTTTCCCACTCCACATTAGTGAATTTAGATAGCAAAACGTCCGTAAAGGCCCATAGAGGCTCTATTACAACACAAATAGGTTCCTTTACAGCATGTCACCCTCCTAGCATACTCTCAAAACGTAACTCTATTTAGAGTCCACACATCAATATTTTATGGATTTGAACCCAAGGTTTTCAAAACCAAACCCATTGTTTCAAGTCTAAAAGGTCCAAACACTTGAAATTCATTAGTATCAACAACAATGATTTCAATACTCATGCATGCCATGATAAAATATCCATGCCCTGTTGATTGTCATTCAAATTATTTCACATACATTTGAATATGAAGCACAATTATTGATATCACAAGATCATTATAAACGGAAAAAACAATAAGAAAATTAGGCCGTTCTTTATAGTTGAAAACCCTAAATGGTTACCAATCCTTTGTTAATCTAATTATGAGTTCTAATTATGTAAGGTAGAGTACACATTAAACAAATAGCATGAAATCTCTAGGGTGTGCCCTAATTTGTTTTAATTAATTAAAAAACACATACTGTCAGCCTATAATCTAGAAGAAGACTCTAATACCTAATTTAATTATGAAATAGTTGAGTTCTATCTCATGCTCGTCAAGTCATTTTAAAAATAACAAGATATTAAGGAACAATTAGCATAGCAAAACAATGTCAGTTCAACATGACAATGGCATGGCAAGTCAAACAATTGCAACACTGAAGTGCACAAGTTCAAACAAACAAGTTCAAATAAATACATATAGGAAATCATTATTTGGTTAGCCGACAATTCCCCCACCTTTGGCAGCAACTTATCCAAAAGAAAAGTGTCGAGTGCACACTCCGTACCCTAAAGAAAAACACAACAAGCAAGCCAAAGTCACAAACAAGTCCCTAGCTTGACACTTACAAAGTGGCAGGGTACCAAAGTTTTAAAATGTGTAACAAATCGGATCAAAATCATTTGACCTTAAAATTTGTTTCAAAATACTCACAAGAGGTTTAAAAATCAGCAATAAATAACTTATAAATTATTTGAGCTCAAGAGCTTTAGCAAAACTATAGAAAAAGTAAAATCGGACACACTGGCAGTTTGGAGAAAATTCCGAGTAGCTTTCACTAAAACATTTTTAGAAACTTTTGTAGAAACTCAATGACCACCAAATTCTTCAATATAACACTAGACACTTTAAGACACAAGGATTACAATTTTGGATGAAAATAAAATTCGAAAATAGGTGTAAACAATAAGGCATTCACATGCAAGCTGACTGCCAATTGAGTAGGCAGGCAGAGCATGTTACCTATTTTGATTTTTATTAAATTCATTTGTAAATCAATGACCACGAAACTTTCCAGTCTAAAAGTAGACATATCAATCTTGGTTTTCAAAAATTCCCAAGTGCGTTGAAGCTATAGAAGTCCTTAAAATAACTCATTTATTTTAATCAAAAATCGGAGTCCTCAATTTCCCAAATTACAGGGTCAGTTTAAGAAATTCATAATAAATTCATTTTAACTTCAATCCACATGGTTCTTGTTTTAAAACGTTCATCGATATGTCTAATCTCAAACTTAGAAGTATCAAGCCATAAAATGTTTCAGAAACTAATCAAATAACAAGAAAATCACAAGTAGCCCAAACTGTCAAATTAAAACACTTTAACCAACTTCACCAGTAAACACACTTTTGGGGGTTTTGACTAAAAAGAATACCCAAACCATTTTCAAAACACAAAACCAGGTTCTCAAGGAGTTCAAAACAAATCAAAGATTACAAAACACTCACCCAAAAGCTTGTCTAAAACTGTCTTAGCTACACTGAAAGCAAAAGAGTCTCCTCTCGATCGATCTTCTTCTAGCCTTGCATGGGTGAGAAGTCTCTTGGTTAGCAAGAATCTAACATCAAAGATGGAAGATAACAAGATAAGGTAGGATTTGGTCTCTATCCTTACCTGGAAATTTGGGATTTGGATGATCCAACCTCTTGATTTCAACATGCAAGAACAAAATGAAGGGCTTTATAAGTTTGCATATAGAGGAATGAAAGAAAGTATGAACTTTTATGGATTTGAGTAAGGATCTTCAACATGCAAGAACATTACCTGAATGTCTTACTTGTTAGGAGTTTGAGAATCAAGATTCTCGAAGATCAGCTTGTTGGAAATGAAGATTGAAGCCAAAATCATGAAATGGGTCTACTCTGAGCAGTGGCGGTGCGAAGGCTCTACAGGTTTCAAAACTCCACGAATGGAACAAATTATTCCTTATAGTTCTTAATTGGAACGAATTGAAAACAATATCCTCAATTGCAAAAGAGGATATAGTTGGAATACTCTTACTAAAATTTTCTCATAAAAAATATACAATGTATATTTATATTCATTGGACCATAGGTGGACACGGTATGTATATTGATTGAAAGCCCCCACACATTAATTACCACTCATAAGCCCCCACAATCATCACACTATTTTGTTCTAGTGGACAAAAATTCTGAACCTGGAACAAAAAAAAAAAAAGATAGAGACCCAAGAACATTGTCCATTACGCTCCCTTGAACATTGAAGGTGAAACTATGCTTCCTGTGAGGATATATATTTCTGTATCAAAATCAAGCCCTGGAATATCTATATACCTCAATCCATCAGTCTTTGGGTCGTAGGAAACAAAACTTTGACCGCAGTACTTGAGCAGTAATTCACCATTCTCCCATGGCCCTATGAATTCACACAGTGTATTAAGCATCGGTCCTCTTATATAAATATCATACTCTCTGACCCACTCCTCATAATCTTTCATCACCCAAATCTCAATGCTTCTCTCAAAGAAACAAACAACACCCAAAACCCCTTTAAGATCGACCAATTGCAAGCGATCACAACAATCAAAATCAGGGAAGCAAATCAAGCCAAATTCCTCTCTCCCAATGTGAAAAGAAACAATAATAGCATTCTTCTGGCCTTTGAATTCTTGAGTACTAGGCCTAGCAATCCAGTGTAGAGACCCGCATGCAAATACAGGTGGTCCTGAGAGAGCAAAATTAGGAGGAACATTATTGCCCATAGTGGATCTCCATGAAGTAGTACTAGTAGAACTAGTTGTCCCAAGAGTGCATACTTGAGCACCCAAGTTTAATCCCGTTTCGTCATCGCAATACACACAAACAACCTTGTACGTGCTCGTTGGACCGTCGAATCCCAACCCATATTTCCTCTTGCAATTAGGGACTGGATAATGAGATGGGATTGGATTATTAGACTGTGGCACTACTATTGCTAGAACAGCTTCTTGCCTGAGAGGATTGAACAGAGTAACAACCCCATCATCACACTTGTTCCTAAAGCAGAGCACCCCATTGCATGAACCCACTAGAACATAATAAGCTTTTGATGAATTAATAATACCAAACTTTGGAAGTGAATATTTCAAATCTGATTGAAAAAACTTTCCACTGTCTTTACCAAGAAGCAAAACTCTGGGTTTTTCTATCCCATGAGAGAGGTGCATTTTGGCAAAATGTGGACTGTCAATGTGGTTCGACCAGAGTCTAGTAACGCACTTGAATCGCAGAAGAGATTTTATGGGTAATCTTGAAAAGATATTCAGAATAACATCAATTGGGAGTTGGTCCATGATTTTGGTCTTACCTTGTGGTTTTGGCTGATACTGCTTTGAACGATCGATGCATATATGGTTGGTTCTTCATTAATGGCCTGAAAGATTATGGGGTTGATATTGTTGATGTCGTATATTTATGTGCATAGAGAGCCCGAGTTCTACTAGAACAAGAGAAAGTGTTCTAATTCACTGCAAACTAGGTTTCTTTTTTGTCAATTAATATAGGCTAAAACCTTGGCTGATACGTCAAGTACTCAAGTCCATAAGTATCTTATATATAGAGAGAATTGGGTTCTTTTTTTGTCTGATTATTTCTATTTATTATTTCTTTTAGCTTCATGTTTTTGTCTAATTATTAATATTATTATTATTTTAGCTATATTACCGTTTATTGAATTTAAAGTTTAGATTAATTTCATTTAGGTTCAAATATTTTGAATTTCGGCAATCATATCCCTACATTTTTTTTTTTTTTTTTGCCAAATCCATATAATTTATTAAGACTAAAATAGAGTCCAAAACACATTTTCCATAAAATTGAATTAAAATTTTACATAGAAATCACATAAAGAGCTATTATATAGGGACTCGAAGCAATATGTCCCAAGCAACAACTCTTTCTAGCAACAAGCTCATACTTTTTCCTATTTATTTTTTAATCATAAAAGGGATAGAGAGTCTTGGGTGCTCCTACGCCAATTGTGAATTTTTCGTAAAGCATTAGCCTAAAAAATAAAGCAAAGGAGGGTAACATATTTATTACTACTGTTGTAAATATTGATATTTATGTGGTAGTACACAATTATGTTCTGGGGTCTTTATGTAATATTGTAATTATAAGAATCCTTTCAGGGGTAAGATAGAGAAACTTAAGAGTGATCTCCAAGTAATTTAGGAGTGATCTCCAAGTAACCCTGGTCATCCTAAAACCTATAAATAGAGATCTTATGCTAATGAAAAATGAATGCTTAATTTTAAACCCCCTAGCAATTCCAAAACTCTCCCGAAATCCCCAACCATTTGAAAACTCACCCAAAACCTCCTATCCATCCCAAAACCCCTACCATCCTATAACTCTCCCAAAACCCCCTAATTATCCCAAAACCCCACAATTGCAATAAAAAAAAAAAACAATTACAATAAAATATAATAAAAAGTAATCACAATATTAAAAATTTAAAACAAATGCAATAAAGAAAAAACATATAATGATTATAAAGTTCACTTTTGAACTCTTAATGATAAGCTAACTCACTTACTTTACCTAAATGATAAAAAAGTCCATTTAATTAGTTTTAAACCCACATTTTAAAATATATATATATCGCAATTCTCCGACGTGAAAANTATAACTCTCCCAAAACCCCCTAATTATCCCAAAACCCCACAATTGCAATAAAAAAAAAAAACAATTACAATAAAATATAATAAAAAGTAATCACAATATTAAAAATTTAAAACAAATGCAATAAAGAAAAAACATATAATGATTATAAAGTTCACTTTTGAACTCTTAATGATAAGCTAACTCACTTACTTTACCTAAATGATAAAAAAGTCCATTTAATTAGTTTTAAACCCACATTTTAAAATATATATATATCGCAATTCTCCTGACGTGAAAAAAAAAAAAAAAGGCTGGGCGCGCTGGGCTCCGTGCCTAGTGCATTTTTTCAAGTGATTTCATTAAAATGTATTGCATTGGGACTTGCTTTTTTATAGTGGGCAAAAGCCTATTTTCTATAATGGACTTAAAAAAAAAAACCCAAGAAAAAATTGCAATACAAAATAATTACAGTTAAAAAAATTACATTAAAAAATTACAATTAAAAGACAATTACAGAAAAAAAAAAAAAACAATTACAAGCAAAAAATTACAATAAATAAAACAATTGCAGTCAATTTCAATTTCAATTCAGTTTCAGTCGATTCAATTTCGATTCAGATTCAGTTTCAAATTTCAATTCACTAAAATTGAATTCTATGATCGAATAGTTACATTGATTGACTCAGTTTCAATAAATTTTTAGGCTCTATTACAATTTAGCCCTACGAACTATAGGGGTGATTTCAAGATGCTCCCCAACGTGTGTGCCCCCGTCTGACGACGGTTGCCAACTAAACCGGTCCCATCTTTTTCCTTTTTCCTTTCTCCTTCCTCTTTCCCTATGTGGCATTCATGTGTCCAGAAATTCAGCCAAAACGGTAGATCGAAGCAAGCAAGCCGATGGGAACTCCAGCGGTGATTCGCCGATTCCAGCAGCGTCGCAAGGTCGAACTACCCAGAGATTGTTCCCCTTAACGAGTTGGTCACTCTATTATGTTTGGATTCCCCATTTGACCACTGAGGACAGCGTTTTGAAGCTGGAAAACTTCTCGACTTTCTATTGCCGTTGTCGGCCATCCTGGAGGCAGATGACGCCAATTTCGATTGGGTTTTCTTCCTCTCTTCAAGATCTTCCTCTTAGTATGCAAGGTTACCGCCTTGACCGCCGTATAACCTTTACCCGAAAAACTGGAGCATAGCTATACTTTCATCGCTTTCACTAGAACCAGAGTCATAGGGGCACTTTTCGTTTTGCCTTCCTTAAGTCCAGGAAGAACCCTCGATGTTTTTTCGTGGAGGGCATAATTTGCCTTAATCTAGAGAGTATATACAATCTATGTCACTGGCAAGAGCATGATTGAGGGCTTATATTGTAGTCTGTAACTCTTCAATTGGTTATTGGCTCTACCCCCAGCCCCTTCATATTCCGTATCTTGTAAGAAAATGGTTTTTTCTTCACCATTGTTATATTGTAAGAGAGAGATAGAGATGCCATTGATAATTGCACAACTTGTGAGCCCAGTATTTTTATAAGTTTTTGTTTTGAAAAGTATTCTTAATATTTTGAGAATGTATTTGAGAGATAAAAGGTTTTGGGTTAATTTTTAAATTATTTTCTTTTTAATTAAGTTTGACTCGAGTTTGACTTTGGATTTAATGGGCTTTTGATTCGAGTTTGGGCCTATTGGAAAGGTCTCGAGTTCACGTGCGTATAGACGTGAACGGTTCATAGATCGGAGTTACGCTTTGCGTTTTAAGGACGTTTGAAGTTGAGGGGTAAATGGGTAATTTTGCACCCAAAGATTTTTATAAACTCATGATAAGTTTTTTTTATCTTCACTTCACTCTCCTCTCTCCTTGATCTCTCATTTCCTCTCTTCTCTCTCTTCTCTCTTCTCCATCTCCGATCACTCTTTCTCTCTTCGATTCTCCACCATCCAGCGACGGATGACGACAAGATCGGCAACATTGGGACCACCTCCCACTCCTCCTTCTCCTTATGGCGGCCATCAACCTAGAAGCCTCGCGACGTCGGCGAATCAAGGCTAGACAGAGGGGATGATTGCGGCGGCGATCCACTGTTTCCGACAACGGTGTTATGTCGGACCTATTGGGTCCTTTTCCTCTTGCCACGATGAGTTCACCCATGACATTCCCTTGCTCCGGTGACCACCCATGACAGAGAAACGAAGAAAAATTTCATCGTACACCCTCGCTGGTGACGAAGATTTTCCGACGGTGTTGCGACACAGGACCACCTGGGTTCTATTCCCCATGTCACGACGAGTCCAACCATGGTGTCCCCTTTCTCCGACGACGCTCCACAACATCGAATCAAAGCCCCACAGTCCGGCGGCTTCTCCGGCGAGTTCGGATGTTTCCGGTGATGGAATCCGTCGAGTCAAGTATCAAACTGCATCCTCACTTCATCCTCTACCTAATTATGTGACTAGTTTGAGCCAATTGCGATTTGAATTCAAAAACCCTGTTTTGCCGCCACTGCCACCGCCAGCTCCGTCACTTGTGGTGGCGGGCTAGTCGTGAATTCATCCTGTCTTGGCTTGTTAAAGTCCCATAAGCCTTTTCTAAGGTCGGTTGGTATTTTTGGTTGCTGTCATGTGTTGTTTTTGGTCGGGCAGCCACTGCACGTGGCGATTGCCGCCCGTTTCGGCTATTTAACGACCAATTGTGTTTCTGAATTGTTATTTCAATTGGTTATCTAGTCTTAATAGGTACTCGGCTCGGGAATTCTATCCCCAATTCCATTTCGACTGTCTAATTGAAGATCCAAGCAAAGGCACTTAAAGGGCAAATCGGTCGTTTTACTTGGTTGCACTGTGAGTGAAATTACTAATTAGATAGTTGATTTATTTGTATTGTTTGCTAGGACTTGGTAAAGTCTAGATTTGAATCCTGAGGATAAAAATGATTATGATTTTGCCTATTAATTAAGGGATTAAATAGGGTTTTAATTGTATTCATTATTATTGATGAAATATTATGTGATTGAATAATTATGGACATAAGAGGATTATTTATTTATGTTTTAAGTGTTATTATTTATAGTTTATGCTGATTATGGATTATTGAGAAAATATGATTTATGTTTGATTGATTTTGTTGGCCGGATTTGTAATACTTTAATTGTCATTTGATGAATTTCATGAATACATTTGATGTATGGGTTTTAATTATAAGAATGGATATAGATGTTTGGATTTAATTATGAGAATGAATACGGATGTTTGGATTTAATATTAATTATGCATGAGAATGGATGGATACATATTCTTGAGAATGGATTCAGGAATATCAATTATATCATTTTACAGGAAAATAAACTGATATATACCACTGTTTACATATCCTTTATTTTTTTTTTTTAACAAACCTTATCAATAATATCAGTTTTTATAACAAACTGTTATTTTAGTTAGTTTACATAACGGTTTCTAAAGTATTTCATATCAATTTTCACATGATAAAGATATTAAATCTTTAACAAACTGATATTAAAACCACCAAAAGTATCATTTATACTTAAAAACCAGATATTAAAAGCCACTTTATTAAACTTTTATATCAGTTTCATTCATAAATACAATGTTAAATCCACTATAGATATCGGTTACACAATAAAATCGATATCATTTATACCTATATTATATCAGATGTTTACAAATTACGTTATGTAAAACATTTTAGATATTGGTTATTAATCTATATACCAATATATATATATATATATTCATATTCATATTCATATCAGTTACCTATTAACCTATTAAATCCGATATTGTTTATTGAACTATTATATCAGAACTGAATGAAATAAGATATATAAATAATATAAGATATCGGTGGAAAACTGATATAAAAAGGACGCCCTTTAATATCACGCATGCACAGCTCGGGTTTTACCCCTTTTAATATCAGTTTTCCACTAATATTAAAAGGGGTATTTGTAGTAGTGTCTGAGTAGTTTCATCCAAAAAAAAAAAAAAGATTGAACCAGTTATGAAACCTTGTGTCTGTTAAATTTTGAATTGAACATATATCAAGCGTACTTGCGTGGCTTACTAGAGGATGAACCATGGACCAATATAAGACTAATCAATGTTGGGCCAAAGATCCTCTGGACTTAGTAACCCAAACCTTCCACCCGTATACCCCTAAGGCTTATATATGTCTCCAATTCTTAAATAAGCCCATTGACCAATTCCATAATATACATCTTTACACTTACATTTTCCATTTTCATGTGGTATGTCAATTTCTCATTCACATAAAATATGATTTTAAGCAAAGAAATATTCCCATAATTAATTAAATATTTATTGCTAAAAGATCATATTTTCAACATAAATTCCTAAAGAATAAGAGTGTTGTATGTGTTTAGCTAAGGTGTTGGATTGGATCCGAAAATTTTCCCCAAATTTCCTATTTTGGTTAAGAAGCTACTTTAATTAGTAGACCTGCTCCATCCTCGTGGCAGCTTCACAAGAGCTTTTGCATGCGACACATGCTTCCTCAGTTAAGCCTATAACTTCCCTAATAAGAATAAAAAAGTAAAGGAAAACAAAACAAAACAAAAAAAAGCGCGCATGCACCTAGACCTTGGCTGCTACCTCATATTATATATAGAGTGCATTAATTATAAGGTTCTAACAAAGTAAAATATTAACCAAAACTACTCAATTTATTTTTATTAACTTGCGGACACTATCTACTAGCCCAAAATATAACATGCAGACACCTTCCCAAAGAAACGCATCACAACCAAACCAACTACACAAACAGCCAAAAACTGATCTTTTTCTTTTCTTTGCCAAATCGATCTCTTTCTTCAACTTTACCAAATCGACAATTATTCATCTTCACTCACAAACATCGTTCTGCAACTGCAAGCCTGCAACTCTAAATAAACTGCAGTTTCACTTACAGTTAGTAACTGCAACTGCAAGTCTACAACTCCAATAAACTGCAGTTTCACTTACAATTAGTAACTGCAACTGCAAGCTTGCAACTCAAATAAACTGTAGTTTCAGTTCATTTGCAGTGCAGTTTCAGAAACTGTAGTTTCACTTGCAGTTAGGAACTGCAACTGCAAGCCTACAGCTCCAATAAACTGCAGTTTCACTTACAGTTAGTAACTGCAACTGCAAGCTTGCTACTCAAATAAACTGCAGTTTCAGTTCATTTGCAGTGCAGTTTCACTTGCAGTTAGGAACTGCAACTGCAAGTCTGCAACTCCAATAAACTGCAATTTCAGTTCACTTGCAATGTTCCAGAAATTGTAGTTTCAGAAATAGAGCTTAAAAAAAAAAAAATCAAGAACCTTCTACTGATAAGGTCTTGGAGGTGGAGAGCCAAGGCAACCAGGTTCGGGCTCTCAAAGCTGCCCGCGCGACCAAGCTAGAAATTGAAACGCGCTGAAGCTTCAGAAGGAGAAGATCGAATGAACCTCATCATTTTCTAGATCTGCTTGGAGCTAGACATCAGAGGTTGGGGAAGGGAGAGGGAAGAGAGAGGAAGGGGATGAGACCCACACCGCCGGCTACTCTTGCCGAACGACGAGAGTTTGATCTTCAGAGACATCGCGGGAAGAGAGAGCAGAGGAAAGAGAAGAGAGAGACTCGAGGAGAAAGAGAGAAGAAAAAGAAATACCAAAAATAAGAAATAAATGGTAATTGCAGCCCACTCAGGTGGAGTCAACGGAATAAGGTGGAGTCAAACTTATCTGATTGTTAATAAAACTAACCTGATTGCTATATATTAATAATTATGGTATTAGAAGTTAAAAGCTATAGCAAAGATGTAGTATATAGTAATTATTTCTTATATATATATATATATATAGACTCATTCTATTAAGGTATACTTCAACTTATTTATGTTGAGGTATGCCCTATTAGGGCCCACACGAGTCGTTTTGTGTCGATCCAAACCGTTCATTTGTTAAATCTCCATTGATAGATCATTTTTGCAAAAAATTAGCCAAATATTTATTAGGGGTTGGATTCATGTTATTTCATTTTTGACACAATATTTAAATGAGGCCAACTCCATATAGAATTTCAATGATCCGAACCGTCTATTTTTTAGGTCTCAATTAAAGGATCATCCTTGCAAAAATTTAGGTAATTAGAAATCATTTACCTACAAAGATGAAATGGTCATCATTTGAAGTGTTTATTTTGTTCGTCTATTTATTTGATCAAAGTTAAATAGCTTAATGGTTTCCAATTTACTTAATTTTTTTGTAAGGATGATTTTTTAATTAAGAACTAAAAGATAGACAGTTCGGATCATTGAAATCATATACGGAATGAGCCTCATTTTAATTATTATGTCAAAAATGAGATGCCACGAATCCTTCTCTTATATTATTATATAATATATTAGAATGTTTACCATTAATTAATGCCACCTCACAAGATGGGATCTGGAGGTACCTTAATTCAGAAGGCAGTATTGGACCTTAGCATTCAGTTTCAGGGGATCACGTGAATGATAAAGTCACATTCAATTGTATGGGTCTTGTTCTGGTCCACATTTATACGTATTTTGACGTGCTGTATTATGCATTAGGTGTATTCATCTCATTATGACCACGTATCTATTATCTGCATGCAGCATATATCAAACGTTCTTGAAGATTCCCTTCAGCCTTAATTTTGGTCTATAAATTTGCCTCCTCCCCTTTACTTGCTTTTGCTCTATTAATTGAGAGTAAGAGAGTAATTAAGGGAGATTGAGGTTGAAGAAGAATCGAAGATGGTGGTGTGGAAGGTGATGACTTTGTTGTTGATGCTAGCTTTTGCTGCATCAGCTACTCATGCTCGCTTTTACTTCAACAATCCAGCACTAGTTCAAAATGGTGGTATATATTAATTCAAGCTATATTTATATATCATTTACATGTATAAAGTATTTGATTTTTGTTATTTTAAATATGTTGCTAGCAAGAGATTTATTTATTTATTATTATTATTATTATTAATATATTTCGTCTATTGTCATTAATTATATACCATTTTTTTTTTGTCAACCATTAATTAAACAATTTGAATACATATATAGTCTCATATATGATGTCTTAAAATTTCTATGTCCACAGGAAAATCAGAGTTTATTCCATACAAAGATTGTATCCAATCGTGTGAGAATTGTGCTTGCGCACGTATTTGGCCTCCTGATTTATCATTGTGCAAATGCCTCCCCGATTCTGGTAACTAATTATATCTAGTCTCATCAATTTTGCATACTAGTTTTCTGCTAATTATAAGCTTAATTATGTCAATAGTGGTACCATTAGCTAGCGCTGGAGAAATTATTTTGTATATATAACTAATATATTGACACGTGGTATAACTAATTTATATGTTATAATATGAATGAATGTTATTAATAGTATACCCTACTAATATAAACACATCGTCTAATAATACTTTTACACATTAGATTAGTTATAGCACGTGACGGTATATCGATTATACCCTATATTTTTCCTAGCGCTATGTTATTATTATCGTTGGCATTATTATTACAAGATATTTTTAATATTATGATGTTTTACAGAAGAAGATAAAGATAAAAAATCAGTATCTATTCCATATAAAGAATGCATCCAATCATGTGAAAATTGCGCATGTACACTTATTTTTCCGCCTGAGTTATCACGGTGTATTTGCTTAGATCGAAACTCCACCATGGACTCTAAGAAACCAGGTAATTAATAAGTACTAGATATATAGTTATTTATAATTTCACAATTATTATTAGAGGAAATTACAGATTTGGTCTACTTATTTTATACTTAGTTCAATTTTGGTACGTGATCTTTTTTAAGTTTTGTTTTAATCCACTAATTGTTCCACTTGTTCAATAAAGATACAGATTTGTTTTCTCAAATTTGTCCCGCCTTTTACCCTATCAAATCTTAGCCAAATTCAGCAAACATATACTTGTTTTAAAATTATGCATCTCTTTTTTATAACCATATAAAAATCATTCAAATCGGAGTTCTAAAACTCAAGATAATTGGCCCCAAAGTAGGCACCTGAAACTACAAATTTTTCCTTGAAAAAATTTTCAGATTTTTTAAACTTCACCAAACTTCAATTCTCTTTGATTATAATACTCCAAATTGGTTCCTATAACTAGCCAAGAAATGATAAAATATAACTTATACTTCAATTATAATTGAAGAAAACAAAACCAAAAGGTTTTAAAATCATAATTTAAAAAAGATCGTGGACCAAAATTGAATTAAAAAAATTCGTGGACTAAAATTGAATTAAGTATAAAATAAATTGACCAAATTTTTAATTTTCTCTTATTATTATTTACTAATTATTAATATGTATTAATTATTCTATTTTACAGAACAAGTTACACAAAGTTCAGCACCTATTCCATATAAAAATTGCATGCAATCTTGTGAAACATGCGCCTGCACGCTTGTCTATCCACCTGAATTATCGGATTGCACGTGTCTCGATCAGTACCCCACGATTCAAAATTCTGGTAACCAGCTATTTGTATTTCGAATCTTAATTATCAGTCAAGAAAGCAACAAATTAATAATTTTACTGCTTAAACTTATGGCTTATTATCAGTTTTAACATCCGAAGATAAGTTAGTACATTTTTGTCTTATTTTACCAACTGTAACTTTTTTTTGTCTCACTTTATTACCCATAACTAACTTTGTGTTCTACTTTATTTACCATCCATAACTAACTTTCATATTCTATTTTACTTTTTTTCGTTCAATCCGTTAGTCAATCCGCCAAAATTAGTGATGTGGTAGACGCATTTTATCAATTTGTAAAATATTGGTGCCGTTCCTTTTGGGAATTTTTTTCTTTTAATTTTTTTAATTAAAATAAAAAGTTTGTAAAATAGATTATTTTTTAATTAATTTTTTCTTGTCCAAATAGATGAAAACACGTCACCAATTTTAACGGATTAATTTACAAAATTGACAAAAAAAAAAAAAAAGTAAAGTGGAACGCGAAAATTAATTATGGATGGCAAAATATGACATTTTTTTTTTCAAAAAATAAAATGATACATGAATGTAACTTCGGGTGGTAAAACGTATAATAGGCCTAAACTTCTATATAATTAGCTATATAGTCATGAAAAAAGTAAGTTATATATAATCAGTAGTTAAGTTACTGACAAAAAAAAAGGTTAGAATTGATAAGTTGATATATTTTCTCATTAATTATTATTTGAATTAATGTTTTCATTATTAATATTGCCATTGTTATTAATATTATTTTTATTATTATGATGATCCATGTTGTACACACTACACAGGACATGCAAAATTGATGAGCACTATGAACAAAAGAGGCCTAATTCCGTATAATGAATGCATCCAATCATGTAAAAATTGTGCTTGTACACGTGTTTGGCCGCCTGACTTATCACAGTGTGTTTGCCTTGGCAGAAGTAGTACTAAAAAGCACAGTGGAATCATTGCCCTCCCCAGTTAAAGTACACCTAAGCTAGCTTAATTATCGTGTACTGCCCACAAAGGGTACTAAAATAAATAAGTACATTAACCAGGGTTTGTTGTAAATATATGCAATGGTTTTCCTTTGCCTTAATGATATCTGTTAAGGCTCTATGTCAACATGTCAATAATAATAATGGTATGATCAGTTTAATTTTCATAAATAATATTTATGCATACTGTTTTAGCACAAAAATTCTCGGTCCACGTGTTGGACTGAGATTGGTTGCACGTTTTTGAATTCTTTTAATCTACATGAGCGTGCCATGGGCCGGAAGTGTTCCTAGGCCGAAAAATAGAGAGAATCAATCTTTCGGTCTGAATCTGACTTCTTTCAAACAATTGTGTAGCCGAGAGAAAACCAAACTCGGCCTGGATTCTTTTCTTTGCCTAAATGATCTTAGGAC
The DNA here is from genome assembly GCA_003254865.1 of Dryas drummondii. Classification (NCBI taxonomy): domain Eukaryota; kingdom Viridiplantae; phylum Streptophyta; class Magnoliopsida; order Rosales; family Rosaceae; genus Dryas; species Dryas drummondii. The sequence goes on along the minus strand of QANW01008856.1, from coordinate 602,484 downwards.
TTCACTGTGAGTGTGTAGTGATAATTGAAATTAAAAGTGTTTGGTACATAGAAAATGAATTAAAGATAACTAGGAAACTATATCTGAAGAAACGGAGACAAGAGATGACTGTGAATAGCAGATCTATGTATGATAAATGCCTGAAATAGACTTAATCTTAAAGAAAACAAAAAGGAAATGACATAACTTGACCTGAGACATAAAGACTTAAAGGGGAGAAACTAAACATGAAAAAAATGCTCAATAATGGAAATATTGGGATATGGACCCATAAATCATGATAAACAAAGCACTTTTTAGGGAAATCAATAATTAAAATAAAAAATGCATTAAATAAAGCCAGAAGACCCATATTAATGGAGAAAGGACAAGGAAATACAATAAATAAAATTGAAAAAAGTTTAGAAGCACATGAAAAAGAGTACCTGATGACTTTCTAAAAGGACAATTTCTAGTCTATAATGGAAATTGAAAATTCAAAAACAGTAAAAATTGATGATGAACAGTACATGAGCTATAAGGTAAACATGAAATTGGATTAGAAATCTGGATTTTTGTGTGGAGGCGAAGGCCCTTTCTACTGTAGCACTGATTGCTTTATATAGGGCTCCGAGCTGTGCTAGGGTTTTGATCTTTGACAACCACGTGCAAGGCCTGGATATGTGATGTCGCAAGATATTTTTCTTATGCTGACGCAAGCCCTAGCCTGGGTTGGTAATGAGTTGTCCTTATCCCCAAATGACAGAACCGCTCCCGGATTTCATCCTGAAACCCAGAGAGGTCCTGCGGGAATCCAAAATCAAGGAAAATCCTACCGAAAATTCGGCAGAACCTCCCCTGAAAATGGACTAACCCAAAATTTCAAAACCTGTTAAAAAGCACTTCTAAGTCTTTCAGCCACCTCTACCACAAAGCAAATGAGGGTCTCTGACCCATCCAAAGATAAAGTAAAATAACATACAACAAATTCTTTTAGGTTATCAGAGCCATCCTAAAATTTATATAAGTAAAAATGTAGAGGAACTCTAGCCTACGGGGTCCTCAACGTTTTCAAGATGCCTCGATGTTCCTCTTGGCTCGACCGCTCTTACCTGGGGGAAGATTTAAAACAAAAATGAGAAAAACGTAAGAAACACTCGGTGAGTGGACAATTTATAAGTACGGAAAGTAATTGTCAATTGATTCGATAAGAACTTCCATAAAATATGCAGGGTAAATTATTAAACATGTTGTCACGCCACAATAGACAATAATGTAACTGACTAAAATCCTCCATTTGTCATTCATGCAAACTATCCATCTCTAGGCCATGAAATGAAACGTCACATTAATATAAGTATTTGAAAAGCTGCTAGTCATACTCCTGGGTAAATAAGCTCGCCACATCCCGTGTAGAGCAAATCAATGCACGGGCAGACAGATAAGCTCGCCACTTCTCGTGCAGAGCGAATCGATGCACGAGCAGGCAGGAATACTCGCCACTTCTCGTGCAGAGCGAATCAATACACGAGCAGGCAGGATGCTCGCCACTTCTCGTGCAGAGCGAGTCAATACACGAGCAGGCAGGATGCTGGCCACTTCTCGTGCAGAGCGAATCAATACACGAGTAGGCAGGAATACTCGCCACTTCTCGTGCAGAGCGAATCAATACACGAGCAGGCAGGAATACTCGCCACTTCTCGTGCAGAGCGAATCAATACACGAGCAGGCAGGATGCTCGTCACTTCTCGTGCAGAGTGAGTCAATACACGAGCAGGCAGGAATACTCGCCACTTCTCGTGCAGAGCGAATCAATACACGAGCAGGCAGGTAACTAGGCTCGCCACTTCCCGTACAGAGCGAATCGATGTACGGGCAGGCAGGTATTATCGCATAATCTCAAATCACGACATTATCCAAACTAATTTGTCAGTATACATGCCTCTTAAATTTCAAATTTCATCTCCCTTAAGCAAAAATCATTAGAACATGTTTGTGAGAAATTTATACTCTATTCGTCACCCCAAAACCCAAATCAAAGTTTCCAAAGCGCATGTATAAATGAACATCCAATTTAAACCACCCTCCACTAAAAAGAATTTCCTCAACTAAACAAACACATCGAAGCTCATATAAGTCTTAAGATACGAATATGGATTTAAATTATAGAATTTATTAAATTTTCTTTCGAACACCAAGTCCAACCCACAATGCAACAATCTAAATAACTCAAGATAACAATTAGAACGAAAATCATGAATTTCATAAATCGTTTATTAAAAACAAGGGGTCCACTCACAGTGAGAAACTTAGCTTCGATCCTCTACCAGATCGTCTCGAGTATCGATCGTGTCACCTCGGGCTCGTTCAGAAGTCGTTCCGGTATCGCAAAGTGTCCGATTCCGGTTCGATTTGAGATTTCGTCTACTTTGAGCAACTTCCACCTTTCAACCATCAACACCCAACTTAATACAGTCCAATTTCACATTCAAACAACCAAATTGACAGTGGGGGGTGAGAACCACCACTGTCATCGCCCAAAATGACGTTGCTAAATCCAAATTCCACAATTTCTATAAATTTCTCAAAATTTACGATTCTAAACAACAATTGGGGTTTTATAAATATGAGAATTGTCTACGAACACCCAAGAAACAACCCCCAAATCCAATATCCAAGAGGACCCGAAATGGGGTCCTAAATCAAACTTTCAAGTTTTAGATTTCTCAAAATAAATCAACAAAAATATATTAGAAAGAAAGCCCATAAGAAGAGGAAAGAAACCCACCAAAAATCAATAGGATTGGAGGTCGGAGGTGGCCGAAAATTGACAAAGGAATCGGCGGCACTGTTGTGGTTTCCGGCGAAAATCTCTGCTGTGTGGGTGGCTGGCCGGCTACTAGTGGCGGGGAAAAGGTTGGCCGGCAAGAAGAGGTCGCGCCAGTGGTTTTGGGTCGACTGGAGACGGCCGACTGCGTGACTTGCAGTGGTAGCTGTCTGCGCGCAGGGGAGGAGAAGAGAGAGAGGGTCGGGGAGAGAGAAAATGAGAGAGAGAGAGAAGGGGGCTAAGGGCGGTGGCTCGTCGCTGCCCCTTGGCCGGACGGCGAGGGAGAGGCCGGAGAGAGAGAGGGCACTCGGGGGTGGTGTCGGGGAGAGAAAATAGGGAGAGAGAGAGAGAGAGAGAGAGAGTGAGTCGTGAGAGGGGGAGAAAAATCCAGAAATTTCTAGACCCCTTTGGGGACTTTAAAACCCATTCATGAAATTTACAAAATTGCCCCTCACTTTAAACGTCCGTAAAATCCAAATCGTAACTCCGATTTACACGTGCTTCGTGTCTACGAATTCGTAAACTTGAGACCTTCCCAACGGACCCAAAGTCAAAATCAAAAGTCCACTAACAGGAAAAGTCAACTTTGGGGTCAAACCCAATTTAAAACGAAAATTAAAAAAATTAGCCCAAACCCTTTTCTATTTCTCAAATAAATTCCCAAAATAATCAACATAAAATCTCCAATATTTAGAATGAATCCTTAAAAAAAATACTAGGTCTCTCAATTTCATTTCCCACTATGCCTCTACATGACCATCAGAATAAAATTTAAATTTCTCGTGAAATTTGGGTCGGGTCATTACACCAAACGCTACTCATTCTTATCTGCTGACATTTTGATGAGAACAGGAAAGGACTAGGTTGGTTTGTTCTGGCCAAGCATTCTCCTAATCTAGGCTAATATGTGGGATGTTTATCTTCTGGTGGGCATTTTTCTTTCGACATGAAAATATGTTGGGCCGAAAGAATGAAAAAAATTTGACTTTTGTTGACTTGACATGGCACATGGCTTTCCTGTGACTTGCAATCTGATTAACACGTGGAATTTTAAAGGGGTACCAACATTGCCCCACCAAGTCGTAATGTTCCAGCCATCGATCATTGGCCATAAACATGATGACTTGAAGTATTTTGGTCTGAAACTTCAACACTTAGTAAATTTTTGCAAAGATCGAATTGTAAGAACATAGGAAAAACTGAAACAGTGAGGGAATAAGTATGTGCTACAATTGTCATTGTAACGACAGGATGGAAGGGTAAGAGGCTAGGGCACGTGGCTTTCCAAGGTACGCCTTGCAGTTATGATGAGACGACGTGTATAAAGAAATCATTATTTACCTCGATTTCTGTTTCCGAGGCAGTAATGATAACTCTAAAAACAGGCAAGATGTCTTTTCATTTAATAAAATAATCATTCGTCTTTTGGAATTTTGAAATCCAAAAAACTCTCCTCCTTTTTCAACTCTCCTATAAATACCTCATAATGTCATCGCCATTGTTATGTTTCGAAGAAATCTCAGTAAAGCTCTGCTGAAATTTTCCCAGAAATCATACTTTCCCTTTTCTTGTGAGTTTCTTGTGTGTTTCTCTTCTTAGCTTTTCTAATTGTTCTAATGGCTACTCAAATTGAAGCCACTCAAAACCAAGATGCCCAGATCCAAGATTCCACTGCCATTGTTACATCAAACCTACTACAAATCCCACCAACGTTTTTCAAGAATTTAGACAAAGACTCAAATTTGCTCATCCAGAGGTTGAATGCTCTTGGAGCCGCATTGAGAGAAACTATTCTCAAAGATTTCCGTATCCTTTCAAACCAAGATGTGAGTACTACTGCTCTCGGTCCATGTTAATTATATTGCTGAAATGGCTAAAGCTGATGAAGGATTATTCTCTCGTTATAAGATAAGTGTGGATAGGTCAACTCACTTCTCAACTAACGAAGCGTGGAAGCATTTGGCCATAAAAACACCCCAACAGGTTTGGCCGAAAGTTTTAGATGAATGGTTTGAGTGGGTCTATTGCCTATTAGGGATATATGATGCCATCATGGCTTGCACGGTCGATGTAACAATGGATCGACTGTTACTAGCTTCGGCCCTTTGCTTTTGGTCAAACGCAACCAACACCTTTAACCTTAAACCGAGAGCCTTCATTCCTTCCGTCCTTGATATGACTGCAATCTTCGGCCTCCCTTCTTTCAGCGAAGATATCTCTCCCCTACTTGGTGATATAGATGATCCAAACCAAGTGGAAGCGATTGATGATAGCATCAAGGTCGAATGGCGCGCAACCTTTCAGTAAAATAGCAGGACCGATAAAAATGTAGGCAACTATGAACTTTCTACCCGCAATATATGCCGAACGACCTTAATGTTTTCATTATTAATATTGCCATTGTTATTAATATTATTTTTATTATTATTATGATCCATGTTTTACACACTACACAGGACATGCAAAATTGATGAGCACTATGAACAAAAGAGGCCTAATTTCGTCTAATGAATGCATCCAATCCTATAAAAATTGTTCTTGTACACGTGTTTGGCCGCCTAACTTATCACAGTGTGTTTGCCTTGGCAGAAGTAGTACTAAAGAGCGCAGTGGAATCATTGCCCTCGCCAATTAAAGTACACCTAAGCTAGCTTAATTATCACGTATTGTACTACCCACAAAGGGTACTAAAATAAATAAGTAAATTAACATGGTTTGTTGTAAATATATGCAATGCTTTTTCTTTGCCTTAATGATATATGTTAAGGCTATGTCAACATGTCAATAATAATAATGGTATCAGTTTAATTTCCATAAATAATATTTACTAGTATCCATTATGAGAATATCGAGTGTTGTCTTGCTTAAAAAAATTAGAATATTACATAGTTGTTTATAAGATATTCGGTCTCTCCAAATATTGCCAATGGTTTCAGATTGGATGTTCCTATTTTCTTCATGTTATCAGAGCAAATTCACCCACGTGTGTTAGATCGAGTGGTCACACATGTTCTACGTCACAGCTTAGGTTTAGCTATACGTGCGGAGGCGTGTGATAATGTGGAACCTTGCATATACATGGTGGTTTATAATCCTATCCAGTCCAATCTTAGGCATCAAACTAGACCTTAGGGAATTAGATCCTCATCTTTCAATAAGCTTTTGTTTAATTTTCATTATACCCGAGTGCTAGATTAGATTAATTCTAATTTTGTTATAGATAGATTGTTATTAATTTAACTACCTGTTTACTAATAATGTATGAGAAAAACTTATATGTAACGGGTGTATACACCCACCTTTCACAATTAATGGTCAAATAAAAACTATGTGAAGACTTGTTGTGAGAGAATGAATGTATACACCTGTTACATGTAAGTTTCTCTCATAATGTATCTATAAAATCCAATATAACTACCCCACTTTTCTTTTTCTTTTTTTATCGAGAAGACCAATCTAACTACCCATAAATATTATTAATGTTCTGATGTGTTTAATGAAAATTGCATTGTATCTAAAGATTGGAAATCTAACTACCGCTTAAATATTCACTACAAACACAGATATTATTGGTAGGAGTAGGCTTTGTCAAATTACACGCAGTTTTTTTTTTTTTTTGGACTAAAACATACTTCATAGAACAAAGTAGAACCAAACAACAAGAAAGGGAGGGGGAAAACCCCAGCGAAAATACAAGATAAAGAGGGAAGCATATAAGACAACACGAAGAAATAGAAAAGCAGTTTCGGCCTAGTATCCAAAAGTGATAATAGCAAAGGGAACTACCACAAAAGAGGACTAAGCAAAGCTAATAATAACTAACTGGGAGGTCATGGAAGGCCATCCCTGGAAAGAACGTACATAAGAGAGGTTGGTGGCTGGTTTACCCAGTACTGCATGCACAAACTCTTCATACCAAGCCTTGTCGCTGCATCAACAATTGTGTTGGCTTCACGAGCAATCAATCAATTACATGCAGATGATGGTAACTAATATTCAACACTAGCAGTGTAACCACAATTATCATAATTGTGTAATTGTGAGCTGAATTTATTGATCAATTCAAAATGTAAACACTATTTGTGTGAACCAGTGATGCGAGACCCACCAGCCTCTTCACTTTTATCTAGGAGTGGGCACAGATTAGGTCGGGTTTGGACCCAACCAGCCCACCAAACCGAGATGATCAATATAGACTTTTGAACAACCAAACCGGCCTATGAGAAAATCAAACCGCACACCCGACCCAATCCACTTGAATTGGATTGGGTTAGTTTAATACTTAATTGGGGGGGGCTATGCACACCACCATTTTGTGCTGAGTTGACCACCCTTGCTGAGTTCACCACCCCCTTGTATAATTTTTTTAATTTCTACTGAGTTAACCACCCTAAAATGACAGAAATACCCCTTATTTCACAAAATACATCATTTTTACTATCTAAACCCACCTACCCCACCCAAACAAACACCCCACCAGTTAACCACCCGCAGACCCCAGCCCCTGGCCTACCCGCAGACCCCACCCCCGCCTACACGCCACCAGTCGCCGGTCCTCCCCGCTGTCGCCGGTCCTCCCCGCCGTCGCCGTTCCTCCCCGCCGTCGCCGGTCCTCCCCTCCACCGCCGATTCCTCCTCTGCAATTTCAGGTGGTTGCTTACTCTCCCTTACTCACTCTCTGTCACTCTCTCCCTCCTACATTCCTACATTAGGGTTGTATAATGCATTAATATATATATTTGGGCTTCTAATTACACAGATATGTGATATTTTAGAGAAATTAGAATGAGAGTTTGAAAGTGGGTGTCTGCAAAATTCAGTCTGATTTCGAATTTCATTCGGTACTGGTGTACCGAAATTTCTTAACTTGTTCGGAAGTATACTGTCGAATTATTTCAAAATATTCGACAGTATACTTCCGAACAGAATTTGCTGGAAATGTATTACAAATTCATTCGGTAGTTCAGTTCTGAATTATTTATATTTATTCGGTAGATATCCTCCGAAATATCAAATGTCATTCGGTGGGTCTCTGTCGAATGAATATATTGATTTAACTGTGCTGGTTCCATTCGACGGGCATCTGTCGAAACATTGATATATGTTCGGTGGGTGTCTGTCGAATGGATCTTAATATTTCGGTGGACATCTACCGAATAGATCTGAAATTTTCGGTAGACATCTGCCGAATGACATGAATATAAAATATTTTTACATACACTTTTCTCTTATTCTATATTTCATGATAACTTATATTCTCTGTATTCTAAACATGATTTCAATTTTTGAATATAGGTATGGATAAGAGAGGAGCATCTAGAGGTAAATCTGCTCGAGGCGAAACTTGTAGAGGTAGATCTCTAGAGGTGGTGATGCAAATGAAGATCGAACACGTCCTACTAACTTATTTTGGTTTTTTTTTCTTTCTTCAGGTTATATGGGAACCCTACAAATCCAGTAGACAACAACATCCATTACTAGATGTGGCATTTTACACAGGATTGATCAAGTGTTTCGACATTGTGGAGCCATATTATCCGGAGAGAGTCTTAAGGCAATTTGGACGGGTACAAACTATCCCCCCTGCACCACGTGCTCCTCAGCGTGGTGGACGAGGTGCTTATGCACAATCGTACAATCCCTTTTACGAGTACTTTGATAGTACGTGGGAGAGGTGGCCGGACCACTTATTGTCTGAAGATAGTCGCAGTGTACCAGTGAAGGCTCCATCTGACACCGTTGACGGCTACCTCCAGTGGTTCCATTATGTATCTCATCCGTACATCCAAAATCCAGCACTGAGGACTGCATTTGACCCCCACAGGACCGTGGCACCAGGATTTGGCAGGGTATGGATCCAAAGGCTTAAATTTTGAAATTGGTGGTGAAAATTGTTTATTTAGGCTCAAATTGGCTTATATTTTGACATGGTATATAAATTGTTGCTTATATATGATTTTGTTACTTACAGGACTGTGTTGACCGTATGTTGCATATCACTCGCCCTATTGTGGCATTGGGCGAGGATGAGGCCACAAGGCGTCCCTCTCACCTTTACAGGGCGATTGACAGTCTACAACATATCTTGGAGGGCACACACTTGAGCAGCACCATGACCTACCAGCGCCGCACTCGGCAGTGATCACCCGCTTTCATGTTCAGAAGTTTTTTTGATGAACACAAGGGCCAAAAGTTAATGACTAATTATGAGGGTTATTTGTAATTAGGACCTTCTGTTTTTTATTTTGGCTAAAATTGGAGCATCTTAATTTAGTGACTTTGAAATTGCATAAAAACAATCCGAACAAATATTGGAGCACCACATATTATGATAATATTATGCATGAGTCAAGATCTAATAAAGGTTAATATCATCCCACATACATGGTACGTACGCCATAAAGGTTAAAAAAAATTCACTAGATTTAATTAAGTTGAAATTCAATCATTATCAAGAGACACAATTTCCGGCGTAGGCACGTCACCATTAATTCGCTTGAACTCCTCAAGGCGATTTTGATATCCAATGTACCAACCACGTGCGGCATACGCGTCGGCATGTTTATGCCAATCATCTGAAATAGGTGGCATAGGATGGCCCGGGGACAAGTGTACCTCCACATAATTCCGCTATTACAAAGATTACATTATATTTAAAGAGCACTCTTGGAGTCTTGGTCAATCCTCTTCTAAGATGCCAGTTATTTATTTTCTATTTGCACAAATGCTCTTTAAAAATAACTTTCATTCTCAATTTGTCCCCTTAAGCTTTAATCTTCTTCATTTGCCTCTCGAATTCTACAAACTCGTTCAGTAAGTTATATTTCGTGAAGTCCATCAATGACTTCATCAAAAAAAAGCTAATTCGTTGCTCATCCACGTAAATGACATATCAGATTTTTTAACGAAATCATAGACAGACTTGACGGAATATAAAATTTGTAAAATTCGAGAGACAAAATGAAAAAATTAAAGTTTAAAAAGATAAAGTAAGAATGAAAATTACTTTCAAAGAATATTTGCATAAATAAGTCTTTCATGAAATACCTTCATCTTTATTTGAAATAAACAGCTTACTGAAGTATTTAAAATAAGGAACCACAGCTTTATGTTCTCAACTCAAAAAATATATACATCACCTACATATTATCCACTTTGAACCCGTTATACTTTTCACCCCTACATACCCGAGTCTCTTCATACTATAACTTCCATCATATCACACACGGATCATCGCATGAGTAATGCACGCTTCTAATAATCAAAGAATCAAAGGTTTCGCTCATGGCCCCAAAAAAAAAAAAAAATGAATAAAAGGTTTCGCATATCTAGCCCATAGCTGTTGCCCGTGTCCGAAGCCTCGTCTATCGCATATGCATCTGTTGGCCAAAATTGGAACCAGTAGCAGATGCAACTCATTATATACAAATTTCTGGGCTCTGTAGTAGCCCAAAAAGGTGAGCAAAAATAACAAATCATTGAAAGAGGTATTCATGGCACAATTCAGACTCTTCAAAAAGTTGTAATTCAAGTAAATTTCCAAAGAATATTAAAAACAAAGGTCCATCTCTGTTGATTTTCCTTCATGATATAAAAGCTTCAAACTGGTATATTTAAGCTACGATTTGTATCAAACTATCAACTTTACATATGATGTAAAGTTTATATGAACGGGGAACATGAAATTCAGGCACGAGGATTTAAGAATTGAGCATGTTCATCTGATAGACTTCCCATGTCGGTGAATTAGAAAGAGTTGGGTCACTTCTTCCGAGCAACAGCTGCAGCAATTCCCCCAACAAGCAGTCCAGCGGCAGTTGCGGCAATACCTATGCCAATTGCTCCATCTACATTCAAATGGGGGTAGAATTGTCAGTGGCTAAGTTACACAAACACATAGACATAGAGGGAGGGAGGGAGAGAGAGAGAGAGAGAGAGAGAGAGAGAAGATTGATTTCTACCTCTTTTGATCTTGTCTTCATTCATTTTCTTAAGGGTCAGTGCCTGTCTCCAATCAGGTGCAATCTACCAAAGAACCATACCATGGTGATCTAATGCACACTTTATAAGCACATTCATATAAAAAATAAATAAATAAATAAAAAGCACTTCTCTAAGCATGCATATCTATTGATGTCAACATATCTATGATGAAAAATTATTAGTTATAGTATAAATGCATATATGCATATAGAAAGTTAGACCTGTACTAATCCCTGTTTTTTCAACCTTTTTGCAAACACAAGAATTTAATATGTTTACCACCCATAGGTCCTAAGGAACAGCTCTAGATCTCCATCAAATTTAAAGTACTCATGCCTTCCAAGGATAAGAACCGTCTCAAATACAAAGGGGAAGTAATTTAAAGCGCATAATCATGCATTAAACTCTTGTATGCTTACATAATCAAATCAAGAAAATAGATATCATACCATTAAGCACTGTTCCACAAGTTCCCTACTCCTGGAATGGTCACCACTTCTGTAATACCCAACAGCAAGAAGATATAGCTTCTCTCTCAATTGCAGAGGGCTGCTATTATTAGCATCGGCTACAGAGGCTGCAAAGTACTAGTTGAATCAAGTCAGAAAAAGGTACAAAAAAGCCATAAACTGAACAGCATCAAGGAGTTGCACTGCCTAAGACATCATATGCTCAACGGAAACATGGAAAGCTCACTACCTCAGCTGAGAAGTCCCAAGGAAAAGTGTGTGTCTTCATGTGTGTGTGTGTGTAAGGGAGAGAGAGAACCTTCGAGCATTGCTATCCCACGCTGCACATCTTCTGGATGTCTTGAATGAACAAGTGCCCATGATAATCGCATGATACATTCTTTGAAAAGGTCACCAGAGGAACCTTCTTTCTGAGCATCAGCAACCTCTCTTTCACAACCCTGTCATAGAATGCATTTTAGAAACATATAATCACATGAAAAATTCTTATTAGTGTGATATGCAACATGACCATTACTACCAAACACTCATCTAACCTTACAAATAAATTCTTGTAGTCCTTAGGTTTTATTTTCTTATCAACAATGCTCATAATTACTAGTCATTTATTTCCCCATATACTGGGAATAGTATTCTGTTAAGAACCAGTCAATACTCCTCAAAAACTCGAGTTTTCACAAAGAGGAAGGCTTAGCTACTCAAGCTTTAAGATCGTGACATTCCATAATGCTTCCAAATCCAACGTCCTTGTTGGCCACTCTATATGCACTGGTCCGGTGGTAGCCATCTATCCTATTAGCTTAACTAATCTACTGGTATTCAATGACATAGAAATTAGAACTATGATGGTACATTAATACCAAGGCATTTTACTTCAGCCGCTCGATGTGGAGGTTGGAATTGGTACCAATTGTTCAGAACTAATCACTACTCAAAAGCTTGAGGTGTCAAGGAGAAAAAGACTTAACCACTTAGGTATTAGAATTGTAACGATATCCGTATGCTTACATTACTCATTACAATTGGAACATCAATTAAATAGTTTTTTCATCTGTAGTAAATTAATTTCAAGCTATCATGAACTACAATCACATTAAGATAGATTAGCTAGGTTCTGCAAATATTCACGCTTACGTACCACAAGTTGTATTACTAACAAGACATGGGCAACTGTATTGAACTTGTTTACAATTGTTCTAAAGTCCAACTCTCTCTCTCTCTCTCTCTCTCTCTCTCTCTCTCTCTCTCTTACACACACACACACAGAGATTTGATATCAAACTAGAATGGCATCCTCTGAGCTGGAAAAAAACAAGTTTCTTATCCAAAGCAGAAAAAAAGAACAACAAAGAGTTGGTAGTACTTATTACTTCTTAGCCTCTACACTTGCTACCAGTGGCATGCTAGTTGTTTTTGTAGATAAACCCAAAATTGATAGTGATATGGAAACTGAACTGCTGAAAGGCCTTTTCAAATGGTTTTTAACTCTAATAGTTGAAGTATCCCAGAGATGCCTAACAGGGGATTTAATAATATATTTCATCCGTTTTGACCCCCATACCATTACCATCAATAATCAGATTATTATTCCATAAGATTAATATTTCAAAGAAATACCCAAATAATTGTAATTACAGAAAATGAAAATCATAAGAAAAACAAATCATGACCCATTCACGATAGAACCCTCCCTGACAAGCAAATTCTTCTAATATACCTCAGAGAAACATATAAATGAATCAATCTTGTTTTCTAAAATCAATTGGCTCTTAAATGAAAGCTACAAACCCATTTTTACATGTACATCGAAAACCCTAACCCGTAACAATAACGAATAAACAAAAATGCTACAGAAAGGGCTTACAGCGATGACGTCGCGGTCGCACCAGGGGATCTGATCGCCACCAGAGAAGAAGCTGCCAACGGACTCCAAGAATTTCCCAAAACTCGCTTCCATTTTCGTTTCGTTTCTGTGTAAAGTTCAGTTCGATATAAATGGTTTCTTTTTTTTCGGTCGAACGATATAAATGATTGGTAATTACTTAAGGGTTAAGTGTTTATCCTTTTCCTCAGAGAAAAACAATGTATTTTTTTTTCACGGAAAAAGAAAAGAATCTATTTTTAATTAAAAAACAAAAAACAATTTAGTTTCTCTTTATTTATTTATTAGTCTCTTAGCATGCGCTTCGCGCACGTGTCAATTTGTATTTTTATTTTGGTTTTTTTTTCTTGTTCTTATTGTTATTCTCACCACTATCTCCACATTTTAAGGTAATAGGATGTGTTTATTATTTTTTAAATTTTATTTTAATCGTTGTATTTTACAACTATACCATTATTTATTAAGTTGTTTTAAAATGACTGATTTGTTGAATAACAGGTAGAGAAACTGAAGTATCAGTTACTTATTAATTAATCAATCTAATAATGGATTGAGGTCACCCTATTAAAGTAACCAAATATGTGATGTCGAGATCAGTATCGGCTGCTATTACTTTACCGGCTTAAGGATACTGTAACTGATCCCTCAGTCTCCCCCGTACTGACATGGTCATATTGTTGGACTTTAATTGGTTAACTTCTAGACTTAGAAATAAAATCAGATTTAAGTAGAAACCTTAAGTCCCGAAAATACATAGACCAAATACATAGACTTAGTCTTAGTAAACTAGTTTATGAGATTTTCTAAGAAAACATGACAAAAAAAAAAGGCCATGTCGAAACTGTCGATTTTACCGTTGACAAAAGTCGATATTATGTTGGATTTGGATTTGGATTTACAGTTTCCCAGATAAGGATTTAAGGACATTGGCATAGTGGAAGTACATAGAAGTTAAGCTTGGACACCAGGTAAGGGGATTTTCACATCTCAACTATTGGGACTGTTTTAGTGCATGTATGCATGATAATAAATATGTTACTTGTGAACTCTGCATTATTTTTGTATGCAATGTTTGATAGGACCGCCCCTGAGTTTCACCCAGCAACCCGAAGGGGTCCTGCGGGAATCCAAAATCAAGAAAAATCCTACCGAAAATTCGGCAGAACCTCCCCTGAAAATGGACTAACCCAGAAATTTCAAACCTGTTAAAAAGCACTTCTAAATCATCAACCACCTCTACCACAACCAAATAGGGTCTCAGGCCCAACAATTTCACGGAAGTGCAACTTAAAATTGTAGAGTGGTTATCAGAGCCTCTAATCTATTATAAAGAATTTTTACACCGAAAAATAAAATGACGCCTACTGGTCCGAGAAGGAATAGGGATGTAATCGCCTCGACGTGATTGGCTCGACCTCCACCAAATCTACTACCTGAGGGACAATTTAAGACAAAACAAATAAACCGTGAGACAAACACAGTGAGTGGACAGTTAAATGGAAATAAAAATCAAAGATTAAATATCTTTTCAGAAAAACCCTTTTACACACGTTTAACTTTAAAACCTTACGATGTCCTTTGAAATCCCCCAGTTTTAAAATCATTCCCAAACTTTAAGAGAGTTATAAAACTAATGAGACTTAAAGTAAAGATAAATCGAAACTCATTTCTCAAAAGCCACCCATCTAAATAACCAGTCATAGTAATAATAAAATCAAAATCATTATAAAACTCGAAAAGTAGGTTCTCACTTAAAATCCATATTTAAACTCTTGAAAATACAAATTTGATTTTCACCATGTTA
>QANW01008856.1:557496-587390 GCA_003254865.1 Dryas drummondii | reverse complement strand
AAATCCAACACGTGCAGGCAATATCCTGGCCATACACACGTGTGAATAAAATCAGCACGTGCAGGCAAATCCTGGTCATACGTGCACGCAGAGCGGCCCCCAAAGGGCGAAGCATCCCGACACACGGCCCAAAGCCTATATGTGCATCGTGATGGGTCCCAAAGACTTATTAAATCTGAAACCTGGAGGGTACTGCAAAGGTGGTTTGAAAACCATTTTTAATATCTCAATGCCACGCAAAATAATTTCTTAAAAATGAAAAGTCCCAATGAGATTATCACACCTTTTGCTATCAACTCAAGGCTTTCTCAAAACTTTGAAATCAATTTCCTTTCAATAAATTCTTGTATAAATCACGTTTGAAATTGTATATCCCTATCGACTCTTAAAACCACATTTATTCGTCAATCTTGTATGAAAAATCATTTAATAAAACTTAAAGTAAGAACATTAGTCAAACAACGGAAATGTAAACTTTGAAAATCATAATCACTTATAACAAATTCAACCCCAAATGATTTAAACTCAAACCATACTCAAATAAAACTCGGAATAAGCAAATAAATTCAATCATAAAGTAAATAAAATGTTTTTAAAACAAAAGTCCACTCACAGTGACAGCCCTAGCTTCGATCCTCCGCCGGATCGTCACGAACCACGGTCGTCTCGCCTATAAAATGCACAACAAAATCGTAAAATTAGTCTCCAATTACGGTCCGAAACACTTTTCGGTTTCCCTAATCACTTCCAACCTACCCAAGATCAACAACCAACTCAACAATGGCTCTAAATGACCCTACATTCAAGAGATCACAGTGGGTGTTTGAGACCACTGCGATTGCCACCCAAAGTGGCGGCTCCAAACCCAAATTTAGCCAAAATACCTTATTTCCTAAAATTTACTTATATTTTTCAATTCTAAACATCGATTGGGGTTCCTAGGGATGAAATTTGTCCAAAACCAACACCAATAACGACCCTGAATTCGAAACCCAAAGGAAATCCGAAATGGCTCCATAATCCAAAAATTTCAAGTGTCTAAATCCAAGGTTTTTACACTACAAAACGAAATGGAGGGAAAGCCCAATAGAAGAGGAATAAAACTCACCTAAAATGGAGGTGATTGGCGCTGGAAATTGGTCAGAATCCAACGAGACAAAGGCGAGCCAAACTGCTGGTTTTCTGGGTTTTCTGTGCGCGCAGTTGGGCTGGCTGGAGGAGGGCCGGGCTGAGCTACTCGGTGTCGGGGGAGGCTCGCCGGTGGTCGGGGTCGATGGAAAAGCCGCCGAAAGTGGCTAGGTAGCTGGGTTGGCCGCGCATAGAGAAAAGGGGGAGAGAGAGAGGCCGAGGAGGTGGTCGGCGCCTGGGGGGAAGCTCGCCGGAGCCAGAGGCCAGGTCGGCGAGTGGTGGTCGACGGCGAGGTGAGTGGGGGTGGCTGGGGCTGGTGCGCGCAGAGGAGAGGGTGCGTGGGTGGAGTGAAGACAGGGAGAGAGAGTGCGGGGAGAGAGAGATATAAAGGAGAGAGAGAATGTTCTAGAGAGAGAGAAATTTCTAGAAAATCTGATTTTTAAACCCAATTTGTCTATTTTACGAAATTGCCCTTCGCTTCAAACGCCCATATCTTTCAAACCGTAACTCGGATAGACGCGTGCCGCGTGTCTATGAAATCATGAGTTTGAAACCTATCCAATGGACCCAAAGTCAAAATCGAAAACCCATTTATTTTAAAAGTCAACTTTGGGTCAAGTTTAAATTAAAACAAAAATAAATATTTAAATCAAAACCCTTTTTATTTTTCAAATAAATCCCAAAATCTTTGAAACACAATTCCATATCTTTTATAAACCTCTTAAAAAAAATAATTAAATAAAAAAAATTTAAAATTTCCAGTGAAAATTTGGGTCGGGTCGTTACAATGTTATGTGGTTTTGTTGCTGTTAATGATGATATGAGAGTAAAGGGTCACGAAAAACAATGACCTTGGGTTTCGATCTCTAAACTTCCGGAAGGAATACGTATTGACGAGCTAGTCGATTTGTCCTTCTGGGGAGGCTAGCGTAAGGGATACTATCATGGTAAATGATACTCTCGCTACATTACTGAGTATGAATGCAATAAGTGTAGTTGGCCATTAGTGATCGATCATCACGTAATGATACTTTGGGATCTTATTAACGTTTTAAAGAAGTTGCATGCTCATCAACAAAGGTTTCGTGGATTTTCAACGATTAAACTTTGATATTGATTTTTTGGTGAATCTTTATGAATTGTTTTATCACTAGCTATATTTATTTAAGTATTTTACTTATTATTTTCAAACCCAACCAGGGTTCCTCGAGGGGAAGCTATGATCGTACGTGATACTTACATCCTACGTTGTTTGTTTTGCTTTTTGCCTGTGATTGCAGATAAAGTTTCGGTTGACGATCTTGATTAATCGATTGGGCGAGGCACTCGTATATCTTGTTAGGCATCCTTAGGTCTTCTTTATGTTTAACTTGTTGTTTTGTTGGGTCTTTTACCCGATTTATTATCTATCGTATATTCCAGTTGTAATCATTTAGAACACCTCTCTAGTATTTGGTTGGTATCCCGTTTTGGGTTTTGTTTGACAAACGTGATCTTTGTTGATATCATGTTGTGCTAAGGGTTGTTTTTGTAAAACTTTAAATACATTATTGGGTTGACTTATTTTAAATATATATATTTTTGAAGTATGTTTTTAAAATTTTCGTTGTATACTTTATTCTTTGATGCTAAAGCATGGTATCGTATTCTAAGGTTCTTGGAGCGGGTGCCTCTGCTAGGACCCCAGTTTGGAGCATGACATATGGGGCCATTGTTATTCCTAATAGATTCAGCAATTCTTTCTCCATGAGTCCTAGGTACCTCTCAGGTTCCTTACTTACCCTTCCAAACTTACACGGAGTTGGTTGTGTTAAGACCGGTGTGGGTTCAGGGTCATTATCGGATTCAGTGTTCTATTGAAACTAGGATATCAGCATAACATTCTAAACCAAAATTAGAACATAGCAATAGAATACTAACATAAATCATATCTTTAACATCCAAGATCATATGGGTTATAATATGTAAACAAAACATTTAAAACTTTGAAACAAGAGAGATATAGAAATTATACCTTTTGCTCTAGATTGGAGCCCTAGCCAAGTTAACCACCAAAGACTCTCTCCTTCCACCTTGAGTTGATCACCACACCAAAGTTCAAAACTGTGAACTCTCTAGAGGTTAACATACTAAATGAGATGATAGGAGAAATGAGCATAGAGAAGGGTGGCTAAATCTCCATTTGATCTCCATGGAGTGAGTAGAGAAAACAAGAGAGAAAAGATGAGATAGAGAGATGGTGAGAAGGGAGTGGAAAGCATGGAGAGACTTAGGGTTTGAACCCTCAAAGCTCTCTTTTATCAATCTCCATCTTTTCTTATAACCCTTAGATTAAAGTGACTCATCCTTGTCTATTGGATCTCTTGTTCTTTTTTTATTTACTCTGTTAACCCATCAACTATTTAAAATTATGTTTGTGACCCCATGTCTTTGACTAGTCAAAGTCCTAAGGTATATGTTACATTAAATGTGACATATGTGACAATTCATCATACCTTATGAGAAATTAATCACATTAATTCTCATACATAGATCACTAATTTATTCTCTCATTCCACATGTGTCATTTCCATCATTCATCTATAGGTGTGAGACCTCATAGGTTCCTCTTAATTTGGTCATGTAATTTAAACCAAGTTAAACCCTTTTAACTTTTCCCAATAACTAGAATTAATAAAACGCCCGTATTAATTCTATGGATTTCATAAGTTCATGATTGACACTCAAGTAGGCATCATGGCTACCCAAACTAAGACGAATGGCAGTGTGAGAACCTATTCGATTATGATTACCATATGATTTGGTCCTTCTATCATTCTTGTCCATATGACTATAACTGTGGACATGGTTTAAGTGTCAATCCCGCTGCCTATAGCGTATAGTCAATACTTATGACTCTAATGCTTTGGCCAAAGACTTTACGAGTCAACACTCCCTTGTACAATCCCTTCGTTTATGGAAGGTGAGAGATTGCATGTTATGCACTCATATAGACATCATGTGTGTGTCATTGTGCTAGTCTAACGAAAAAAGAATCAACATGTGCTAGTCTTCTTCTAGGTTGGAATGTTAATGCCCCAATTAACATTCTCTCGACTAGGAAATATGGGATTCAGATAACATGAATCTCAAAGGCTCTCCCTTGGCTCTTCATGTTTCATTTCGCTGAGATCCAGAGACATTATTCTAATGTAATCATAACAAAAAATGCATTAATTAACTAAAAGAATAATGTTCTTGCCTATTAATTGAAATACCCCTGAGTCATTAATTCATCAATCTGGGCATATTTACTACAAATTTCTCAACAGTTGTCAACATATTGAGGAGTTCAGACAAGGAATGATCCATCTGCATGTTATGTTGCATGACAAATTGCGAGAATGCATCAGAGAGTGATTGAAGAAGTATGTCCTACGACAGCTCAACTTCCAGGGTTACCCCAAGGTCTTGAAGTTGCTCAACCATCTTACAACGGAAGAGCTCTTTCACTAAAGAGTAGTGCATGTTCCTGGCTTGTTTGCCATAGAGCTCCCTCAAATGGACCAGAATGTCAGCAGCACTGTCCATACCCTCATGAGACTTCTACAATTCTACAGTCATTGATGCCAGCATAAAGCACTTGGCTTGCACATTATGAGCCTTGTGCTCATCGTATCTTTCACACTCATCATCGGGTGCATCATCACCTGGTGGCTCAAGATGTGGAGGGTTGTCTAGGACATATGCTAAATGAATCAAAATTTCACATGACCCATGAGTTTCAAATACTAAAAAACAAATCCCAAAATAATTGTAGAGAAAATACCAAATGAGGATTATATGTAAAGCATATACAAACCATCCTTTAAGGCTTGGCAATAATTTTGTTAGTATTCTATGTAGGAAATGGGTTTTTTTTTTTTTTTTTTTTTTTAAATTGATTTGAGAGCCTGACATATTTGGCTATTGTGAATTTCAACTAAAGGTCTTTACTTAAAAGAAATGCAAGAATTCAATTAAAAGTAAAAGCAACTTATTCCTCAAGCAATGCATGGATAAATATAATAATGAAGAGCATAAATTCCTAACCTTGGCAATGTGCTTATAGAAGAGAAGAGTGAACAAACAAAAGAAGAAAAATGAAAGAAATCAAAAGAAATACCATTTAAATATTTGGGCAATATCCCTTGCAACACAAGTTTTGGTTTCATGATCAACAAAAATAAAATGCAAAAGGTAAGAAAAATACAAAGTGGATGTCCATGCGGAGTTGAGGTTAATGCCACCAGTATAGTAAGAAAATATAAAAGACATAGAAAACAAAAGCAGTGAACCAAACCTGTAAATGATGCATACCTGTCTTTTGGCTAGACTAAGATGAATTCTGTTAGTAATCTAGAGGTATTACTTGCTATATCAAAATTAAAAATTCTAAGCAAACATGAGTGATCATCAATATAAACATGTACACCTTAACAACAATAACTCATACACACTTTATCTTCAATAATGACCCACCTTGCATAACCAAAATAATAACTGCAAACTATAACCCACCAAACAAAAATTCACAATGAAAACCCGAGAAAAAAATAAAATTGAAGGAAAGTACAAATATTTTCCTTACTTGGCATGAATAAGAATGTACATTCTGCAAAATAAGTAGAAAAAAAAAAAACATAAATTCATCAAGAAGAATCATATGATACAATCATACAAACGATAAATTGCAATTAAAACAATAAATAACCTTTTAAGATTCTAATAATCAAGAATTACAAAAGCTATTAGGTATTACTTTTAAGGGTTAAATACAAAAATATAATAATCAATCTAGTTCGTATCATTTCCACCCAATGAAAAATTTATCTTCAATCTTTTTATCTTCTGCTTTTTGAGAATGATATGAAGCAGCAGAATATAGGAAAAAGAAAATGCAAAGAATCTGATTAGTTGCTGGATATTAGAGACGTTAGTTTTGTGGTTAGTGAGATAGTAGGATAGAGTTGAACTACTCTTTTCTTTTCAAGAGGAAATGCATGTTGGGTTTTCAATTGAGTGCTGCTACATGCACACTCATATTCCTCTTACTACACAATCGCCTCACTTAATTTGTGAATGACACATTTGACACAATTCGAAAAGACTCTAAAGGACAACCTATAATTTTTTAAAAGAAAAAAAATATAACTCTATACACACCTAAACCCAACTCCCCATAACCCCTCATCTTCCAACCACAATATTCAGGCACAACCCCTCCTCCCATAACCCCCTTCCGTCATCTTTCATCCACTAAACCCTAAACCTTATCTCTTTATTTTATATAGGTAATAGTATTGTAGAAAATCATATTAGTTTTGATGAATGGAGCCTCCACTCGTCCCTTATTTGTCTTCAGATAAGGTATGATAGTAAATTTTTGAGTTTTTTTTAGTGTTCTTTAATGTGTTGATCTCGATTCATTCGGCGAACCAGCGCTGAAAGGTCAAAAATGCATGTTTTGGCAGGTTCAAATTGAACACCCTATTATCATTCAGTTGATCATAACCAAATGTTAATTACAGAAGAATATCATATAAGATCGTTTTCGGCAGATAACCGTTGAATATCATTCGCAGTTAATAGTTATTCGGAAGGAATATGCCGAATGAAATTGTGAAATCCCGTATTTTTTTTCAAAGAATTTATTTTAAATATTTTGGGAATTTATTTGAAATTTAAAAAGGGTTTTGATTTAATTCTAAAGTTTGTTTTAAATTGGGATTGACCCAAAGTTGACTTTTTAAACTAGTGGGATTTTGTCTTTGACTTTGGGCACGTTGGATAGATCTCGCGTCCACGAGTTCGTATACTCGAAGCACGCATCGATTTGAGTTACGGATTGAGAGTTACGAGCTTTTGAAATCAGGGGCATTAATTTGGTACACTTTTATTACAAATATTTGGTACACTTTTCTTGTTTTATTTAATCTGTAGAAAAATTTTGTTCACAAAAATATTTATATTTTCAAGGTTGAGTCCATCCCATCGTGAAGTATTAACTTTTAGGGGCACCCTTGGTTGGTTTTATTGACATGTTTTGATGTTCACAGCTATTTGTTCTAATCAAAATGAAAAAGGTACCCTTGGCTGCTCTGGTTTCAATTGATCCTTTTCTTTCTTGATTTTCTAGCTCACTTTTTCTGTTTCCTATTTAAGCTGCAGGTATTCTTCAAGCAACTCTATAGGTGTCTTCTACTTGTGCTCTTCTTCCCAGAACTGCATTGACTCACTCTCACACTTCTCTTTTGAAGTCACTTTCAAATAAGATTCCTTCTTTAGCCTGGTACCTTTCTTCATAAGGCTTTTTCTCTTCTTGATGTTCTTCCACTTTGCCCCCTAAATTTTTAAGATTTCCTTAAACTCTGCCTCAGGATTCTTCTTCTTCATCTCATTTCATCAATCTTTGGCCCATATGATATAAAGAGGGGCGGGCTGGCATTTTCTTTTTAGGGAACACCTATTTCTTGTCATTCAATGATTGAACAACGTCATAGTGGGTCTCAACTCCTTCATCTTTTGTACCTTTTTAAACTTCATCAGCAAAGTGTCAAAATAACAAATACAGTGGTACCTGAGAAAGTTGCAAGTGCCATCTCTGCTTGGTATAAAATAAAAGAGGAAGGTCATTCCCTTTGCACTGAAAGGCTTCATCCAAACAGTGTCAACTTCTAAAATCAATCAGGGTCATCAAAGTAAATTCTTTATTTGAGCACAAAAGAATCCCAAAAGAATCTTAGTAAGCCAATGTTAAGAAGTGTGTTTGGGAACTCAAGGCATATACATAACACATTCACATGCAATGTTAAAATAGGAAAAAGTGTTCTAGGGAACTTCTTATGCAGGATGTTCTAATGTTTGGATTTAAAGTCTAAAATATATTCTAGAATTTACCATCTCCATCTCCCATTTCTTTCTTTTAACAAATGTTATTTGAGTTTTAAGCATAGTAGCATCAATGCTAATATAGAGAGGAACAGAAAGATCAATGCCTCAATCTTCTATCTGGATATAGTATAAAAGACCATATGCAGTAGAAAGGGAAATGCACAAAAAACTGGTTATTTCCTCTAAATAATACAGGATATTAATTCTCCAAAATGATCAATTTAGCTATTCAAAGAGGTGAGGAATGGTTTTTGAATTAATCTTCACATCTTAAAGGTTTGTTATTTGTACTATTTAATCTTCACATCTTAAAGTTTCATTTTTTTTTTGTTATGACGATAAATAGTTTTCTTTCCTTAGAGAGAGTTAGAGATGATCAACATCATTGTTTACTATGTTTTGAAGGTAAACAAAATAAAGGACTACACACAATTACATCAACCCCTTACACACTCTCTGTTTGACTATATCCAATTGCAGGGAAAAAATACTAAATTAAATTTTGATTACCTACAGACTTAACGGTCGTGAAAGTCCTAGTTAGAAATCAGGAAAACAATGAAGAAAACAAAAGGGTGAAAAAAGATTCTTACAGCATATATATTGCAGCATGATTAAAAGGAATGCCAAACCCCTCAGGTATTCTGCAGAAAACCCCGCAGCAGAACTGTAGAGCACAAAATAATCTGTCAAATACAATAAAAATAAGAAAATTACCATTACCTCTGGTATATCAAGGTTGACAGATCCATAGTGTAACTTAAAAAGATAGTGAGTGTGGCTCCAATAGTAAAATGCTCACATACCAACAACTGCAGATATCTTGTTGCATATGATGCACATGGAAGTAGGCACTAACACCATATACATTCCCAAAATTATGACTGGAACTTGTGATTGCCCCAAACTATAAAAAATATGCAAACTGTAATTAGAGAATCCAAGCTTTGACAGGAATGGACAAATACACGAAGAACTTGGTGCTACAGAAATGGACAACTACTGCACATTTTTTTAAGGGTTTTCCTTCTTATTCTTGTGTCAATGCAACTTGTTGCATATGATGCACATGGAAGTAAGCACTAACACCGTATCCGTTCCCAAAATTATGACTGGAACTTATGATTGCTCCAAACTATAAAAAATATGCAAACTGTATTTAGAGAATCCAAGCTTTGAAAGGAATGGACAAATACACGAAGAACATGGTGCTACAGAAATGGACAACTACTGCACATTTTTTTAAGGGTTTTCCTTCTTATTCTTGTGTCATTGCAAGAGTTATATTCTAAATTTCTAAAGAAGTTCCATTTCTTGTGCAGAAGTATTCCATTTTGGATTTAATGCTTGTAGACATTTTGGCTAGATGTTAAGATACTATTTTGGCTAAATGTGAAGATAAGTTCTGCAGGAGCACAATTCAATTGGATTGTAATCTGTCTATAGAATGTTAGAAATGCATTAACCATGATCTTCAACCCAAAAAAATAAAAAAAACAACAAAAATCAAAGAGGAGAAAAATGAGTTGATTAATATTTAGTACCTCATCCTTCCAGTTTTAGTGGTCTTCTTTTTGCATCTTTGGCACACTCCAGTTGTCTATTTTTACATAGTGAAAAATAATAAAAACCATAAAATCAAACTAAGGAACAAAAATAGTAAAGGAAAAGTTTTTGGGGGAATATCATTATCAAAATCCAAGAAGTAAAATGCTAAATACAACATTAATAATCATTAATCCTAGATTCACAAAAGCTAGCACCACACCTGACATAGTGTGTGNAGAGCAAAGGGTAAACGGAGACGCTCACCATTTGGGTGGGTTGAGAAGGTTCGAGGTTTTGTGGGTTTTGGTCAGTTGGGATTTTGGAGAACGAATGCTCATCTGCTTCTCTTCTCAGCAGTCTCCCCCTCCCCCCAATCCCTCTTACACATATCACTCCCTCCTTCTGATTTCCAAGAAAAATCAAAGAAAGGAACAGACCTTTGTCTACAGAATGAGCTTTCCACGGGAGAAAGAGAGGGAAACTGAACCCAACAAAACTACTAAAGGAAATAGTGGGGAAGGAATGATGTGCTGCAGAAGAAGAGAACGTGCGAACGTGGTCAATTGGTCATGACTGGTTTTTTATTTTCTTAATTCGTTTAATTAGAATAGTGGTTGATTTAAAAACCAATTTGAAATCGGTGGCCTTAATCCGAGGCGGTTAGTCATGACCGTCGATGAAAGCTCGTAAATACGACTGGTGTACTCGGTGGCCTTAATCCGAGGCAGTGAGTCGTGACCGTCGATGAGAGCTCGTAAACACGACACTGGGTCAAACAACCAGGGCAATGGTAAAATGAGAAGAAAATGAACTCGTAAAAAGATAAAGGAATAAATTAGACGATGGGTATTACTTGATGAAGTTTTTGTGCTGTCAGTGCTATGGATTGCTATGGATTGCCCATTTGATTGATGATATCCTGATGTTATTAAATTTATAAGGGAACACATATTGATTTGCTGCTAAGTAATTTAATTAGATCATTGTGAATTGCCATGGTTGAATTGGTGATGTTAATGGTTTTGCTGATTGTGGATTGATAATTGAATACATGGTTAAATGAATTTAATTTAGTTTGGTTTTATTGATTGTGATATATGATGACTCGGTTAATTATAATTTCGGTATATTAAATCAATTGATAGTTTCAGGATTGAATTGATGATATATTTAATATGAATTAAATAAGTGGATTATTATGGAATGGTTGCTGGTTTTATTGATTGTGGAATGCAAAAGAGAATTGTGAAATGTTAGTTTGAGTGGGAAATTCGGTGTGGGTAGCCAACGTTTGTGGCGACCAACCCTATTTCCAGCTATTGTTTGACATTATATCTGTTAATTGTGATTTCTAAATTCGAGTGTGGCCGCTGACATTATTGGACAGATTGAATAAATTTGGAAAATCTTTCATTTTGTTGTGTGAATATAACCAATCTTTTTGGTGAGTGAACATGGATTACATGGATTAACTTAATTGAATATGATGATTTGGTTATAATCTTGGGGGATCAATCTAGAGATGTTGAATTAAGGATGGTCTTGCTGTTAAATTGAAATAACGGAAAATATTTGGTGCATTGAGGATAAGTTAGATATTGATTGAACATTTGGAATATTAATAAAAGTTAATGGTCTTGTTGTTAGTGAATTGTGATGAGTTTGATAATTGATGAATTGGCTTGAGTTGCCGAAATAGTCTCCATACTATTAATCGAATAAAGCATAAATTGAGAAATGTGGTTATGTTTCTATTTGGATGTGTACTGAGATTCTGTTGATTCGGTTACACTCATACGAGTTTCACAACTTATGAGGTTCTTTCTGTGACCCGATATACCATTCCGTGGTGTAGAGCATTTCCTAGATTAACTAAGTTGAAGAGTCAGCATGGAGAGGACAAGGCAGTGAGACTAGTTCAAATATAAATATTAATTGTTTTTAATTTGGCTCATTAAATTGTATTTCTGTAAATATTAGCTTCCGCAAGTAAAATATAATTTTTATTTAATAAAATCTAGTTTTAAATTCCAAACAAGCTTACGTATTTTAGGGAATTTGAGAATACAATACCAAACAGTCAGGCGTTGTATTCTTGAAATCCTTAAAGTACGTGTCGCACGTGCCCGAGGTTCGGGGTGTGACAGAAATTCCGTTTAATTGTTTGTAATTGATCTATTCGATTGCTTGGAGCCGAATGCTAGCATATTTGTTCGGCCATCAACGATCGAACAAAGACTCAGCTACTCTCTACCGAATACTAGGTTCTAATTACATTTTCATGTTTTATGTATAGAGCAAGCAATATAGTGATGCTTCTACTCGAAACAACAAGGTTAGGGTTGACACTGGGGTCGAGGTTGGGACCGAATACTCACATGACTGTACAACTAAATTTACAAAGGACGAGAGAATTTTCGTTCGAGCATGTCTTGCTGAACATACAAAACCTATTCAGTAGCTGGTTGCCGAATACACCTAATATGTTGGGCAGACCAGTGCCAAACAACCCGCGAAACCCATCTCCTTCAACTCGAAATTTCAATAGGAAACCCTAAACACCCACAGTCCAAAAAATCTCAAATTGAAAAATTAAGTGTTCTAATGGATTAAACAGCTGAGATTAGAATGGAAAACCTTAATTTACATTTGAATAAAAAAAAAATTAAGTTAAGGCATACCTCCAAGTGTTAACAATGGCTATGGTTGTGGGAGAGTAGAGGTTGTAGCAAATTTGGTCGCTATGAGAGATCTGATGACGTTGACGGCGATAGCTCTAGCGGCATTGACACAACAGCTTCGGCGATTCACCTTCGGTGGTGGGAATTATGGAAAGTGATGGTTGGGGTTTTGGAGTTTAGTGAGAAATTTTGGTGTTTGAAATTATTTTGAAGGTAATATGGGTAGTTTGGTAATGCGAGAGGTGTTTTGTGAGAAATTACAAAATTTAAAAGTTAAAGGAGTGTGTAATGAGAAATGGTGTGTAGTGAGAGGAATATGGGTGTGCACATAGCAGCACTTTTTCAGTTTTATCCTCCTTAGATTAAATTTGAGAGAGAGAGAGAGAGAGAATGAGTAGTGGGTTAGTGTTTTGATTTATTTTATTTAATTTAAATTTTGTTAAATTATTATTTTACTATTTTTATCTTACTTTATTTAGTTATTTTACTGTAGCATCTTTTTAGTAGAAGGATATTGTTGGAGTTTATAAAAATTTCAGCTAAGGAGGGAGTTTACTTTATATATATAGACTTGCCCCTTAACGCGTGCTCCGCGCACATCCATTGGCTTTCTCCCCATAAATTGTAAACTTTTTTGTTTAACGTTAACTCATAATAATATTTAATTTAAATTATTTATTTAATAATTTTTTCTAAAACATTAATAAATAGATAGATGGATAACTGACATTTTTTATGTCATAATTCCTAACTTATCTATTTGTAATAAATATAAATATTATTAATTTTTTTCCTTGAGCGTGTGTTATAACGTGGTTTGATTGAGAGCAAGGGTTTAAATTTCGAAATTTTAACACTGATTCGACAAAAATTCGAAATATTTCACCGAAATTTCGGGCGAAATTTCGAGCGAAATTTTCGAACACCCTACCAGCCAAATTTTTTGAATTTCGTCGAAATTTCGTCGCTGCACAGCAACCCAATAACCAGCTAGCCAACTTACCTCCGGTCCTCAGTCCTCACCTGCACAGTCGAGGAAGGAAGAAAGAAGGGGTGGCGGGGGGCGGCAGCGGCAGCGGCATCGGCAAGGTAGCAGCAGCGGCAGCAGGGAGATCGAGGGAGAGAGGCGANTAATTTAAAATACCCTAAAGGGCCTAAACTCTAATATCATATACCATATCCTAAACAATATAGATTATAAAATACATAGGGTTTAGTGTATAGATTATATAGTATAACTATATAAATAATATACTAATTTTATTTAACAGTATTTGTCTCCAGCGTGCATTATATTCATCTTATATCACATAAAACCTACTATATAATTTGGTTTCTTCAATTTTTTTTATCAATTTAGTAGATAATATGTTAAATAAACATATGATAAAGTTTCATTCAAAATTTCCGTATTTTGATATTAATTTCCATCATTTCCGTCTAATTTTTGTCGAAATTTAAAAATCTTCGAAATTTCCGTCGAAATTTCCATCGAAATTTCCTCGAAACCCGAAATTTTATTCCTTGATTGAGAGAGAGTAGTGGTTTAGTGCTTTGATTTATTTTATTTAATTTAATTTTTGTTAAATTATTGTTTTACGATTTTGCCTTTACTTTATTTAAGTATTTGACTGTAGCATCTTTTTTGTAGGAGGGTATTTTTGGAGTTTATGAAAATTTCATTCAAGGAGAGAGCTTGCTTTATATATATAGATATAGACATGCCCCTTTTATTGAGGGATTTCTCAAATAAAAACTTATTTAAGGGATCTCTTATAGAGGCCATTCCACATTGTATTTTGCTAATCGAAACCGTTTATCTTTTTGGTCTCCATTGAAGGGTTGTCTTTACAAAAAATTAGGTTAATCGGAAACCATTTGATCATTGATTAAATGGTCACCATTTTCAAGTGTTTATCGAAAATATTTTGTTCATCTATTTATTTGATCAAAATTTGATAGCTTAATAGTTTTTTATTTGTCTAATTTTTTGTACGGATGATATTTGAATATAGACCTAAAGAATAGATGGTTTAGATTGTTGAAATATTATATGGAGTGGTCCCCATGAGGGATCCCTTAAATAAAATTATTTGAGGGATTCTTTAATGGAAGGAGCTTGTAGATGTAGATATAAGATATATAGATTCAATTAGGTGCGAACGTATGAACATGCACACCTGTCGTTGAGCACTCGACAATGATTTCTCGCCGTTGCTTCCACTGCTGAGTTTTGAGGGTAAATCTCCATCTTCTCACCTCATCTCCTTCTAAGAATAGAATGAGTTTGGTGGATGCATTATGTTAGGGTTTAGCTTTGACACCAAAATCTCGGAGCTAAACCATAACATAAACGTCGTTGAACTAGCACTGAGCGCTCGGTAGTTGCAAAATTTTGTACTATTGAGTGCTTAACCAGCATGTTCGCACCTGAATGGGCCTGGTAAGATATATATATATATTTGAATGGAGTCTTGTTCAAGTAAGGATTTCTTTACTTTAAGAAAAGTACAAACATCATCTTTCGGTACCACCAGACACTGTAGTTACATAATCGGAACCGTTCATGTTTTAAGTCCCTCCTCAAGGGTCACCTCTGTAAAAAATCAGCTAAATCGGTAATTGTTTGATTATCTAAATTGTGCAAACAAATACAGTCCGTTAGACAAAATTGAAATGATGTTGGCTGTAATAAATTGGCTAAACAGTTTTCGATTTAGCTAATTTTTGCAAGGGTGATCTTTGAATGATGTTCTAAAATATGAACGATTCCGATCATTGAATTGTAGATCCGAAAATAATGTTCTTACTTTTCTTAAAGTAAGGATATCCTTACTTGAAAATTTCCTTATATATATATATCAGTAATGCTACACTTACCACATTTTTATACCACAATTTCATACCATCTTATATGGCATTCATACATTGGACACTAAAAATTAAAAAATAAAACTTAAAAAATAAAAAGGAAATACCGTTTCAGTAAAGTAATGACACATCACGTGAGATATAAATGTGGGAAAAAAAATGTCGTCAGTACATAAACAAATTGTAAGTTGCTATATTGGACGAAGTTTAAGAGCCATGAAATACTAAGAAGAAGAAAAGGAGGCGCCCATCTGAAACACGTGTAATTAAACACCATAGATGTCCCCACATCCCCTAACGAGAAAGAGGGCATATTCACGGATTGCCAAATGCCAACGAGGATGATCTCCCAAAGCTTCTGACTGGTTGTTTTCCCATGAAGAAACGAAGGAAAATTTCAGAAAGACAGAGGAATGTTCAACATGGGTTTCTCCAAAGACAATCTTAAAGGCTTTGTTCTGGCTTTGCTTTCAAGTGGGTTCATAGGGGCAAGCTTTATCATCAAGAAAAAGGGTCTCAGAAGAGCGGCAGCTACTTCTGGGGTCAGAGCTGGTGAATTTTTTTTTCCATTTTTCTTCTCAAATTCGGTTATTCGTGTACGGATTTTTGGTTTCCTCAAATAGGTTTGTCATTGATTCTTGATCCTTGTAGGTTATGGTGGGTTTTCTTATCTCTTAGAGCCTCTATGGTGGGTGGGCATGATTACAAGTAAGTTTTTATATCAGTTTTTTTTTTTTTTTTTCCCTTTGTTGTGGGTGTTTTGAATCCAAAATTCTGCAAATTGTTGTGGGTGTTACATAGTTCTATTGTTGACTTCAGGTTCTGCAAATTATTATGGCCATACTATATTATTAAACTGTATGGTCATTGCTTATTTTTGTTTGCTCTTGTCATTTTCATTAATTCTAGACTGTGATTGTTTGGTATTTTTTGATCAGTCATACTTCATTTTGTAATCGAGTTCAAATTCTCTTGTCATTGGAAATAATTCTCCTTCACTATGGAAGCTTTGGTTTTGTTATTGTAGCATTGGTTTATACAATGTCAGTTAACGAATGCATCTTGTGATTTTTCTGGTCGTTTGGAATTTCATTGATGGTTTGCAGAAGCTCTCTTGATTTATGGTTTTTGATATAGTGATTGTTGGTGAAATTGCAAATTTCGTTGCCTATGCATTTGCTCCTGCAGTTCTTGTGACCCCTCTCGGTGCATTAAGTATAATTATGAGGTAATTCTTCATATATTGCTTTTGATTCTGTGATTGGTTATTGTTATATATCTTTTTATCATGTCCTACGATGTAGCTAGGTTTACTAATAATGTTTTAAGAATTGAATGATTGTGTAGTGCTGTGCTGGCTCATTTTATCTTGAAGGAGAGGTTGCACCGATTTGGGGTTTTGGGCTGTGTAATGTGCATTTCTGGATCAGTCATAATTGTTATCCATGCACCACAGGAACATCCTATCACTTCTGTTCTTGAAATATGGAGTATGGCAACTCAACCAGGTGTGAGTTCAGGCTCATTCATTTTATTTTAATTTCCTTTCGCCCTTTATTCTTGAGATTTATGATCCTTCACTGGTGATTAACAACATACACTGTCTCTTTCAGCTTTCTTGCTTTATGTAGGCTCGGTGATTATTCTGGTTTTCATACTAGTCTTCCATTTTGTGCCACAATGTGGGCACACAAATGTTCTAGTTTTCACCGGCATTTGTTCGTTGATAGGCTCTCTCTCGGTAAATCATTACAAGTACTGATAATCATTAGTTCATTCCTGTCTTATTGTGTTGAGTTCCTTTCATTTCAAACTAGGGTGTCCTGCACACCAAAAGAAAAAAGAAAAAAGAAAAAAAGAACTTTCCAGAATTCATTTTTTTTTTTTGGAGAACTTCCCAGAATTAATTATATGCATTTACAGTGACTGATTTCATTCAAAATTGAATTATAAAGTTCACACGTAATGCTGGTACTAAAATCGTGCTGACATCAACATGTAAATTCTTCATGTTCAAATTTATTTCAAAGAAGTTCGTGGTGGGGGTTGTGTGGGTTATTGGTGCAGAATAATACTGGTCAATCTGATTTCTTGCTTGGGTGAAGACAAATTTCTGTCAGCACATCAATTTAGAGTCTCTCTCCCCCTGAATATGCTTTCAATGATTTCGTGTATTGAAATTGAGGTTGAAATGATTTCCTTTCAATTTTCATAATACCTTGGTTTCTTGTAATTTTTATGTGTAATTTTCATGTTCTGCAGGTTATGAGTGTTAAAGCCCTAGGAACTGCTCTGAAATTAACTTTTGAGGGAAAGAATCAGTTAATCTATCCAGAAACGTGGCTTTTTATGTTGGTTGTAGCTACATGTGTCATCACTCAAATGAATTATCTGAACAAGGTTAGAAAATCTGTTCCATTGTAATTTGTGAGTATGCTAGATATGGCCAATCCTTGGCTGATTTTAGGAGTCTTTTCGAAGTTCTTGCGCTTGCACTATTCTTACACCTTTACCCTTAAAAGAAAAAACTAAAAACATTTTTGGGCTTTTCCTTTGTCCTGTCTTTCTCTTTGGCCTTTTACATGTTCTTCTAGCTCTAATAGAAAAAGTGGCCTCAACATAATTAAGCGTGTTTTCCCAAAATTTTGACTTCTTTAAGGACATGCAGTTCTGCCAAGCTATTCTGAGCAATCTTCCTTTTTTCTTTTTTGCACTCCAATAGATCTGTAGCTACTTAAAAGAATAGGAAAATACAGTGCATCCAGATGTGTGGTCCTATTGATTTTTAGTTCGCAAAGATTACTTCAACGGTGAAGCATGTAAAGTTATTAACACTTAGTTAATACTTGCAATTAGAAGTTATGGTCATTATAAACTAATTTGTGCTGTAGTTGTTGAAAGCACTCTAAAAATAGGATTACTAAACTTAACTGATGAAGCAACTGAATTTTCCACTTATGGATCCTTTGTTCATATATGACCATGCTCAATCATATGTAAGTCGCCCCAAGCATTTCTTCATGCATTCTTTTCTTACTTTTTTTTGGATACTGTACTGTTTTGACTTCATTCTTCAACCTGGTAGAAAACCAATATGGAACTCCTATAACTTTACAAAACTTGCCAGTATGATGGAGATATTTAATTGTAAAGATTGAATTTAGCAAACACATCAAGTTTGGGATATATTTAATTTTTTCTAATCATAGAATTTTGTCAATATTCTTTCCATTTCAGCCTTTTGCCTGTCAAGAAGTTAATCTCATAAATGTGTACTTCTTACTGTTTTGCAATTCTTGCTGTTTCTTAACTTTGTGTCATCCCGGCTCTTAAGCTAGTCAAAGAAGACATAATAGCTATGAAAATTCAAAATTTCTATATAACTTAGCTCTACATCTTCAAAATTTCCATAGGAGGAACAACTAGAAACCATAAAAACAGTTTACAGGATAAAAATTTTCTTAAAAAGTTGACAATTGAGAAGACATGATACTAGTTACTGTTATTCTGAAATGTCCAGGATTTCTCTTTATTGCTTTGTGAAAATCCTGAGAAATTGTGTTGGCATAGTCGAGAAGAAAGAACGTAAGTGATGTCAGTCAATAGTAAGAGTAAGGAAAACAAGAGAGATCCGGACTTACTCCGGCCTATGGCATCACACCAAAGGTGTAATGGAATCACTCCAACACAAAATAGAAAAATTCTGGCTTGGCACCAGCCTTCAGTATCTCACTGAAGGTGGCACGGAATCACTCCAAGTCAACTCGTGCTTCACAAACAAGCAGAAAATCTGATTTCTTTCACCATTAACTTGATTTCAATGACTACAAAATAGCCCTTTATAGAGCCATTGATATATGAATCATTTAAAATATCCAAATTAATGCACGTAGGAATTCTAAAAGACATAACGTATGACAGTTAATACATTTATCTGGCATAAAGAGAGTCAAAGACATGGAATATAAAACTCCAGAATAATGGACCTAAAATAAATGCATAAATTGTATTTATCAAGTGCAAAGTCTCTTCATGTTGTGCTTGGAACTTGGATGGTGTTATTTATTATACTTTGAACTTGGCTCCTGCATTGGGCCCATTTGGGAGGAGTGATTTCAAATCTAGAGATTAAGTTAATATTAGGCTAAATTTCACAAATGGTCCTTGTGGTTTACACCATATTTTAATGTTACTCATGGTTTAAAATTTTGAATCATACCCTCGTGGTTTAAAATGTTATCACTTGATTTGGTACAATTCATAATTCCATTCCATTTTGTCAAATAGTCCCGGATGGGAGGGTAAAATCCCAGTTTACTAGCATGATGGCCAACTGATTAAGCGAAAGGGCAATTTAACCCTCTCATATGACGC
Source organism: Dryas drummondii (assembly GCA_003254865.1). Classification (NCBI taxonomy): domain Eukaryota; kingdom Viridiplantae; phylum Streptophyta; class Magnoliopsida; order Rosales; family Rosaceae; genus Dryas; species Dryas drummondii. The sequence continues at coordinate 567,876 of QANW01008856.1, read as the reverse complement.
ACACATGCGCATTATTTGATAAAAATTGGACAAAATTATGAAATTGGACCAAGATTGATAACATTTTAAACCACAAGGGTACAATTAAAATTTTTAAACCACAAGAGTAACAATGAAAAAAGGTTGTGAACCACGAGAACCATTTGTACCAGCCTTAATATTATATAGCTAAATTGCTTGATTGGACTTTTGCAATCCATATATATATATATATTTGAATTAGAAGAAAAAGAAGAAAACATGTGGATTTCAGATGATTGGTATACATTTGTTCCAAATCTATCTCAAATGTATGGTCTGTAGTTATTTCAAAGACATTTTATGTAACGTTCTATAGGTTTTTTTTTTATTAACTAATTTAACCTTACTATCAAATCCAAATTCCTTTTTTTTTTTTTTTAATCACTCCATCCAAATGGATCCTAATTTAATTTATATAAAATAAGGCGGTTCTTTTTTTACTACCTGGAAAAACACTTAGATCAGAAAGCAATCATCTAGATCTTAGTTATGCCTCCACTCTTGTTTTCTAATTTGGTCCCATGACTGGTGGCTCATCTAGTACCTTACAATAAAACAAGCTCCATAACTATGGCTTTTAAACATCTCTGTAATCATCTTTATTCATAAAACAAATAAAAATAACTTGAGATTTATTCTTTTAGGCAGTAGTAGTTGTGCTCTTGCTTTGTGAGTTGTCTGCTGTATACACATGTATATGTTTCTATAGAAGAATTTGAAGGATGCTTTGTATGTATATTTTTATTTAACAACTGTACTCTGATTTTTCAGGCACTTGATACATTCAACACTGCAGTCGTCTCCCCAATTTATTATGTCATGTTTACAACACTGGCAATCATTGCCAGTGTCATAATGTTTAAGGTATTCTTAAGTGATGGTATTATAAGTTGGATATTTCATGGTTTTAGACCTCTTTTCCAAGTATACTCCAGTTCCAAGTTGGAATTTTGTTGATGTTTCATTTCTATAAGAAGGCAGGAATCTGGAATGTGACTAGAAGGCATACATTGAATGGTGTCAATAAAATTTCATTTGGAATATCAAGAAAAGATTTTCACCCCGAACTAAGAAATGCATGCTTTCTATGAGCCTGGCCAAGTCTGTTATGTTAGTTTATGTGAAAAAAGATTGGATTTTTGGTTGATTGGGATTGGCAAGGGACTTTATATATACAATGTTAGTGCTACTATCTATATTTGAAATTAACCTGTTGGCATTAATCAAACCTAGATATCCAATACTCTTGGTCCAAATCCTAGGGTCAGAACTTTATGGCAGGACGAATCCTAGAAGGGTTTGCTTCAAATTTCATCAAATATACAATAAGAATTATACTTTAGGAAAACTCAGTTTCTACCACTAAACATGTGACTCATGTCTACATTCTAAAGGATAAGAGACACATGGTCTGGATAGGGTTTCCTGGGTTAGAACTACTTCAAGAAAAGATCTTTGCCTAGAATACTATGCGATCATTCCTTCTAGCAAATTATGTTTTATCCTTCGACTAAAACTAGACGTTATTGATTGTAAATTTAGTTTGCTGACTGTAATTACATGCCGGAATATATGATTTAGGATTGGGATAACCAAAGTGGGGGAACCATCATATCAGAAATATGTGGATTTATTGTTGTAATATCTGGAACCATCTTATTGCATTCAACAAAAGAATTTGAGAGAAGCTTGTCTTTTAGAGGTGGGAATCCAATCTGCTCATTTATCTTTCCTTTCTATTCTCTAGTAGTATCATTTATTTCCTACCAGCTCACTCTGTTAAACCTTCAATTATTTTGGGTTTCATACTTGTTGAAATAAATGCAGGAAGCCATATACCTGTGTCGCCTTCATTATCTGCACGACTCTGTAGTGGGAATGGAGAATTATTGAAGCATGAAGAAGAAGATGGGTCACCTTCTGAGGAATTTTGCTTAAAAAAACAAGAACTGTACTAGGTCATCCTTCTAGGATGATAGCATCCCATTGCATCTACCTACAGGGCAAGGAAGAACGAAGTTCAAACCATTCTTTCACCATTGTCCATGAAATGATTCTATACTGCCCTGCCCTGGTCAAATCCATATATGCAGTGCAGGAACTACCAGAGGTTCAGGTGGCCATTTACCAACGTGTAATTGGGTTTTTCTGTTTAGATTAGCGAGGAAGAATTAATTGGCAATTGATGCTGATTTTCCATGGTTCTTCAATGTACAGTTGGTCCAAGATTTCTGGCTTTTATTGGGTAGTTTGTTCATTTTATTAAATTAGGAAAGAAAGCTGTAAAATAAGATGAAGCCTCAGAATACCTCTCCACCTGGATTTTTTCAAGGCTAGGCTTTTCTTTGTCAAGATTATTACTGCGGTGACAAGTGATTTTATGAAGGTGCTCGAGGTCAATGGGGAAAGTGAAGTTCCAATTATTTCCAGGGTCCATTTTTTATATTTATAAAGAAAAGAGATTATTGTAGCTTAATTATTTGTTGATTTTTTTTTTTTGGGTGGTTTTCCTTTTTCAAAATTTATGTCAAGAAATACCTTTTTGCAGAATCAGCTTATTGGTTGTAACTTTTTTTTATATGGTCAACTACTGATTGTAACTTAAAGAGTCTCGTATACATATGCTTTGATGTTTGTGTTTTATCCAGCCTTTCTAGGAATTAATTAAATCATTGATTGCAAATTTCTGTGGGTCAATTACAATTATGTCGAACTATAGGGATATTTCAAGTTAATCCATAATCTTTCAAATCTTTCAAATTCATAGTCAATGTTTTAGAAAAGCCACATTAGCCATGCTGTTAGCTTGACTGTTAGCTTAGCCATTAATTATAGAGAAATTTGCACATTTACCACCTAGACTATAGGGGGGCGTGTGTATTTATCACCCAAACAAAATTTTTTTACTAATTTTCATACAAATTTTGCTCCGTGTAGCAATGTCAGACCTACCGTTAATTCTATATATTTTATTGTTAAATTAAAAGGTGATTTTGTTAAATCATAAAGAAATTTGTACATTTACTACCTAGACTATAAAAGGTATGTGCAATTACCACCCAAACAAAAAAAAATTTACTATTTGCCACCCACACTTTGTGTCGTGTAGCAATGTGGCACCTACGTGACAATTTTTTGTTAGATCATAACATATTTTCACCAAATTTCCTATAAATTTTCTTTAATAACATTATTTATTTTACTGTAATCAAATTAGAAAAAATAAATAAAACTCAACTTAATCCCTCCCCCATCCGATTTAACCTGACCACCCAGCCCCTCCCACTTTCCGACGTCGGCTCCCCTTCCTCGACGCCGGTGAATCTTCCTTTTATCTCTTCTTCTCCTTCTCTTTCTCTCTCTTTCTTTCTTTTTCTCTTTTTCTCTCTCACTGCATATCTCCACTACCCTCCTATGGCAGTGGCGGAGAAAATGGAGGCGGCAAGTTTAGTGATTTTCCGGTGTCGAGAGGTGGCATTATTGTATGGGTTAGGGGTGTCCCTAACTCGGATTTTAATGGATCTTAAAAGTCCAACAAAATCTAGGTGTTCTCAATTTGGATTTTAATGGATTCCATAAAAATCTCGGTGTCCCAAATTTGGATTTTAATAGATTCTTTAGAAATTTAGGTGTTCTAAAAACTCATATTGGATTTCATTAAGTGGTGGATTTGAATGGATTTGGTTCAAATAAAAAAGACCATGGGAATAGATTTTTTCCCTTGAATTTTGATGGATTATATGGAAGTCAATAAGAATTCATTGAATCTATAAAAATCTAAAAACTCCTTTAAAATCCATTAAAATCCGAGTTGGAGACACCCCTCTTATAGATTGAGGCCTCATGAGCACAATATATAGTGAAAGAAATGTCTTTGGTGAAGCGATAGTGACCATCGCCGGACAAAGAGGCAGAGGCAAGGTCGACTTGTGCAACGGCATTGGATTACGATTAGCTAATTTCTTATTTAATTTAAAATATTTTTATGAGATAAAATGTTTTTTAGAAGTGTTTTTTATTTTTATTGTTAGTTTTTTATAAGTCCTATATATGATTTGAATAAATCACCCTTTAATTTTACAAAAAAATAGACGAAATTAACAATAGGTGCGACATTGCCATACAGAGAAAAGTCTGTATGACAATTAGTAAACATTTTGGCAAATGCACACACCCTCGTAAATGTGCAAATTTCTTTATGATTTGACAAAATCACCCTTTAATTTAAGAAAAAAATAGAGAAAATTAACAGTAGGTGTGACATTACTACATGGAGCAAAGTTTGTATCACAATTAGTAAATTTTTTTTGTTTGGGTGGTAAATGCACACAACCCCTATAGTCTGGGTGGTAAATGTGCAAATTTCTCTTAAATATACGTATATTTGACACCTGTGGGTCCCACTTCTTATGATTTATGTGGAATCCTGGTACTGGCTGATAGTGAGGATGAGCGGTTATCCTAAACAAATTTTGTGAGGGTTTTCTTCTTTTGCAGAGCAAGGGTAGATCTCAGAGATGGATTTTGGTATTTTCTGAGAGAAAAAGAGATGATTTGCAACAATTCTTGTTTGATCGGAGGAGGATGTTTGGGGCCAGAAAAATGGTGATTAAAAGAACAAACTTAGCCTCAACTTTCAATAGGAGTCCAACGTCGTTCGTTCTTGCGTACACCACCAAATGCTGATGCACAAAATTCATCAAGTCATCAACGATCATAATCAAAACAATCAGTCACAAAAGAATTTATAGTGGTCCACCGCAAATCGATTTAATTGGGCTACGCTCCCTTCAATTGTGTTTAGGGTTTCACTGCGAACAATATACAATACATCGTACAATCAGAGATATCTTATGAGAGCCAAAAAAGAAGTATAATGAGCTCCTTTTTCCACTAAAGAGGTGGAGAGCTGTAACATCATGGAATTTTTTATGGATTTATTTTGAAGTTATTTGAATTTTTGGGTGATTTATAGAACTTTTTATAATTTTTGGTGATTATTAGAAATTATTCCCTTGTATTTTGTAGGTCAAATGGTTAAAGTGGGACCATGGTTGGAAAGTATACGTTGACACAAGTCCAATGAAATTTAGATTGTGTTGATCAAGTTCAGGATAAAATGTTATAATTTTTCAAAGTTGGATAAACATTATTGTGATTGTCTGGAATTAATTTTGAGAAGTTGGAATTTTTGGAAAAAACTCTAGTCGTCAAATAATGATTGTGAGATCATGTATAAATAGTACCTAGTGAGACAATTTCGTAGGATTTTTCAAAGAATTTTCCGGACTCCCGAGCTATTTTAAGTGAATTCTCGAAGTTAGGAAAATTAAGAAATTATATTTTGATCGAGCTTGTGCTTAAATTATGAGTGCATTAATAAATTAGGTGATTCTCATACATAATTAGAATAAACTTATATGACTAAGTGAGCTTTTGTTTGAGCCTGTGCTTAAATTATGAGTGCTTTCATACTCCTATCTACCTTTGTCATATAAGATCTCGTATATCTCTTGATTGTTATTTAGAATGTTCATCATGATCCAGAACTTATCTTTGACTCTGTGCAAAGCATGTTTTATGGTTTATGGATCCTTGAAATGATTTTAGACCCTTTTTGTTTTTAACCCTTTGACCTACACCAATCCTTTACATTATATCCCTAGTTAACCCCTTTTGAGCCTTTAAGCCTTTTCTTTCTTTACCCCTACCAAAACCCTAAAGTGTGGGGGAGTTACCACATATGAGTGACAGGACCGCCCCCGAGTTCCACCCAGAAACCCGAAGGGGTCCTGTGGGAATCCAAAATCAAGAAAAATCTTATCGAAAATTCGGCATAACCTCCCCTGAAAATTGACTAACCCAAAATTTCAAAACCTGTTAAAAACACGTCTAAAACATCAACCACCTCTACCACAACCAAAAATAATGTCTCAAACCCACAACAAGTAATACAAATCTGATCAGAGCATATCTAATCCACTATACAATCATATCTCATTTTATTTATTTCAAAGGAAACCTTGATCCTATTATACCAATAAGCTAGAGATGAATAACTCGAATGCCTCGACGTGGTACGGTCCGACCTCGGTGATCGCAACTACCTAGGGGGAATGTAACTACTCGACTCAAATTTTCACTAGAAATTTAAATTTTTATTTAACTATGCTTTAATGTAACTATTATTTGAAGGATTTTCTGAAACAGAAATTTTACTTATGTTTCTCGTTAAACTGTCCACTCACTGAGTTGTCTCACAGTTTATCTTGTTTTGTTTTAAATTGTCCCCCCAGGTAGTAGCTTTAGTGGAGGTGGAGCCAATCACGTCGAGGCGGTTATATCTCCATTCCTTCTCGGACCAGTAGGCGTCGTTTTATTTTTCGGTGTAAAATTCCTTGTAATAGAATAGCAGCTCTGATAACCACTCTACAACTTTAAGTTGGATTTTTGCGAAATTGTTGGGTCTGAGACCCTATTTGGTTGTGGTAGAGATGGTTGATATGTTAGAAGTGCTTTTTAACAGGTTTGAAAATTCTGGGTTAGTCCATTTTAAGGGAAGGTTCTGCCGAATTTTCGGTAGGATTTTCCTTGATTTTGGATTCCCGCAGGATCCCTCCGGGTTTCAGGGTGGAATCTGGGGGCGGTCCTGTCAGGGAACGTAAAAAAAAAAAATGTGAGAAAAACTCTTAATGAGTGGACAGAATATAAAAACCAAGTATTTAAGTTATTAATCCTTCCAAATTCCTTTAAAATCAAAACTCTTCTAAAACCTCGCATCACTCTTTGAAAACCCCTAGTTTTAAACTGATTTAACAAGTCTAATTCAAAATCTCCTTGTAAACCACAATCATGCTTAGAGTATGAGAAAAACATATGAACATAAAACTATTTCAAATCCTCAGAATGCCCAATGCATAAGAAAAACTCGTAAAATAATAAATGGGTGAAAATCTTAGAAGGAGTCATGCAGGAAAAAGAAACTCATCATATGTAAATATTTTTCACAATTAACTGAAAAATCAATCTTTGAAAATAGTAAGTTCTCAAACTGAAATCGTCGTATTAAAAAAAAACCTTTGCTGCCATAAACTCATCACTTAAAATACTAAACAACTGAAAACACACACCAGTCAGTTACCCATATAATCTGTCATACACGCGCAGAGCCAAGAATCTATCGTACGCATGCAGAGCCACAAATTCTGTCTTACGTGTACGCAGAGCCACCCCCAAAGGGTCAAGCATCACGACACACGGCCCAAAGCCTATGTGTGTGCCGCAATGGGTCCCAAAGACCTATCTAATCTGATAACCTGGAGGGTACTGAAAATGTGGTTTTAAAACTATTTCTCATAACCAAACAAAATCTCTTTTTCCACCAATAGAAAATATCTTTATAGCATTCTCAGAACTTTAATTCTCAAACCAAAATATATAAACACAACTAGTAAAATAGTACTCAATAAATTATGTTCAAATACATAAAACCAAATCAAAACGTTTGACCATAAATAAAAATATGCAATAATCCGTGCGTATATATAAAAACATGAAACTAGTGTCCTTTTTAACATCCAACAACTCATAAAGACAAATGTGTAAAACTATGTTTTAAAACTTATTTATGATGGCATTTGAAATCCATAATTTAACACCTTTGATAAATCCCAAATTTATTTCAAAATGTTAAGTACGAAATGATGGATGAAATTTCATAAACTCTATAGAAAACCAAAAATCTATTCAACTTCAAATTCTCAATAAAAATTCACATATCTAAAATAGATAACGAATTTCATAAATCATTTAAAGAAATAAGAGTCCACTCACAGAGATAGCCCTAGCTTCGATCCTCCGCTGGATCGTCACGAGTCACAGTCGTCTCACCTATAACATAGATAATAAAATAAGAAATTAGTCTCAATCTCCAAGATGTTAAATTTTTGTGTGCATATGTGTTACACCTAACGTCACACCCGACTTTCATTCCTATATGATGGTTTACGATCTACACGAATTGACCAACACACCTCCACAACCGCCCCTAAAGTTTCCCGGCTCAACCTAACCACAAACACTATAACTAATGTCGATAACCCAATCAACCAATTATCATAAATACTCTAAAATTATGGACTATCAGTGGGGGTTTCGAAATCATAGAGGTTGCTGCCCAAGGTGGCTGTTTCAAGCCCAAAACATTAACTAAATATACAAAAATTTCTCAATCTTCATATACATTCCTATCTAACATCTAATATCAGGTTTCCTAAACATGAGATTGTCCAAAATCACACCAAAAATACTCTGAGACTCGGCCAACCCCAACTGACCCAAATTGGTTTCCAACCTTACAAATCCAACTTCCCAAAACTTAAATTTCCTACAATTTAGTTTAAATTTCGGGTTCTAGATGACCAATGGGTATTTTAGGGATGTAAATCATCTCAGAAAACAGAGAGAAAAGCCTTCAATTTGAAATCTACAGAGGAACCGGAAATGCCCTTCAATTCTCCAAAATCCAAGTTTCTAAATGCTCAAATTGAACAAGATACCTATAGGGGAAATAAAGCCTATAGGAAATGGAGGAAAACCCACCTGAAAACAAGCCGAACGGAGGCCGGAGGTGGCCGGAATCGCCGAAGAGAAGGGGCGGCGGTTGAATGGTTTTTTGGCAAGTTTTTCCGATGTGCAGGGGAGCTGGGTTGGGCTGGAGGAAGGCCGGGCTGAGCTGGTCAGCGTCGGGGATGGCTCATCGGAGGTTGGCGAGGGGTGGTCGGTGCTTGGGACGTTGGTCGGTGGCCTTGGGCTGCCGAGAAGCTGGTCGGGGAAAACGGGTACGGCCTGCTGGAGTTGCGCGCAGAGGAGAGAGAAAATGGTCGGGAAGAGAGAGAATGGGCTCGGGGGTTTCGCCGGAGCTAGAGGCTGGCAAGGTGGCCGGCGATGGTGAGTGGGTGGTGGCTGGGTAATAGCGCAGGGGAGAGGGTGTGGGGGAGAAGAAAACAGGGAGAGAGAGTGCGGGGGTGAGAAAAATAAAAGGGGAGAGAGAATGTTCTAGAGAGAGAGAGAAACTGCTAAAAAAATCTGATTTTTAAACCCAATTTGTCCATTTTACGAAATTGCCCCTCGCTTCAAACACCCATATCTTTCAAACTGTAACTCGGATCGACGCGTGCTATGTGTCTATGAAATCGTGGGATTGAAACCTATCTAACGAACCCAAAGTCAAAATCGAAAGCCCATTTATTTTAAAAGTCAACTTTGGGTCAAGCCCCAAATTAAAACAAAAATAAATAAAAAATTTAAATTCACCCTTTTTATTTTCCAAATAAATCTTAAATCTTTAAAATACAATTCAATGTCCTTTTAAAACCTCTTAAAAACCATAGTTAAATAAAAATTTAAATTTCTAGTGCAATTTGGGTCGGGTCGTTACAATGAGCGACAAAAGCAGCATTAGCTACAATGCATTTCCTGTGAACGAAGCCATGATTGTTTGAATAAGTTTTCTCTAGGTGGATAGCCGAAAGCATGAATCATTTGCTTTTATATATGCTAATTAGGTTTCATATGGTCTCACATTTGGTACTACCTCATTGGCAATATAATGATAATTGTAATTAAAAATGGAAAAATATTAAGATAATTAGAGGTTCATAGAACCAAATAGAACTGAAAAATATTATGATGATTGGTCAGGTTCATAGAGCCTAGTAAAAATGGAAAACAACCAAAAATAGAAGAATACTAAAGATTCTATAATTATTTCCATATAGAATATTATTAACAAAAAAAATTCTATAATGTTTTCAATTAAAAATTGACAGGACCGCCCCCAGATTTCCACGCTGAAACCCGGAAAGGTCCTGCGGGAATCCAAATTCAAGGAAAATCCTACCGAAAATTCGGCAGAACCTCCCCTGAAAATGGACTAACACAAAAACTTCTAAACCTGTTAAAAAGCACTTCTAAGTCTTTCAGCCACCTCTACCACAAGCAAATAAAGGGTCTCGGACCCACTTAAACCTTAGGAGTTGTTATCAGAGCCACTAATCATTTACAATAAGTTTTCACAAAAATAAACATGGCGCCTACAGGGACCAGGAATGAAAAATGGATGCTATGCCTCGACGCGTTTGGCTCGACCTCCACCAACGCTACTACCTGGGGGGACAATTTAAGACAAAACAAGAAAACGGTGAGATAGGCTCAGTGAGTGGACAGTTAGATGAAAATGAAATCAAGTCTAAATATCTTTTAACTCTAAAACGTCACGTCGCTTTTTGAACACCCCCAGTTTTAAAACGTTTTCCGAAAAACACGTTTAAAGTTATTATCAAAAATTCAATAAACCAA